>OZ024870.1:10557305-11157305 GCA_964017185.1 Rugalucina vietnamica | reverse complement strand
GACTTGCTTTTCCATGTTGTTGTTTGAGAAAAATCTTATATAGCAAATGAAACGAAACTCAATGAAAATCAAAGCATATTGCGAAAATAAAACAAACACCTGTGCCCTGTAAACAACTTTACCACAGAATTACACCAACAACGGTCATAATTGTTCATAGTCTTTTTGCTATGAATGGGCTGTTTCTTTGTCAGAAAAATCCATGTTTTAAAGAAAATTAGTACTGTAAAAATTCTATTAAACGTACAGGTATTTATTCAATACAGTACCTTTACAATAGAAGGGGATTGGCATTAATGGGACGACAACATTCAAGAATTCATATAGGAATTGAAATTAGTGATGGATCTCGATCTGCCCCAGACAGTACAGTTGTTTGGGTATCCCATGTATTACCATTTATTTGGACTAAAAGAGAAAAATGATTTGTGTTTTATGTGATAAAGCAGCAAAATTAGAAATTTACCGCTTAAAATATAGGATTTTTCCAAACATTTTTAACTCATTTAAGCCTGGTGTCCCTTTTATGGGACATAGGCAAACAGAATAGCCCCAGATGTGACGCGGCGTCCCATCTGGGGCTATTCTGTTTGCTTGGAGAATTTTTATCGAAAAATTGAATATAATTTAAAAATCACTCCTGACACCCCTACAAATGAAAGTAGACTCACCCTAATGATAATGATGGGAAAATCCATTCGTCAAATATGGGTTAAACTGGGCTTTTATTAGAGGTCCCTGGAATCCCAAAACTTAAGGATAAAATGGCCAGTTTTGGCATTCAAATAGGATTATGGGCGTTTATTAGAGTGTGGGCCTTTAATAGATTTTTTACGGTAATTTGGATGTTTGTTCAATGCAGGCTGCCCAGTGCTCCTATTTTTCCTATTTTTTCCTTTATTTTCAGGGCTTCCTATTTTTTCCTATATTTTGATCCCAAATCCTATATTTTTCCATCAAATTCCTATATTTTTCAAAGTGCTGCAGATAATAATGAAATATAAAGGAAAAATCATGGAATTTTGGTTTGAAATGCCAGTTTTGATGTCTTCTGCATTCATTTTTTTCTTTGCTCGCTCGTAACTTGATAAATAAAGTATTTTTCTTCATCAGAAAACAAGATATTCCCGTGAAGTAAGTTACTTCTACAACTTGAGTAGGTTTTAAAATAATGGATCACACACCTATACCAAAATCACACTAGTAAGATTTGCCTTCTTGCTGCTATATGTTAATATTTATGGTTTTCAATGCTATAAAAAAGCCATTTTAGGCCGATAATTTCCTATTTTTCTCCTATTTTTTGGACATAAACTTCCTATTTTTTGAAGCCCAAAATATATATTTTGTACCAAACTGCACTGGGCAGCCTGTCAATGTTTTGAGGTTTAACATCCCAGTCAACAAATTTTCAGTCATGTTGGGGCAGAGCCACTGCTTCTGTCACTGGGGAGGTAATGTGTCTTGTTCAAGGATACAACATGGTAACCTGTAGGAATCGAACCCAGGACCTCTCAATTTGGAGGCAGATGCTCTACTACTAGACCGCTGCGCTCCATTAATTTTGATGTAATGTTGCGGTACAAATATATGTATTTTTTGGCGGCCCCCGTGGCTGAGCGGTTAAGAGCTCTGTTTCTTAATCACTCGGTGACTGTTGTGGGTTTGAGCCCCGCTCTGGCCACATGTGAGACAAGATCTGCTTGCGGGTGTTTTCGTCCCACCTACTGATTGAGCTGTCTCATATGAGCTGAAATAATCTTGAAAGGGAGGTAGAACTGAATTAAAAAAAAAAGTATTTTTCAGAGGCAAAAGATACAGAAATTATACAGTGTAAGGATGAGACTCCAGGGCCTGAGACCACAGTAACAGTGGAGAATATAGGTCAAGAGAGGGTCAAAGCTACAGAACAAGTGAAGGCAAGAAATGTGTTGCAGTGTGAACATTGTCCATATAGCACCAGCCAAGATTTAAACCTAAAGTTGCATGTTGAGAGAGTTCATGAGCTTGATATAGATACTGTAGATACGTATAACCCAGGTACTGATACTGGCGTAGGGGATGGTGTGGTTTCCGATGGTGAAAATGCTGTGGCTTTAGATAGCACACAAACAGCAAAGAATGTCAAGTCTAATATGTCGGAAAAATCCAGGAAACTGTGGCAGTGTGAACATTGTCCATATAGCAGCAGGCGTCGCTTCAACCTGAAGTTACATGTTAGGAGAGTTCATTCTGATGATACAGACACTATAGATCCTGAGAACCCAGACAACCCAGACTCTGATACTGGCAAAGGGGATAGTGCTCATTCTGATGATACAGACACTATAGATCCTGAGAACCCAGACAACCCAGACTCTGACACTGGCAAAGGGGATGGTGCTCATTCTGATGGTGAAAAGAATGTTTGGTCTGGCACCATAAAGGCAACAACAGCAAAAGTGGGGAGAGTAAAGCCTGGCAAGACAGGAAAACCCAGGAAACAATGGCAGTGTAAACTTTGTCCATATTACAGCAGAAAGAGCTGTTACAACCTGAAGATACATGTAAAGAAAATTCATGCTGCTGACCTAGCCTCAGTAAATTTTGACAACCCAGAAACCTATGCTGAGATACAGTATGTGAACGACTCTGATCTTGCTAGACCATTCACTAGTAAGAAAGAAACTGTAGATCCAGATACTGATGCTGGCGGCAAAGGGGATGATGCTCATTCTGAAGTCAAGCATACTAAGACTGCAAAACATTGGAAACAATGGCAGTGTAAACTTTGTCCATATTACAGCAGAAAGAGTCGTTACAACCTGAAGATACATGTAAAGAAAATTCATGCTGCTGAACTAGCCTCAGTAAATTTTGACAACCCGGAGACCTATGCTGAGAAACAGTATGTGGATGAATCTGATCTTGCAATACCATACACTGGTAACACCAGGGAGGTATGGGGTAAAGGTTTAGAGTATAAATGTACTATTGACAGTTGTGGCAGAGTATTCTCTCTTTGGAAGTTTTTCTTGGAACATAGAAAAAATGATCACGGTCAGCTGGTGCATTTTCAATGCTCTATATGTAAGAATGACTATTCATCGATTAACTCTCTGAGGATACATCTTTCACAATATCATATAGCTTTAAATAGGGTACCACTGCACATTATTGGGTCAGAAATCTCAAAGCAAAACAGTTATAAAACTGGCAAAAACTCAGATACAAGCACAAACAATGAAACAGAGATCCTGATTTGTGCGAGTTGTGGTACGACTGGATTAGACGATGAATTGAAACATCATCATTGCCATCAGCAGGTCCCATTGTTTTACTGCCCATGTTGTGATAATCCCAAGTCGGTGTACAGCGAGGATCGGGAAGTAGTTAGAGAACACATTCGCAAAGAGCATCTGCATCTAGTGACCCCAGGCGAAACAAATGGTGATGTTGTGGGCAGTGATACAGTAATGACCTCAGAACAGGTACCTATATATGAGCCGCCTAGTGGGAAAACCAACAATGTGGTTTCCGAACAGGTCCGACGCAAACCAGCCTGTATAGTCATAGAAAAAGGCTAGAAGCTTGAAATTTCGGATTTAGAAATTACATGTAGATGAATTGTACTATCAGTGTAGCGAAAACAAAGGCGCTGATCAGCTTCGCGGTTACCGCGAAGCTGATCTGCGCCTTTGTTTTCGCCTATGTAGATTGTTGGTTTTCCCATGGGGCGGCTCATATAAGTTTAACTTATTCTTGAGGAATGGACTTGCCCATCATTATCATTTTGGCAAGTCCACTTTCACTTTTAGGGGCATCAGGAGTGATTTTGAATTTTTGATTCATTTTTGTTTATGAAAATCCTCTAAACACACAGAATAGCCCCTGCATTCTGTGGCGTCTCATCTAGGGCTATTCTGGTTGCCTTTGCCCCATTTCTAGGATGCCAGGCTTAAATGAGTTGACTAGAGAATGTTCGCTGCCAATGAAAAAGTATTCAGACTTTTTTTTCTAACCACTCTTTTTTTTTTATTCCAAAATACAACACAAGACATTTGAAAACAAAATAAGTATAGGGTAGTGTGCATTTTTTTCAAGCTACAGGCCTGTGAATGAGACCTCTGAACACCATGTTTTAAATTTACAGGCTGCCCAGTGCTCCTATTTGTCCTATTTTTTCCTATATTTTCAGGGCTTCCTGTTTTTATACCCCCGGCATTTATGCCGACGGGTATATAGTTTTCTCTTTTCCGTTCGTCCGTTCGTATGTTCGTTGGTTCGTTCATTCGTTAGTTTGTTCGTTATTCCGGAACGTTCGTGGAATTTATGTCAAAGTTTTTGTTAAAGTTTCTCTGGTGGTGTATATCTCATGAACTAATGATCAGAAACCATACATATTTTAACCATAGGTACCCTATAGGGTTTGCTTTGTTTCTGTGAGTTTGGACCCTGGGTCCATGCCCGGGGGTGGGGCTAGAGGTCAAAATCTAGGTCACCTTTACTTTGGGTCAAAGTTTTGGTTTAAGTTTCACTGGTGGTGTATATCTCATGAACCAATGATCAGAAACCATTCATATTTTAACCATAGGTACCCTATAGGGTTTGCTTTGTTTCTGAAAGTTCGGACCTTGGGTCCATGCCCGGGGGTGGGGCTAGAGGTCAAAAACTAGGTCACCTTAAAAACGTGCTATTTACATAGTGTTTTTTCATCTCTAAGTTCATATCTTAACAAATACTTATAGGAATACATTCCTATTTGGATCATAGATACCCTTTAGGGTTGAATTAAATTCCATGGCACCAAACTCTAGGGGTGGGGCTTGAGGTCAAAATCTAGGACACATAAAATACAGTAGTTACCAAGATTAATATTCTGTGTGTCTATATCTTGACAACCATGCATTAGAAAGCGTTCATGCTTACAACACAACATAGGTACCACGTAAGGGCTAGGCCCACTGGTCCATGCACGGGGTGGGGGTGGGACCTTAGGTCAAGATCTAACATTTTTTTTTTTTTTTTTTTTTTTTTTTAAGAATGACATTCTACTTTCATTTCAATCTAGGACTGAGGACCTGACCCAAAATGTCCGCGCTTATGTCCTAGATTGGGTATACACGTCAGCTCTGTAAACCACTCTAAAATAGATATGTCATTCTAAAACTACACTTCCCCATGTTTGTATGTAAAGTACTTTACACTGCTTATTTCTAAAATGTACTTGATTAGGTTACTGTCTTTCATTGGTGATGTGAGGTTCAATGTCTGGGGTGAGCATGTGCCGGGTTGTTTAGGTAGGGGGTGGGGAAGGGGGCTTGGTGGTTTCTAAAATGTACTTGATAAGGGTACTGTTTTTCGTTGGTTATGTGATGTTCAATGTCAGCGGTGAGCATGTACCGGGTTGTTTAGGTACGGGGTAGGGAAGGGGGCTTGGTGGCTACCAGCCGGGGGTATATGTGCCTCTCAAGGCACTTTTTCTAGTTTCCTATATTTTGATCCCAAATCCTATATTTTTCCATCAAATTCCTATATTTTTCAAAATGCTGCAGATAATAATGAAATATCAAGGAAAAATCATGGAATTTTGGTTTGAAATGCCAGTTTTGATGTCTTTGGCATTCATTTTTTTCCTCGCTCGCTTCGCTCGCTCATAACTTGATAAATGAAGTATTTTTTCTTCATTAGAAAACAAGATAATCCCGTGAAGTAAGTTACTTCTACAACTTGAGTAGGTTTTAAAATAATGGATCGCACACCTATACCAAAATTACACCAGTAAGATTTGCCTTCTTGCTGCTATATGTTAATATTTATGGTTTTCAATGCTATAAAAAAGCCATTTTAGGCCAATAATTTCCTATTTTTCTCCTATTTTTTGGACATAAATTTCCTATTTTTTGAAGCCCAAAATATATATTTTGTACCAAACTGCACTGGGCAGCCTGCATACAACACAAGACATTTGAAAACAAAATAAGTATAGGGTAGTGTGCATTTTTTTCAAGCTACAGGCCTGTGAATGAGACCTCTGAACACCATGTTTTAAATTTAGTAAAATTAATTTAATTTTCAATTCTTTGAAACATACCTGTCTTGAACAAAAATACACCTAGAATGCTTTCAAAAGTCATAATATTTACGTAATGCAGACTATTTCGGACTAATAGCATAGAAACATTTGCAACTTGAAGTGGATGACAAAATTTTACAAGTCGTTTTCCAACCTTACCCCCATACTTGAAAAGTCGGAAAAAATCAATATTTTGAAATGTGCCAAACCCCTATTTGTAGATTCAAACTTTTCTTGTATTTTCACACAACATAGAACATGTAGAACTTGGTAATATTGTTGGAATGAAAGAAAGAAATATATAGGGTAGTGTGCATATAAGAGAGTACCAACAACTTGAAAATTGCTATTTTAAGCCTTTTTTCGCCTGTTATGTTTCTCAAAGCACATTTCATAAAACCATCCAAAATTTTAAAACAAGCACACCAGAGACATAAAGACTGACTTAGAAGACCATGCACACATATACTGCTGCTAAAATAAACATTGAACCAGTGCAATTAATTTGAAGATGTGTAATATTCAAGCTTAATCTACCCTACCCCCTAAATTTTACTGAAAAGTTGCAGAAATTGGGGTGAAAAAATGAAGTTCCTTAGATTGACAATTTTCATGACTCGTTCAATACATATCATCAATATGTATTCAAATATAAAATATTAGGAGAATATCTGCTACAGTTTACGAGATATTCAACAAAAGAAAAACAGGAAGTTCGGAAATGTCAATGTTAGCAAGTAGCTTGGCGAGCATCCTTAAATTAGGAATGTATACCCACAAGGAACTAAATTAAAGCTTATTCCCAAATTTTAGACAAATTTCTTTTCTGGTCATCGTTTTTCTCAAATAACATAGAAGACTTGTTATAATATAAAAGTGAACTGAGATAACTTTAACTTGACTGAAAGCAAAAGAATCATCACCACCGTCCTGACATGTCCAAGATGAAGCCATGTTACAATGCCAATATCAGAATTAAAGTGAGCAATCTTAAATGAGATTATATTCTATTTTACAAAATTATGATCATTAGCTAAAGAATGCTTTCCTATATCCAGAGATCTCCAACTACAGGGTGGCAAAGATTCAACAGTGGACAATTTGACAAAAACATGCTTGAGATGGAACATTCAGGTTGGTGTTGTCATCTGAGCTGCGACATGAGAAAACCAGTCTTCCGGGTTTCCAACCAGGTTTAACACAAAGCGGCCTGTACAGTCACAGAAGATGGCTAGAAGCTTGAAATTTTGGATATAAGTAGAAAAGGGATTGTACTATCGGAGTAGTGAAAACAAAGGCGCTGACTTAAGCTGATCTGTGTCTTTGTTTTCGCATAGGTAAAAATCCGGTTTTCTCATGACGCAGCTCATCTAGTTGTAAACGTGAATGAATAAATAGATGTAAAATCTTGAATAGCAAAATTTATTATATAAGTTATAAACAAACAGTATTTCATAGTAGATGCATATCAATTATTTTCCAATCACATGTATATAAATAAAATTAAATATCACAAATTGTCATCATTAGTCATAACGAAACTTGGAAAAAGTAGAAGCATTGCATAAGTTATAAAAAAGATATAGGCAGTTTTTGTTGAAAATGTGTACAACCTAAAACGAATGTGTTGCACTCATGTTTAACATTTTTCCAGGCTATGTTTTCAGCAGTTCCGTTGTAGGTGAAAGAAGCTATATAAATTACCTATCTCATACCATTCTCCAATTTTTGAAAGATGTCTTATAATGGGAGTAATAAATAAAACAAAACAAAACACTGAGATATTTACACATTTTGCACCCCTCATCTGCATTGTAAGTAGTACAGTAAATGAATTTATAGAAGTATATCCCCTTGGACTTCAATTTTATATAGTAAAATTGTGTGTGAAGGGGTATACAATTTTTCTTATTTTTGATTCACAGCACTGTGTATATTGTGGGTACTAGTTAGAACCACTTTGGTGGTTAAGGTGATTAGCCGCATACTCACAGTCTATGTTTTGAGCAAAATTTTGGAAAATATAAAAAATTTTAACTAATTTTATTTTTTATTATACCCCCCGCAAAACGAAGTTTTAGGGGGGTATACTGTTTTCAGTCTGTCCGTAATTCCGTGATTCCGTCATTCCGTCAACATTTTGACATCTTTGCTGAATAACTTAAGTAGTTTTTGCCCGATGTTCTTCAAATTTTCAACACACCTGCACCATTAGACAACACATGTGTGATATGAATTTAGGGGCCAAAGGGTCAGTTTTGCAAGAGTTATGGGACTTTTTAAACCTATACATAGAATGTTTGCCATAGTGCTAATAGTGCATACTTTGTGAAATCAACTCCTCCTACAGCTTTCAATATTCTCTTTTGATACTTTGCAGATATGTGCCAGAGATATTGAAGATATGCATGAAGAAGTATTATGCTGAAAAAATGAATTTTGACAAATTTACGGCATTTTGAACTTAGCCAATTTTCGATAATTGCCATATTCAATAATGGTTGGTAGTGCATAGTTTGTGAAATCAACTCCTCCTAGGGCTTTCAGTATTTCTTTTCAATACTTTGCAGACATGTTCCACACATATTGAAGATGTGCATGAAGAATTATAATGCTGAAAAAATAATTTTTGACAAATTTACAGCATTTTTCAACATAGCCATTTTTCGACTATTGCTTATATACAATAATGATTGGTAGTTCATAGTTTGTGAAATCAACTTCTCCTAGGGCTTTCAGTATTTCTTTTCAATACTTTGCAGACATGTTCCACACATATTGAAGATGTACATGAAGAATTATAATGCTGAAAAAATAATTTTTGACAAATTTACAGCATTTTTTAACATAGCCATTTTTTGACCATTGCTTAAACAATAATGGTTGGTAGTGCATATTTTGTGAAATCAACTCCTCCAAGGGCTTTCAGTATTTCTTTTCAATACTTTGCAGATATGTTCCACACGTAATGAAGATGTGCATGAAGAATTATAATGCTGAAAAAATAATTTTTGACAAATTTACAGCATTTTTCAACATAGCCATTTTTTGACCATTACTTATATACAAAAATGGTTGGTAGTGCACATTTTGTGAAATCAACTCCTCCAAGGGCTTTCAGTATT
Organism: Rugalucina vietnamica; assembly: GCA_964017185.1. NCBI lineage: Eukaryota > Metazoa > Mollusca > Bivalvia > Lucinida > Lucinidae > Rugalucina > Rugalucina vietnamica. The sequence continues at coordinate 11,148,125 of OZ024870.1, read as the reverse complement.
TCTTTTTGATACTTTTCAGACATGTTCCTCACATATTGAAGATGTGCATGAAGAATTATAATACTGAAAAATTAATTTTTGACAAATTTACAGCATTTTTTAACATAGCCATTTTTTGACCATTGCTTTTATACAATGTTTGTGAAATCAACTCCTCCTAGGGCTTTCAGTATTTCTTTTCAATACTTTGCAGACATGTTCCACACATATTGAAGATGTGCATGAATAATTATAATACTGAAAAAGTGATATTTGACAAATTTACATCATTTTTCAACATAGCCATTTCTTGACCATTGCTTATATACAATAATGGTTGGTAGTGCATACTTTGTGAAATCAACTCCTCCTAGGGCTTTCAATGTTTCTTTAAGATTCTTTGTAGATTTGTTCCAGATATATTTTAGATGTGCATGAATAATTTTCATGCTGAACATTTAATTTTTGACAAACTTACAGCTTTTATTTAACTTAGCCAATTTTTACCATTTCTCATGATAAACAACGATCCTAGTGCATACAGTGAAATCAACCTCAAGCTTTCAATATATTCTTTTAATATCTTATAGATGTGACTGGCATACTGGGGATGTACATGAAGGATTATAATGCTGAAAAGATCTTTGACAAATTTTTTGCATGTTTGACTTAGGAATTTTATTGGCCAGCTTCAGATAATTTTGCGGGGGGTATACTGAAAGCCTTGCTTGCAGCCAATTTCTAGTTTTTACAGCCAAAAAAAAAACAAAAGTCTATAATTCATGAGGGAGTTTTGGTAATATTTCAGGAGTGCCATTACAGAGGTATGTGTGTGGACTGTGTGGGTTGTCCTACCCCCGGAGCTCGGCCTACAGTAAACACTCACAGTCCCACAGAGAGGCTAAATATAAATGTAACCTGTGTCCTAGGGCTTTCCATGAAAAGGTAACAAGACACATTTGAGGCTTCGCAAGAGAAATATAACAATTTGGAATTCCGACTAGGTCCGACACAAACCTGCCTGTGCAGCCACAGAAAAGAGCTAGAAGCTTGAAAATTTGGATACAAGTAGAAGAGGAATTGTACTGTACGTATAGCGAAAACAAAGGCGCTGATCATCTTCGCAGTTTCTTTGTTCCTAATTCCAAAAAAGTAGCCATTGTCTTCCTGCTACTGATTGAAGTAGCACCATTGTCACTTTCTCGTGAAAGGATTTGGATGAAGTACCATTGTCTTCCTGCCACTGATTGAAGTAGCACCATTGTCACTTTCTCGTGAAAGGATTTGGATGAAGTACTTGTCAACACCTAGTCGTGAAGAAGTAAAATTTGTTGAAGGTTACTGACCTTTCTAACATGACCACTGCTCCAAGCTACGTTTTGTGGATATTTTCATATTTAAATAATCAAAAGATAGGAATAATTAGGTTTTGTAACAAAGTAACCTTAGACTTTGGATTTGAAATGCTGCTCACGAATATGTTAACCAAATGCTACAGCAGTGCTTCTTTATTTCTTCTTCACAGATTTGACAGAAGCTTACTTAAAAAAAGGGGGGGCTTGTGGAATATACTTGTCAATAATTATGCAATAATTTGACTAATCGTAACTTTTGACTGTTCTACTCCAGAGTGACTTGCCTAGTCTAGCATGCAGGACCAATGGAAGAATAATTTGTGGAACAAAGTACAACATGGCCTTGATCCCGGTCTAACCTCTAACCTTTTTGTATTTCAGAGTGACTTTGATCGCCATAGCAACACTCACTCTGGTGAGAGACCTTTCGTTTGTGATGTCTGTGGGAACAGGTATGTTGTTTTGGACACTAGAAAAACATGCTTATGCGTAAACAACAATTTATTGTTTAAGCTGGGTAAAATAAAATTTAAGTTGAAAAATTTTGATTTTTTTTTGTCTAATTTTGGATCAAAACATTGATTGTGTGTACTCATTAGAACCGCTTCATCTAACCGCTTTAATGAGGTGGTTCTAAAGAGTTCCCACAATCAATGTTTTGAAGCAAAAGAACACCTGTATACCCATGTATCCCCCAAACTCGTGCTAACTAATTCAAAAGTAAATAAATGTACTGTGAAAAGGGGCTTCTTGATTTAATGTAAAGCTTAAAAAAAAAAACAAAAAAAACAAAAAAAACAAAAAAAAAACGTAAATTCGAGAATTTAATATTTTCCTGTATTTTCTGTAATACTTGTGACTTTTGGAATTTGCAGGCAAATATAAGTGCATTCTATAAAACTTGTAGTAAGTCTATATGACCGAGAGCTTTGATTTGGTGGGGCAAATATTTATGAACATAAGCGAAGATTTTATTTTTTTTTTGCGCATCTTTCCAAACTTACAGTAAATATTTATTCTCTCATCAGATACTGTGACCTAAAGAAAATCAACAATCTGCATAAGCAAAAACAAAGGTGCAGACCCAGCCCCTATGTTTTTGCTACACAGATAGTACAATTCCTCTTCTTCTTAAATCCTAAATTTCAAACTTCTAGCCTGCTCCTGTGACTGTACAGGCCAGTTTAGGCCAGTTTGTGTGGGACCTGGACGGAACCCAAATTATTGTGTTTTTTTTTCATACGAAGGCTCATATATCTTCTCTCAGATACTGTGACCTGAAGGACTGTAAGAAGCACATGAAGATGAAGCACGAGGAGGTTTACAATGAGAGATACGCCCTGAGTAGGAGAGGCGTACAGGCTGAGCAGAGTCTGGTCTGTGATCAGTGTGGACAGTTCTTCACATCATTTAAGGTACTGTACTGAAACACAATTTATTAAACATTGTAATTCATTAATATTCAGAAGCTGAGTGTAAATTCTGATTGGTCCAGAGCAAGTGAGGCAGAGGGTAATACATTATTCTGTCAGGTCCTATTGTGTTACCACTGCAGATCATATTGGCCTCAGTTAACTAGGTGATGTGAGTCAAATCCTGGGCTTTTCCAGTCTTCCATGTGAGAACTGTGTCCAAGGACCTGGCGTCATAATTATTATCTGAACTTTGATTTAATATTAAACATGAACATTACAGAAAAAAGGCAACTTGTATGATGCATTATAATAGATTTTGTGCAGTATTTACATGTCTTTGGTTTGTATCGATAGGCAGCAAGAAGGGTGAACCGTCTTTTTTCACGTAATACACTAGTTATTTCTATACATGTATAAACATCCCCACCCACACCTACAGGGCATAGTGGGGATAAAGATTTTTAGTGCCCTGCTATAATTTCATCTTTTTGGGACTGAAGGTCAACACAGTGGTTTAAGCTTTATAAAGAATATGAAAGTTTAAGTTCATACAGTATTCCAGAGAAATCAAAACTTTGCATCTATCTGAAGTGATAATTGATTATCGATACGAATGACAGCATTTAATCTATAAGATCTATGTATCAACATTTAAATTGAAATCTATTTTCTTCAGGGCTTGTACAGGCACACCAATACAATACATGGCCCTGGGAAGATGACGGAGCTTGTTTGTGGTCTTTGTCCTGACAAAACATTCCACACTCAGGCGATGCTGAACAAACATCTTCAACAACACAGCCATGATGAGAAAATCAAACAACAACAACAACAACAAATGAACAATGAAGAAATAATTGATCCTAAAATACAGCTGCATGAGAAAGTAAAACTAGCTCTAAAGTCAGATACTACTTTGGATGCAGTGTATAAACAGTTGCATGTTTACAACCAGAATGACAGAGATGGGCTTCCACACATGTGTAAAATTTGCTCTAAAAAGTTCCGTAAGGTCAAATATATGTACGAGCACATCAAGCAGGTCCATGCCAATGACGAGTCTAAAAAGTACCAATGCACGGAGTGTGGGAGGGGATTTTCTAGGACAAACGCATTCCGCATCCATATGCGTACTCACACAAACTCACGTCCTTTCAAGTGTCTTCTCTGTCAAAAGACATTCAAGCAGCGTGGTCACATCAAGGACCATCTACTATCTCATAGTGCCCATTACAAGACATGCTGCGGCATTTGTGGCAAAGCATTCAAAGCCCGGAAGGCGAGGAATAATCACATCGCAACACATTGTAAGATAAAACCTTTCAGTTGCCCAGCTTGCCCACAGAAGTTTTCTGTGATGGCAGATCTAATGGACCATTTCTCGGGTATCTCTCATTCACGAGGGCAGCAGAAAGAGAACACACCGAGAAAGTTCACCTGCCCGATGTGTACAACGTTCCAATGTGAGGTGAGACACGACATGTTGAGGCATTTTGACAATCATACAATGGAAAAACATTTTCACTGTGAGAAATGCAATGCTAGATACACAAAATTTATGGACCTATATTACCACAAAGAGAAAAATAACCACTTTGTTGCAGCTGATCTTGAAGGGGTTGAGAAATACCCAGATCAACCAGTGGGAAAAAACAGGAAAAATGATCCAAAGATTTATGACCAGTACACACTAGAAGAAATACAGACCATGTTTGTCTATCAACCAGATGATACTGAACTAACGCGAAATGAACTGGACGGAATGATGAATGATCGGGAAGCAATGTCGGTATTATATGATCGAGGACATGGGAAGGTGTCAGGAGGAAAGAAAGGTCCTGGTCAAAGTGGTGCAGGTAAAGCACTGAGTAAGAGGGCGGTGACTCAGAGAGACTTCGAGGATTTAGAGTATACATCATCAGAAGAGGAAGAAAGTGATGTTGAGTATGAGTCAGATCTACTCTCAGTGGCAGAACAACTTACTCACATGGCTAACAGGAATAATAGGTCAAGCTTCACCACCATTGATAGCAGTCAGGATATCTTTACACAGCCAGATCAACTACAGCTTGATGGTGGCTTTGATATAGGATCTCCCTGGAGTACACCAGGCTTTGTGGTAAAACAGCCAAGCCAGAGAAACAATGCTGCCCAGAATCAGTCGGCAAGATTAAATGCAGAAATAAATCCTAATATTGTTCAAACACCAAATTTCAAATCAATTTTACATGAAGAAACAGTCTCTGCTACAAATGCTCTGCTGGAGAAAAATAAAGCTAAGTCTGATTTCTCGAACATAGATCATCTCCAGTCTAGTGCAAGTGTGAAGGGAAAAGTCAAATCTCCCATCAAATCAGTAGCTGCAGTAAATCATTCAACTAATAACCAAAGTATTCCAAATATTGCTATCTCAAACTCAAAATCTGACGTTAGTTATAAGATTATATCTGGTAATACACTTGATAGTACTGGAAATGAAACAATAGTGTACATAGTGAATGAAAATGAAGATGCTAATGCTATTATAAACCTCATTGAAACGAGTGGCAGTGAAATTCAGACAAGAGTATCAACTAAAGACACTAATGCTGTATATAATGCCAATGATAAGATTGACTATGTAACTACAGTTAGTTTGGATGATGGTGTGTATCAAGATAACATTGGATTGAGCACAGGTCTAAATATGACTGTGCCTTCTGCTGCAGGGAATAGGCAACAATCAGCTGTGAGTGATAGAAACGCTGATCTGTTGAGGAAGTCGACAATACTTTCAGAAGATAATTATTTGACTAACATTGAAGCAATAGAAGAAGCACGTAAACAAGTGATACATGACGCCAAACAGGATCCAGACTATCGCCCTGATGACAGCTCTGACTCCGAGGAGGAAGACGGCTCTGACGAGAATGAGGTCAAGGTCAAGCTTAATACAAGGGGATTTAAATATCGCCAAATTAAGCAATTTGGCAAAAACAATGAAAATTCTGGTAAGTAAAAAAATATCATAAAAAACTGGTTTACCAAGAAAAAAATGAGTCAAAAACAGAATGTATAGAAAAAAAAAAAGACAAAATTGTCTGGTTAGGTAATTATAAAAATACCCATTTTAATCAGGAAAATTTCTTTTTTTTTTTAAATAAAGCCTTAAGGACATAAAACAATTGATATTATCAGTTTTATCTTTCATTTGGCATTTTCTGTCATTGCTATAAATGCTGATGCCATGCATTTCAGTATATGAACAACAAAGATAATAATAGGTATGTGCATTGGTACAGACTTGTCAATACTTTTATTGTTTTTGCCTGTTTAGTATTTCCCTGTACTAGCCAATGGGTCAACTTGAGAGTGTGGCAATAACTTCAGTTGCTGCCATCTTGGGCCAACTTCGGTTGGAACTATTTTAGCTGTTCTAAGATATTGACTTCCTCAATGACAAATATGATTGACCATTCACAGGCACCGTTTAAAAACCTCCTTAGCAGCAGAGTTAACCAAGGTGACTTTATTATTATACAGTGTTAGAAATAAGACCAATACAGGGGCAACCTGAGAGTGTTTTGAACTTGCCCCATGGGATTTGACCTTGCCCATACTAAAACGCTAATTTTCATGAACAAAGCTTTATTTTGGTTTTTAGTTTTGTATAAGTTAAATAGCTGTTTCAAGATTATTACACTGCTATCAAGAGATAAAAAAATGTTTTAATAAGTAAAACTACTTGAACAAAATTATTTTTCTGGAATTTTAGGTTGTCCAGGGGGCAACCTTACAAGTCAGTCAACTTGCCCCCAGCAATTTCAACCCGTGGGGAGCAAGTGGGCAATTGCTCATTTCTAACACTATTTATAAGCCGTGATTAAAGGCTAAGTAACTTTTGGAAATACCATTATTAACTCCAACACGAAAGAGGTTTAACTATGTTACCACTCATGGTGAATAGTAGCCATTCAAAGATGTTACTGGTAACATAGTCACAGTCAAAGTTGGGCTAACTATTTGCCTATATATAATTAAGCTCTTTTGTATTGAAGATAAAAAGTGACTATTACCAGAGTTCACTTTAGACTTATAGATTTAGTAGCTATATAGTCACTTTGGATAACTTGTCTGGGATGAAGACTTCTAACAATGAATGTGATTGGTCAGTCTTGTTTGTCATTGAGAAAGCCAGCATCCTGGAACAGCAAAACTAGAATAGCCTCAGTCTAAGTTGGCTTTATACCTCACAAATATACATCTCGCCAAAAGTTTAGCATATTCTTCCTTTATAGTGCTAAAGTAAAATGCCCTGCAAATGCTTCCAAAGCATAATACGACTTCAAGATTCAACGATTTAGAAAGGAAACATGTCGTAGCAAATACCAAATCACAGTTTTGGCTCGGCCAATCAGATTTTGAAACTTGCAGAATATGTTTATAATGCATTATATTAATGATAAGCCATGTTTCGTAATGCTTATATCTGCACTCAATACGCCACACCTGAACAGAATTCACCCCATGGTAAAGAAGAGTATGTCGGAACGATCTGTTACAAACAAAAATTTAAGACTTGACAACAAACACTAACATTTCTTGAAAGAACAAACATGTTAAGAAAGTATAGCAAAATTGCAGAGTTTTACATTTTGAAAACAAGTTTGTCTTTAAAAATGTCTAATGCCTACACCTCCAATGACAGGATAATAATGTCTATGCCACATTTTTAGCTCACCTGAGCCGAAGGCTCACAAGGTGAGCATATAGTATGGTAGTCGAGCCGGCGTCTGTGCGTCCGTCGTCAACATTTTCAAACAACTTCTTCTCTGAAGCTGCCAGGCCGAGTCTTTTCATATTTCACATATAGCATCTACAGGTGGGGGGAACGAATATTTGTGTTTTTTATTTCGATCGGATAAGAACTCTGGTTGCTATGGCAACTTCCCATAGACTTATAATGGAGAAAAGTGAAAATTGCCTATTTTTGCTGTCTTGTTTGAGATATTTATAGCCCCGCTTTGAAAAAGTGGGGGCTATACTGGATTCACCCTGTCCTTCCGTAGTTCCGTTATTCTGTTATTCCGTCCTTCTGTCCTTCCGTCCTTCCGACATTTTTGTTTCCATTCATTATCTTGAGAATGGCTCGACAGAATCTGACCAAATTTTGTATGCACATCAACATTGACAAGATCTAGCTTGGGATTGTTGCCCGTCATTTTTCGCAAAATTTTGACGGAGTTATGGCCCTTGATTGATGTCAGAATTTCGTTTCCGCTCAATATCTTGAGAACGAATTGACAGAATCTGACCAAATTTTGTATGCACATCAACATTGACAAGATCTAGCTTGGGATTGTTACCCATCGTTTATCGCAAAATTTTGACGGAGTTATGGCCCTTGATTGACGTCAGAATTTCGTTTCCGCTCAATATCTTGAGAATAAATTGACAGAATCGGACCAAATTTTGTATGCATATCATCATTGACAAGATCTTGCTTGGGATTGTTACCCGTCATTTTTCGCAAAATTTTGACGGAGTTATGGCCCTTGATTAACGTCAGAATTTCGTTTCCGCTCAATATCTTGAGAACGCATTGACAGAATCCGACCAAATTTTGTATGCACATCAACATTGACATGATCTAGCTTGGGATTGTTACCTGTTATTATTTGCAAAAATTTGACAGAGTTACGGCCCTTGATTGACATCAGAATTTAGTTTCCGCTCGCTCAATATTTTGAGAACAAATTGACAGAATCCGACCAAATTTTGTATGCACATCAACATTGACAAGATCTAGCTTGGGATTGTTGCCCGTCATTTTTCGCAAAATTTTACGGAGTTATGGCCCTTGATTGACGTCAGAATTTCGTTTCCGCTCAATATCTTGAGAACGAATTGACAGAATCGGACTAAATTTTGTATGCACATCATCATTGACAGGATCTAGCTTGGGATTGTTACCCGTCATTTTTCGCAAAATTTTGACGGAGTTATGGCCCTTGATTAACGTCAGAATTTCGTTTCCGCTCAATATCTTGAGAACGCATTGACAGAATCCGACCAAATTTTGTATGCACATCAACATTGACATGATCTAGCTTGGGATTGTTACCTGTTATTATTTGCAAAATTTTGACAGAGTTACGGCCCTTGATTGACATCAGAATTTAGTTTCCGCTCAATATCTTGAGAACAAATTGACAGAATCCGACCAAATTTTGTATGCACATCAACATTGACAAGATCTAGCTTGGGATTGTTGCCCGTCATATTTCGCAAAATTTTGACGGAGTTATGGCCCTTGATTGACGTCAGAATTTCGTTTCCGCTCAATATCTTGAGAACAAATTGACAGAATCCGACCAAATTTTGTATGCACATCATCATTGACAAGATCTAGCTTGGGATTGTTACCCGTCATTTTTCGCAAAATTTTGACGGAGTTACGGCCCTTAATTGACGTCAGAATTTGGTTTCCGCTCAATATCTTGAGAACGCATTGACAGAATCCGACCAAATTTTGTATGCACATCAACATTGACAAGATCGTAATTGTAATACCCTTCAGTTTTTGTTAAATTTTGACAGAGTTATGGCCCTTAATTAACGTCAGAATTTTGTTTCCGCTCAATATCTTGAGAACGAATTGACAGAATCCAACCAAATTTTGTATGCACATCAACATTGACAAGATCTGGCTTGGGATTGTTACCCGTCATTTTTCACAAAATTTTGATGGAGTTAACAGCCCTTGATTGACTTCAGAATTTTGTTTCCGCTCAATATCTTCAGAACGAATTGACAGAATCCGTCTAAATTTTGTATGCACATCATCATTGACAAGATCTAGCTTTGGATTATTACCGTCATTTTTCGCAAAATTTTGACAGAGAACGAATTGACATAATCAGACCAAATTTTGTATGAGCATCAATATTGATGAGATCTTGCTTGTGATAGCCTGTGATAGTTACCTGTCATTGTTTTTTTTCACCCTGCAAAAAAAGCTGAGAAGCGGGGCTATAGTCAGATTCTCTGACAATTCTAGTTGAATTTTGTTTTTGCAGAAATGTTTATTGAGTAGTCCTCTACGTTTCTTGTGACCTTTGTCCTAATCCTTCATTTTGATTGGTTGCAGAGGCCCCGTATAGGGCAAAATTTCGAAAAACATTCAAAAATCTTCTTCTCAGAAATTGTCAAGGGGATGAAGCCTATACTTTGTATACATGTTCCTGACAGTGGCCTCTACATAATTTGTGTTTTTTATTCCAGGCGGATAAGAACTCTGGTTGCTATGGCAACTTAAAGTTTCCATAGACTTATAATGGGAAAAGTGGAAATCGGCTATTTTTTCGCTAAAATTGCAGACACTTGAATTTTGTTTTTGCAGAAATGTTTATTGAGTAGTGTTTGACGTTTCTTGCGAGTTTTGTCCTAATCCTTTATTTTGATTGGTTGCTGGGGCCCCATAAAAGGGCAAAATTTTGAAAAAAAAAAAAAAAAACATTCAAAAATCTTCTCCTCAGAAACTGTCAAGTGGATGAATCCTGTACTTTGTATACATGTTCCTGACAGTAGCCTCTACATAATTTGTGTTTTTTATTCCAGTCGGATAAGAACTCTGGTTGCTATGGTAACTTTAAGTTTCCATAGACTTATAATGGGAAAAGTGGAAATTAGTTATTTTTTGAAAACTATTGCAGCCTGAGATCTGAAAAGTGGTAGATGCAAACAACTAATGGATTAGATGAATGTATATGATTAATTTAGGTCAAGGTCATCTCTTGACCTTGGCCGGTCTGTCGTCCTTACACACTGAAATTTAATGATTCTGAAAAAAAATGGACCCCAGGAGCCTGTCTGCTTTTAAAATGTTGTTTTTAGAAAACTATTGCAGCCTGAGAACTGAAAAGTGATAGATGCAAACAACTGATAGAGTAGATGAAGGTATGTGATTAATGTAGGTAAAGGTCGATTTTGGAAACATAGGCAAACATGGAAACATGGGAAAAAGTGACAACTAGGTCTCGGGTAAGCATTTACAGGACCAATGATCCTATGGAAACCATTGCAGCCATAGGCCTGAAACTTGACCAAGATGACCGTCATACCCATATATGGAAAAAAACAACACTTTGTCCAGTGACTGTACCATTGGACTCTGGGGTGAGCGATCGTTGCCCTTGGGCTACTTGTTATTCTATCTATCGCCAAAGGATTTTAATAATTTTCAAGTTAAAATACTGAAATTGAGTACTTTTAAGTACAAAATTTAAAAAGTGCCGTAAATTACTCTTTCAAACAAGTGACCTTATCTTTTGTCGTTCAGTATCATTCTATCTAACTGCCGATTGTGAATCTGTAAAAGTCCTCATTGTTTCCTCTGTAACCATTACATCGAATAGGGTCAATTGTGTCAACATTTTTATTCGCTGTGGTTAGTTATTACCAGATATTTGTGCCTCATTTTAGACAAGTAATTATGCTAAACTTTTGACGAAGAGTATATATGAATTTCCAAGTTAGCTTAATTGACCAAACCATTTGTAGGAGTCTCAGGAGATGTGTGTAATATGATTCAAGTGTTTCTGTACACAAAATACTGTTTCAGGAGACTACCAATGTGGTTTATGTATGAAACGTTTCGGTACAGCCAAGTTACGTAACGTCCACACCAAAATCCACCTGCCGGATCATCTACAGAGGTTTCAGTGTACAGAATGTGGGAAGGGCTTCAGTCGAGCACAAGGGCTGCGGACACATATGTCTGTTCATACAGGTACGGGTTAAGCTTTAATAATAGGTAATGTCTGTGCGAATGGGTATGTGTTTGATACTCATCCTGGGTTTAACCCGTACTGTAGGGAGTTAATGCGTCTTGCTCAAGGACACAACATGGTGACGCTTGTGGGGATTAAACCCAGGACCTCTTCATTTGGAGCCCGACGGTCTACCACTACGCCACGGTGCTTCCTCAATGTTGAAATGAGCCATATTATTCCTTAATTTTTAAATTGATCTTCAAATACTCATTTAAGCCTGGCTTTTTGTGGAACATAAGCAAACAGCATAGCCCCAGATGTGATGCCGCAGAATGTGTTATCCCATCTGGGGCTATTCAGTGTGCATAAAGCAATCTCATAAAATTATGTGGACACTCCCAAATGATAATGGTGGGCAAGTCCATTCTTTATGAATGGGAGTGTCTGGTACTCACATTATTTGAGCCACGGCATGGGAAAACCAACAATCTGCATAGGCGAAAACAAAGGCGCAGATCAGCTTTGCAATAACTGCGAAGCTGATCAGAGCCTTTGTTTTCGCTACTCGGATACTACAGTTTCTCTTCTGCTTAAATCCGAAATTTCAAGCGATTTAGTCCTGTAGCCATCTGGGCTATTTGAGGTGGACCTGGATTTAAAGTACATAGAAAATGTTTTTACATATTTGGAAAGGTGAGGTCTTCTACATTAAGAATCCGGCGGGTGACATCTTGTCACCATTGAGCAATTTGAGAAATTCAAGATGGCGTCCAAGATGGCTGCCCATATACAGAAAATGCTATTTTCCTGTGAAATAATCATGTTTTGACAGACTTTTAGACCTGAAACCACTTGTATTTAAAAGCTGAATTAATTGTACATTAAAATAAGTGCAACAAAATATACACTGTAAAGGTGGCATCCAAGATGGCTGCCAAAACTAAGGAAAAACGCAATACTTGAAAGAGGTTCCTTCGAAAACAACTTGGTAGCAATTTTGTTAATGTTTATGGATCCAGTGGATGGCATCTTGTCACCACTGAGCAAATTAAGAAATTCAAGATGGCATTCAAGATGGCTGCCCGTATATGGCAAAAGTAGTTACCATGCAAATATTAATGTTTTGGCATATTTAACACCTATTTAACATCAGTGCAATTAATACCATGTTAGGAGTGCATCTAATATGACCACCACAGTAAAGGAAAATTTTGCAGTTTTTGCTTTGTTTGTTTTGTTGCTTTACGCCCAAGTCAGCCGATATTGCGATGTCGGGATATTACCTCCATTTTATGCGATTTTATCCAACATTGGGATGCCATGACATCCGAAACATAAGTAAACTACAACCAAAAAAATTGAACAGCTCATGCTTATAAATATAAATGTTCTTAGAGGATCTCAGTTTTATTTTATTAGTCTAAACCACTTTTTTTCGGGCAGGTTCAGACCAGTAATCAAAAGGCTGGTCAGTTAGTTTTATCTGGAAACACAAGCAGCCCATATTGCTATCAGAACCTAAAATAACGGGGACTATTTCCTTTTATGCTGCATGCGTAATACTACAAAAGGGTAGTCAAGAGGGAATGTGAGCCCCGCCCATTGGGGTCAAGAGAAATATATTAGCTGCTTTTGTCTCCAGGCAAAGTTTTAAAAAATCTTCTGAATGACCATCTGATTAATGGGTTACAGCACAGAAGGCCATAGCCTGCCCAAGGAAAGAGGTTAAAGTAAAACCATCCATACATGTAAGCCTTAGCTGTTAACTCAGGTGGTTATATTTTCAAGCACATATTAAGTCATGTCATCCTAAAGTTTGGTAGAAGTCCCTACATGACCATAGCTGTTGACTGGGACATAAAGCGCCAGCACAAGCAAACAAACAAACAACTAATAGTATAAAAGTCAAAGTTCTGTTGACAAATCACTGCAAAATACAGGAATATGTAGTTCACAGCGACCTAGACTAAAATGATTAAAAAATAGGGTTTAATATCTCATTATCATGTGTGACCTAGTCAGTATACCAACGTCATGCAAAGAGACTTCACCATTTCCATTTAAGCTGTTAGAGAAAGCTGTTAATATCAAGTGGCAAGACAAGATACAGGTCCTGAAGAAAGCAGGGATGCAAAGCATGTAAACAGTCTTAAAGCTAACACAGCTTTGATGGACTGGCATTGTTATAAGAATGCCTGATGCGCGACTTCCAAAGAAAGTTTTCTATGAAGAACTAGAGGAAGGAAATCGCTCTTAAGGTAGCCCAAAGAAACGCTAGAACCTCTCTGAAGGATTTCGAAATACCAATGGGTTCTTGGGAACAGATTGCACAGGAGCAATCAAAGTGGCGAGGTCTCATCAACGAAGAAGCAGCTTTCTATGAAAAAATTCTGAAGCTGAAAGAAAGCGCAGAGAAAGCAAAGCCAAGACCAATAGATCATCAGCAGGTTCCATGACATTGACTTGCTCTACTTGCAACAGACAGTTTAGAGCTAGAATTGGCCTAGTCAGCCATCAAGAAATAATGATGGTCTTTCTCATTAGTGAGAGATGAACGACCATAGGCTGAATGGACTGAAACATAAAAGAGTGAGGGTCAAACACTGGGTCTTAGTATGTCATACTCCAAAGTCATCATGACAAAAAATCATCAAGTTGACCTTCACTTCATGACAGTGATCTACAAACAAAGCTTGAGAGAAAAGTTACCAAATATGTTCTTTAAAAGTTGTTCTAGTGTAAGACCTTCTTGGCCAAAAGTGTACATTTTTAATAATAAGGCCTAATAAAGAGTATCATTGGTTCAAGTACATGTACCTTCAGAAGAGTGGTTTTCAGTACATTGTCGCGAGAAACATAAAACATTTCACATATAAACTGTAAATTAATTGATATTTGAATGTGGATAAAGTTCTACTTATATAAATGCAATTATCAATCTATGTATGGATGTTTCTGATAAATGGCTGTCAACATATGGGTTTATAGCAAATTTTAAGAGTAAACAGCTGTAAACTGTAAAAGTGGTTTATTAAAACTATTAGACATTTAATGCCATATCTTAGGGTAAATGATTTCTGTTTTGTGGTTTCCGAAACAGGGATGTCTTGAAAACAATAAAGAGAATGGGGAACCAAATTTGATATCATAGTTTTGAGCCCAAACAGACATTTTCAGACTAGTTTCAATTTATGAAGAACGAGTAATTAGCGTATAAAGCACTGATATTGTGTTTGTCTTACTGGCATTTAAATCTGCAGGAGTCATTCATTAACATATAAAATATTCTAAATGATGTCCATAAGTCAATACAGATTTCGAAAATAATTATATCTCTTCGGACTTATTCTTTGACTGATGTTAACAAATTTTACCACCTTACAGTTGCTTGGTGTGAGAAATTCTTTAGGTTCAATACCAGCGTTTTTCAATATTGCATTTTTCTTTATTCTGGCTGCCATTTTCGATGATCTCCATACTTTGTGAATTTTTGAACTAGTTTCAATGTACACAGACTTCAGCCTTTAAATGTGAGTAATTTCAGGTCTTAAAAACCCGATTATTTACATGGCAATTACTGTTCTCCATATACGGGCAACCATCCTGAATGCCATCTTGAATTTCTCAAAGTGTTCAATGGTGATAAGATGACATCCATTGGAGTCTTAAATGTTTTAATCAAAAATGCCACCAAACTATTTGGTTTAAGAAATTCATTAGTCTTGAAATCACCTCTTCTCAATAATGTAATTTTCCTTAATTCTGGCGGCCATCTTGGATGCTCTCCATACATTGTCTGTTTTCTTGCGCTAATTTCTATGTACAATTTATTCTGCTTTCAAATACAAGTGATCTCATATTCAAAAGTCTCTCAAAATATGATTATTCCCATGTCAACTGCTATTTTCCTTATACGGGCAGCCATCTTGAACGCCATCTTGAATATCTCAAATTGCTCAATGGTGACAAGATGTCACCCGCCGGATTCTTAATGTAGAATACCTTACCTTTCCAAATATGTAAAAACATTTTCTATGTACTCCAAATCCAGGTCCACTGAAGGTTCTGCCGGACTAATAAGCTTTTTTCTGTGACTGTACAGGTCGGTTTGAGTCTGACCTGTTCGGAAACCACATTGGTTGTTTGCTTACGTTGTGGCTCATTTGTTACAGGTTCTAGGGACTGGCATTGTGATATCTGTGACAAGAGTTTCACCCAGCAGGGCCACCTGAAGACCCACAGACTGACCCACCGGCCAGATAAACCCTTCAAATGTACACAGTGTACCTGGACTGGAATCACGGGAAGCCTGCTGAGACGTCACATAAAGGAAAAACATATGGCAGAACATAGGATGAAGTGTCAGGTCTGTAACAAGACATTTGGTATTCTGCGAAATCTGCAGAAACATGCCATAACACATCTCAGCCAGTCAGTGCAAGATGATATTGTGGCTAAAACATCTATTATTCCTGATGATAAACAAGGAGAATTGACGGAACAGCCTGAATCACAGTCTAACGAAAATGTGGAAGAATCATCGCCTGTATCTAAGAAGCATATGTGTGATTTTTGTGGAATGACTTTCACCAAGGCGTATTCACTCAAGTTACACATAGAGGCGAAGCACTATGAAGGGGAGGATTTCAAATGTGATGTCTGTCAGCGAGGCTACCCGACCGCACGGAGGCTCAAGGAGCACAAGAAGTTACATGAACAGCAGACAATACCATGTGACCGCTGTGGTAAAATATTCGCTTCCAAGCATAATCTGAAGAAACATATAAAAACTCAACATGAATCAAAGAATAAGAAAGTGAGCTATAAGTGTATGAAATGTAAGAAATGTTTCTATAGGAAGCAGGTTTTTCTGTGTCATGTATCTGTCTGCTGTCCTAAACAGGCTGGGATCATTGCTCCTCTGGGACAGTAAATCAGAGAGTAGTCTTATAGGGCATATGATATGCAAGAAAAGCAATCTTCGGAGATTACAATCAGCTCGGACACAAACCTTCATGTACAGTCACAGAAGCAGGTTAGAAGCTTCAAATACTGCCAGGAGTTAAGATGAAGAGGGTTTTTTAGCTCACCTGAGCCGAAGGCTCACAGGTGAGCTTATAGTATACCCATGCTCTGGCGTCCGTCCGTCGTCCGTCCGTCGTCCACAATTTCAAAGATCTTCTCCTCTGAAACCGCTTGGCCAATCAAAGCCAAACTTCATGTGGAGCATCCTTAGGAAGGGGGAACGAAAGTTTATATAAATGGTCCAGGTCACATGACCAAGATGGCCGCCATGGCTATATAAATAGCAAAAACCTTTAAAAATCTTCTTCTCCAGAACCAGTGGGCCGATTTCCACAAAACTTGGTATGTAGCATTGGGGACGCGGGCCCATCATAGTTTATATAAATCATGACCCTAGGATGACCTTGACCTATTTTACGGCAAGGTCAACTTAGTTCGCCAATGCATTTGAATGGTAAAATGCTATTTAATGGGTAAAACTTACTGGGAATAAGCAAATGGACAGAAGATTAATGTTAATGGAAAATTTTAGCCCCTGGGGGGTTGTCTGCCCCTGCCCCAGGGCTATATACATGTATATGACCATAATATTCAAACATCTTCTCTGAAACCGCTAAGCCAATCAAAGCCAAACTTCATGTGGAGCATCCTTGGGAAGGGGGAATGAAAGTTTATATAAATGGTCAAGGTCACATGACCAAGATGGCCACCATGGCTATAAATAGCAAAAACGTTTTAAAATCTTCTTCTTCAGAACCAGAAGGCCTATGATTTTGAAACTTGGTGTGAAGCATCTGGGAATGGAGCTCTACAATGTTTATAT
This sequence comes from Rugalucina vietnamica, assembly GCA_964017185.1. NCBI lineage: Eukaryota > Metazoa > Mollusca > Bivalvia > Lucinida > Lucinidae > Rugalucina > Rugalucina vietnamica. Next base: position 11,130,775 of record OZ024870.1, on the reverse strand, counting down.
AAATCATGTCCCTGGGATGACCTTGACCTATTTTATGGCAAGGTCAACTTAGGTCTCCCATGCATTGGAATGGGAAAAAATGGGAAAATGTAATTAAATGGCAGAAAACTTGCTAGAAATGAGCAAATGGACAGAAGATTTATGTTTAAGATAATATGTTGGGCCCAGGGGGTTGTCAGCCCCTGCTCTGGGGCTATATACATGTATATGACCATAATATTGAAACATCTTCTCTCAAACCGCTAGGCCAATCAAAGCCAAACTTTGTGTGGAGCATCCTTAGGAAGAGGGAATGAAAGTTTGTATAAATGGTCAAGGTCACATGACCAAGATGGCCGCCATGGCTATAAATAGCAAAAACGTTTAAAAATCTTCTTCTTTAGAACCAGAAGGCCTATGATTTTGAAACTTGGTATGAAGCATCTGGGAGTGGAGCTCTACAAATTTTATATAAATCATGACCCAGGGATGACCTTGACCTATTTTACGGCATGGTCAACTTAGGTCGCCCATGCATTTGAATGGGAAAAAATAAGAAAATGTCATGTAATGGCAGAAAACTTGCTAGGAATGAGCAAATGGACAGAAGATTTATGCTTATGAAAATATTTTAGGCCCAGGGGTTGTCTGCCCCTGCCCCGGAGCTATATACATGTAGATGACCATAATATTCAAACAGCTTTTTCTCAGAAACTGCTTAGCCAAACAAAGCCAAACTTTATATGGAGCATCCTTAGGAAGAGGAAATGAAAGTTTATATAAATGGTCAAAGTCACATGACCAAGATGGCCGCCATGGCTATAAATAGCAAAAAATTTTAAAAATCTTCTTCTTCAGAACCAGAAGGCCTATGATTTTGAAACTTGGCATGAAGCATTAAGGAACGGAGGTCTACAAAATTTATATAAATCATTACACTGGGATGACCTTGACCTATTTCACGGCAAGGTCAACTTAGATCGCCCATGCATTTGAATGGAGAAAATTGTTAAAATGTCATTTGAAGGACAAAACTTGCAGTTAATTGGCAAATTGACTGAATTTAAATGATTTGAAAAAGACATTGACTCCAGGAGTTATTCTGACCCCGCCCTAGGGTTATATACATGCATTGTACCATTCTAGTCTAACAAGTTTATTGGTACATGTATATATCTCAGGTCTCAGGTGAGCGTTTACAGGACCATTGGTCCTCTGGTTCTATCTTTGTAGAGAAAACAAAGCACTAATCAGCTGCTCAGTTACTGCACAGCTGATTTGTATCTTTGTTTTTTGCATGGGCAAACACTGGTTTTCTATAGTATATGGAAATCTCTGTGGTGTCTAACCAGATTGATCTCAAACTTGTTTGCACAGCCATAGGTGACTGGAAGCTTGAAGTCTCTTTAGCAAGAGGAAGGGTTGCACTAACTTTGTAGAAACAATGATTGAAGATGCATATAAACTGCATGGTTATCATATGAGCAGCTTCATGAGAAAAGCAGAATTTTTGCCTATGCAAAAACAGAGGCACAGATCAGCTGTGCAGTAATTGCGAAGCTGATCAATGCCTTTGTTTTAGCTTCATAAATAGTACAATTCCTCTTCTTCTTTAATCTGAAATTTCAGGCTTCTAGCCATCTTCCCTAGCTGCACAGTCTGGTTTGTGTCAGACATGGCCGTAACTCCCAAAGACGGGTTTTCTTGCATCACGGCCCATATATGGATTTGTTTAATCAGGCCTTCTTTAGGTGCTGCTCATTGCATTAGTAAAGCTGGATATTTTCAGATCATTCACTTGTCATGCTTTTATTTTGTGGTATACATCAGCACACTTGTCAAACATTGATAAGAATTATCCTGATGCTTGTTATGTGGAATCAAGTTGGATCGAAAAGGAAAACACTGCAAAAAAGGAAGAAAGAATTATACACTTAATTTTGTAGGCTCTTCACATTTTCATACATGTAAACCCTCAGATTAATTGTTAAAAGTAACAAAGGATGTGTATAATATTTTAGTCTTGAAAGAAATATTACCTGTATAATTTTAACTTTTCAAGTTTGATATTTAACTCACCTGAGCTGTTAGGCTTACAAGGTGAGCTTAAAGTATACCCATGCTCTGTCGTAGTTGTTGTTGTCCACAATGTTCAAACATTTTCCTCTGAAATCACTGGGCCAATCAAAGCCAAACTTCATGTGGAGCAGCCTGAGGAAGGGGAAACGAAAGTTTGTATAAATGGTCCAGGTCAGATGACCAAGATGGCCACCATGGCTATAGACAGCAAAAACCTTTAAAAATCTTCTTTTCCAGAACCAGAAGGCTTACAGTTATGAAACTTGGCATGAAACATCAGGTAATGGAGTTCTACAAAAGTTTATATAAATCATGACCCTGGGATGACCTTGACTGATTTTAGGGCAAGGTCAACATAGGTCGCCTATGCATTTGAATGGGGAAAATTTTTAAAATAAGATTTGAAGGGCAAAACTTGCAGGAAATGGGTAAATGAACTGGAGATTTAAGATTCTGAAAAGAACTTGGACCCAATGGGGTGGGTCTGCCCCTGCCCTGGGGCATTATTCATGTTTATAACCATAATATTCAAAGACTTTCTTCTCTAAAACCTCTTGACCAGTCAAAGTCAAATTTTATGCGCAGCATCTTTATGAAGGGGAAGCAAAATGATTATAGATAAACCAGGTTACATGACCAAGTTGGCCACCATCTCCATATATGATAAAAACCCTTCAAAATCTTCTTCACAGGAACTGCTGAACCTATGCAACGAAAATTGACATGTAGCAATTAAGACTAGAGTGTTACACTGTGTGGCTTAATCATGATCCTGTGATGACCCTGACAGATTTTATGGCAAGGTCAACTTAGGTCAAATATGCAGAAAACTGTTAAAATGACACTGAAGGTAAAAACTTCCAGGAAATGGGCAAGTGGATAGAATATTTATGAATTTGAAAAAGAAATTAATCCCAAGGGGTATTCTGACACTGTCCTTGGGCTATATACATGCATATAACCTTTATGGTCAAACAAGTTTATTGGTATATATCTCAGATCTCAGGTGAGCGTCCACAGGACCACTGGTCCTTTGGTTTACATTTGTTGATGAAATTTTATTGTTTGCGTTCATAGTTATGTTCATTTACTTTTATAAAATAAAACATTCTTGTAAAAGTAATTTATGTTTCACACATTTCCTGTTATGTAGGTGAACATCAAAAGATAGTAAGCAATGATCAGGAAATGTTGGAATCAGAATTAAAGCCCCCTCCCAGAATGGAGGTGTTAAAATACTTATATATATAAATTTGCAATGATCAGGAAATGGTGCAATCAAAATTAAAGTTCCCCTCCAAAAATGGAGGTGGTAAAATACTTAATTGACAATTAGGTACTAATATAAAGAACACATCATAAGCCACATTAGCACTGCTATATCCCAGTATGTGGCCATTTAATTACAGAGACTTTAACACATGAAAACATATATAAAAGGTGCAAACAGCACAAAAATTCACAACCAAAATTAACATATAACAATTAGAACACCACAGCAGTACCACCTTGAAATGAAATAGCCATGCACCATCGTCGTCCACAATGTTCAAATATCTTCTCTGAAACCACAGGGCCAATCAAAGCTAAACTTCAGGTGAAGGGGAACCAAAGTTTGTATAAATGGTCCAGGTCACATGACCACCATGCCTAAATATGGTAAAAACCTTGAAATATCTTCTTTGGATTCGGTAGGCCGATTTCAACAAAACTAGGTATATATCATCGGAAACTGGCCCATCCCATCATAGTTTGTATAAATCATGACCTTGGGTTGACCTTGACCTATTTTATGGCAAGGTTAAATTTGGTCACATAGGCTTTTTAATGGCAAAAAGTGATTGATTTTTTTTAGGTAGTTTTATGACCTGAAAGAAGGTAGATACAGACAACTTATTGAGTTAATGAAGTGAGTATTCAAGGTCAAGGTCATTATTTGACTTTAGCCAAAGGTCATTTACCTATTAAAACTTAGTTTTCCCAGAAACCACTTGACCAATCAAAGCAAAACTTCACATGGATCATCCTTAGGAAGGGGAAATCAAAGTTTATAAAAATGACCAAGATGGTTGTCATGCCCATAGATGGTTAAAACCTTAAAAAAATTATTAAATTGATAGACTGATGAAACTTGGTACATGTATGTGGCATTTGGGACTCTGGCCAGCCATAATTTGTAAAAATCATGACCCTGGCTTGACCTTGTGTTATATATAATTGATTCAATAATATTGATTCTTTTAAAAGCTATTACTTATAATTTATATATATATAATCAAAGGGGAGTAACCCAATTAATTAATATATATTTCTTTTTATGTTTCTACAATTTTTTATCTAGAACTTTGTAGAAGAATGACATTGATTATTTTTATCACTGTTATATAATTTAGAAGTATAGAAAATTCTATGAGCACTTTGTGGATAATTCCAGATGAAAATGGAGTGAGTGTTTTTTTTTTACCATAAGTTAAAAATATATTTGGACTATGTATACTGAGATCTCGAAGGGTCTAGTGGACTCTCGTTTAGTCTTGATGGTTGTTGCGGCCTTGAATTCTCTCTGGAGAATTCTAAATTCTCTTTGGAGAATTTAAAAGAACTTTTGTTTAGTTCGTTTCTTTTCTAGAGAAAAGTTTATTATATCATTCTCTAGAAACCTGGAGAATTTCCTTAGATGTATAAATATAGGTCCCAATTCAGTCGTAGGTATTCAGAAATTTGAAGTGATTTAAAGTATATAATTTTGGTTGTTTCACTAGTGTTTTGTGTGGATTAAAATATACATGTGCTCATATTCTGGTTACTGGATTGTGGACTTACATTTGAGGGACAAGGACTTATTTGACATTAACTTTGTAAGTTATTTATTTATTTATTTACTTATCTGTTTGTTTGTTTTTATGTATTTGCAGCATTTATTTGTTTGATTAAATATTGTTAAGTTTAAATTACTTGGTTGTTTTTCGCTGTACCTGTCTAGTTACGCTAGGTCGTAACAGATTTTGGGGGCTCGTCCGGGATTGAACATTTTGTGCACCTATTTTATTCTGAATTTGAAAATATATTTATTGTTTGTCATACCAGCAAAAAGCAACCATGTTATTCAAACTTGAAGATTTCATTGCTGCGCCTTCTCAAGAGCTGTTAAACTTGGCCAAAAAGAGTGATCTTTTAGACATTGCTAGTCATTATAGCATTCCTGATGTCAAAACATCTATGTTAAAACGTGAAATTAAGAATGTTATCATTCAGTTTCTTGTTGATGAGGAATTTTTTGAACCCTCAGCTACATCTCTAATTATGGTCTCACAAACCGACATACAGTTGAAAGAGTTAGAATTAAAAAGGCATCTTGAACTGGAAAAATTAAGATTAGAATTTGAAGAAAAAAGAAGGGCAGATAAGGAAGAAAGGGAAGAAAGAATGCAAAAAGAAAAGTTAGCATTTGAAGAAAGGGAAAGAGAAAAACAAAGAGAAATGGAAGAAAGACAGAAAGAAAAACAAAGAGAAATGGAAGAACGACTTGAAAAAGAAAGATTAGAAAAACAAAGAGAGTTAGAAGAAAGGCTTGCAAAAGAAAAATTAGAGCAAGAAGAAAGAATTGAGGTTGAAAAAGAAAAACTGCAATATAGTTTAAAAATGAAAGAGCTTGAATTAAGCAGTAAATCAATGCCTCCTGTGTCTTTTGATCCTAGTAAAGTATTTGATGTTACAAAGTATATCAGGCTCGTTCCTCCATTTCAAGAAAAAGAAGTAGATAAGTACTTTTTACATTTTGAGAAGGTAGCAGAAAATTTGAAATGGCCAAAAGAGCATTGGACCTTGCTTCTACAGAGTGTTGTTATTGGTAAAGCTCGAGAAATTTACACTCAGCTTCCACTTGATCAAAGTTCAGATTATGACACAGTCAAAAATCTGATTCTTAAGGCTTATGAGTTAGTACCTGAAGCTTATAGGCAGAAATTCAGAAATTGTAGGAAAGAACATGACCAAACCCATGTAGAATTTGCTAGAACTAAGGAGCAATTATTTGATAGGTGGTGTTCTTCAAAGGATGTAAAGTCTGATCATGCAAAATTAAGACAGCTCATGCTTGTTGAAGAGTTCAAACGATGCATACACTCTGATGTCAAATCTTTTCTTGACGAAAGGGAAGTAGAAACTTTAGATGTAGCAGCACGATTAGCTGATGATTATGCTTTGACTCATAAGGTGTCTTTTGTAAATAAGCCTTACAAGAAACCTTTTAACCCTCAATTTAAACCTAATACACCTCAGTCAAAACCATTTAACCCTCAACAGAGAAATAATTCTCCTCAACCTAATCCACAACCACAAGCTGGACTAACAGCTGATAGTTCCAGTCCTTCACATAATCCTAAAAATAAAGATACTAGTGAAAACAAAGGTCAAAGATCCTCATACTCACCCCGGCTGTTTTGCAATTATTGTAAAGGTGACGGTCACGTCATTTCTGAATGTGAAACTTTGAAAAGAAGAAAAGAGAGACAAAATCAAAATAATTCTAGACCAACAGGTCTTACTTCTTTAAGGTCAAAACCACAGTCGATTATTCAGGATGAAAATCCTATTTTGGCCAAAACGTCTGCGACTGATTGTATTATGGAGATTTATGAACCATTCTTATCAGAAGGTTTTGTGTCACTTACTAGTGATTCTGCCCAGTCTACCCCTATTAAAATCTTACGAGATACCGGAGCTTCTCAGTCTCTTATTTTAGCAGATACCCTGCCTTTTTCCGAGAAGACTTCAACTGGGACAAGTGTCCTTATTCAGGGAGTAGAGTGTGGATTTGTTAATGTACCGCTCCATAACATTTATTTGTCTTCAGACTTAGTTTCTGGTCCTGTGGCTGTAGGTATTAGGCCTTCTTTACCTTTTAAAGGTGTTCACTTGCTATTAGGCAATGACTTAGCCGGAGATAAGGTTGTGGTAAACCCACTTTTGACCAATACACCTTGTGAGGATCAATTGCCTGATCCCATTGAGCAGGAAATTCCTGATCTTTACCCTTCATGTGCCGTTACAAGGGCTATGGCAAAAAAAGTCAAATTGAATGATGGGATACAGGATATTGACTTAACTGACACTTTTATAGGTCAGTCTTTTCATGATGAGATTTCAAAATCTCTTTCTTCAAGTCAAACTGACTTCAACAATCAAAGGTCAGACAATGACCTTTCACCTTCAATTTTTGACCAAGGTCACGACCAAATGTCAAGGTCACAACTTTGTCAAGAACAGCACAGTGATCCTGAAATCTCGCCTTTAATTGAAAGGGCTTTAGATGAAAATGAAATTTCTCAGGTTCCTGTTTGTTTTTATGTCAAAAATGACATCTTAATGAGAAAATGGCGTCCTCCTGATGTTTCAGCGGAAGACGAATGGACCATAAATCACCAAATTGTGGTTCCTAAGGCTTATCGTCCTGAAATCTTAAACTTGGCCCATGAAACTCCCATGTCAGGTCATTTAGGGATAAATAAGACTTACCACAAAATTCTCAAGCATTTCTACTGGCCAGGATTAAAATCTGATGTTTCCCAACATTGCAAATCCTGTCACACTTGTCAAATGGTAGGAAAACCTAATCAGACTATTCCAAAAGCTAATTTACAGCCTATTCCTGCATTTGATGAACCATTTAGTAGGATTATCATTGACTGTGTAGGTCCGTTACCCAAGACTAAATCAGGTTGCCAATATCTCTTGACTATAATGTGTGCTTCAACACGTTTTCCTGAAGCAATTCCACTCAGGAATATCAAGACGAAAACAATAGTTAAGGCCCTTGTAAAGTTTTTCACACTTGTAGGTCTTCCAAAATCAGTCCAATCAGATCAGGGTTCCAATTTTATGTCAGGAACATTTCAGCAAGTAATGCATGAACTTGGCATTAAACAATACAAGTCATCAGCTTATCATCCTGAAAGTCAAGGTGCTTTGGAAAGATTCCATCAAACTTTGAAGAACATGATCAGATCTTACTGTTTTGACACCGAAAAAGATTGGGATGAAGGCATACATTTGCTATTATTTGCTGTCAGAGAGTCAGTACAAGAGTCTCTTGGGTTCAGTCCGTTTGAACTTGTTTTCGGACACACTGTTCGTGGACCTTTAAAACTTATGAAAGAGAAGTTTCTTTCAAGTAATGACAGTCCTTTGAACTTACTTCAGTATGTGTCTGACTTCAAAACTAGATTGACAAAAGCTTGGGAAGTTGCTCGGTCCAATCTTAAGTCAGCTCAGAGCAAAATGAAGTTGCATTTTGATGAAAATGCTCAGAACAGAAATTTTGACCCTGGAGACAAGGTGATTGCTCTTTTGCCCATTCCTGGCAGGCCATTACAAGCTAGATATTATGGTCCATATACTGTTGAGAAAAAAGTTAAGTGATGTAAATTACATTGTTAACACTCCTGGGAGGCGCAAGCAAAAACAATTATGTCATATTAACATGCTTAAAAAGTACATTGATAGGGATAGTGATAATGATAGTTCAGTTATTTCCTCAGTAAGCATAGTTAATTCTGTCCCTCATGAACAAAATCAGACAGACTTTGAAGAAATGAACTCTGTGAACTGTGAACCATTATCCTCAAAACTCCAGAATTCTGACATTCTGCATGACCTCGATCAGAAACTGTCACATCTAGATCCGGACAAGAAACATGAACTAAAACAATTAATTCTTGAATATGAGCACTTATTTCCGGACATTCCATCCAGAACCGATAAAATCTACCATGATGTAGACATTATTGAAGGAGCAAAACCGGTGAAACAACATCCGTATAGACTTCATCCTGAAAGACAACAATATCTCAGGAAAGAAGTTAAGTATTTGCTGGACAATGACTTTATAGAACCTAGTCAAAGTGAATGGAGTTCTCCTTGTATACTTGTGCCAAAATCTGATGGGACATTTCGAATGTGCACAGACTATAGAAAAGTAAATTCTGTCACAAAAACTGACACATTTCCCATACCAAGAATTGATGACTGCATCGACAACATTGGTCACGCCAAATATGTGACGAAATTCGATCTTTTGAAAGGGTTTTGGCAGATTCCACTTACAGACAGAGCAAAGGAGATCTCGGCATTTGTTACTCCTGATGGACTTTATCAATATAAAGTGATGCCTTTTGGCATGAAAAACTCTCCAGCAACATTTCAGCGCTTGGTTAATAGTTTGATTTTCGGTCTGGATGGGTGTAAAGCTTACATCGACGATGCCATCATCTACAGTGAAGAGTGGAAACAACACCTGGAGATCATCAGAGAATTCTTCAAAAGACTCAGTGGTGCTAAACTGACAATAAACTTACTGAAAAGTGAATTTTGCCATGCTAATTTGACATTTCTAGGACATATTGTTGGACAAGGTCAGGTCAGACCTGTAGAAGCCAAAGTTGAGGCTTTATCAGATTTTCCTGTTCCTACAGGAAAACGGCAACTGATGCGCTTTTGGGGTATGGCTGGATATTACAGGGAGTTCTGTAATAATGTTTCAGTTTTAGCTGAGCCTTTGACAAACTTACTTTATGATAAGAAGGTCAGGTATGTTTGGAATAAGGCTTGTCAGAGTTTTGTTCGATTTGGGCCATACTTAAAAGTGTGTCAGCTCCATTAGCACTGCAAATAAAAAAATAAAATGACTATGAGACTCCATCTGAGTATTAGCTAGAGCATAAGTCTCATGTTGCAAGAGCACAATCTTGACATTAGACACATAAAAGGTAGAGATAATATAATTCCAGACACCCTTTCAAGAGCTTGACAGTTTTGCCATGTATGTTTGCATATGAGTATTGCAAAAGAAAGTTTTATTTCACAAAACTTTCTTTTCGTTGAAGAGGGGAAGTGTTATATATAATTGATTCAATAATATTGATTCTTTTAAAAGCTATTACTTATAATTTATATATATATAATCAAAGGGGAGTAACCCAATTAATTAATATATATTTCTTTTTATGTTTCTACAATTTTTTATCTAGAACTTTGTAGAAGAATGACATTGATTATTTTTATCACTGTTATATAATTTAGAAGTATAGAAAATTCTATGAGCACTTTGTGGATAATTCCAGATGAAAATGGAGTGAGTGTTTTTTTTTTACCATAAGTTAAAAATATATTTGGACTATGTATACTGAGATCTCGAAGGGTCTAGTGGACTCTCGTTTAGTCTTGATGGTCGTTGCGGCCTTGAATTCTCTCTGGAGAATTCTAAATTCTCTTTGGAGAATTTAAAAGAACTTTCGTTTAGTTCGTTTCTTTTCTAGAGAAAAGTTTATTATATCATTCTCTAGAAACCTGGAGAATTTCCTTAGATGTATAAATATAGGTCCCAATTCAGTCGTAGGTATTCAGAAATTTGAAGTGATTTAAAGTATATAATTTTGGTTGTTTCACTAGTGTTTTGTGTGGATTAAAATATACATGTGCTCATATTCTGGTTACTGGATTGTGGACTTACATTTGAGGGACAAGGACTTATTTGACATTAACTTTGTAAGTTATTTATTTATTTATTTACTTATCTGTTTGTTTGTTTTTATGTATTTGCAGCATTTATTTGTTTGATTAAATATTGTTAAGTTTAAATTACTTGGTTGTTTTTCGCTGTACCTGTCTAGTTACGCTAGGTCGTAACACTTGACTTATTTTACAACATGGTCAAATTTGGTTACATACTTTTTAATGGACAAAAGTGAAAACATGGTTTTTAGCTCACCTGAGCCAAAGGCTCACAGGTGAGCTTATAGGATAGGCAGGCATCCGTCGTCCGTCGTCGTCGTCGTCCATCCACAATTTCAAAGAAGAATATTTCTGAAGCTAGTAGGCCTATCTTGATCAAATTTAATGTGAACCATAATTGGGTTGGGGGATTGATGGCATTAGGTTTTGGAGCAGATTGTATCAAAATTGTGGTTTCCATGGCAACAGATAGGTCCCATAGACTTACAATGGGAAAAACTAAAAAAATCTTCTTCTCTGAAACCACTAGGCCCACAGCTTTGATATATGGTATATTCATGCCCCTGGGGTCAAATTTGGCCACGCCCCGGGGGGTCGATAGTCTCCATAGACTTACTATGGGAAAAAAATTAAAAAGTCTTCTTCTCTGAAACCACAGGGCCCACAGCTTTGATATTTGGTATGTGGGAATGGCTAATGGTCCTCTACATAAATTGTGCCAGCCATGCCCCTGGGGTCAAATTTGGCCACGCCCCGGGGGTGGATAGTCTCCATAGACTTACAATTGGAAAAACTAAAAAAATCTTCTTCTCTGAAACCACAGGGCCCACAGCTTTGATATTTGGTATGTGGGAATGGCTAATGGTCCTCTACATAAATTGTGCCAGCCATGCCCCTGGGGTCAAATTTGGCCACGCCCCGGGGGTTGATAGTCTCCATAGACTTACTATGGGAAAAAAAATAAAAAATCTTCTTCTTGAAAACCACAGGGCCCACAGCTTTGATATTTTGTATGTGGCAATGGCTAATGGTCCTCTACATAAATTGTGCCAATCATGCCCCTGGGGTCAAATTTGGCCACGCCCTGGGGGTTGATAGTCTCCATAGACTTACTATGGGAAAAAAATTCAAAAATCTTCTCTGAAACCACAGGGCCCACAGCTTTGATATTTGGTATGTAGCAATGGCTAATGGTCCTCTACATAAATTATGCCATTCATGCCCCTGGGGTCAAATTTGGCCACGCCCCGGGGGGACGATAGTCTCCATAGACTTACTATGGGAAAAAAAATAAAAAATCTTCTTCTCTGAAACCACAGGGCCCACAGCTTTGATATTTTGTACGTGGCAATGGCTAATGGTCCTCTACATAAATTGTGCCAATCATGCCCCTGGGGTCAAATTTGGCCATGCCCCGGGGGTCGATAGTCTCCATAGACCTACAATTGGAAAAAAACTAAAAAAATCTTCTTCTCTGAAACCACTAGGCCAACAGCTTTGATATTTGGTATGTAGCAATGGCTAATGGTCCTCTACATAAATTGTGCCATTCATGCCCCTGGGGTCAAATTTGGCCACGCCCTGGGGGTTGATAGTCTCCATAGACTTACTATGGGAAAAAAATTCAAAAATCTTCTACTCTGAAACCACAGGGCCCACAGCTTTGATATTTTGTATGTGGCAATGGCTAATGGTCCTCTACATAAATTGTGCCAATCATGTCCCCGGGGTCAAATTTGGCCACGCCCCGGGTTGATAGTCTCCATAGACCTACAATAGGAAAAACTAACAAGTAGCCCAGGGGCAACGATCGCTCACCTGAGAGTCAACAAGTACAGTCACTGGACAAAGTAATTGGGGTTTTTACCATATATGGGTATGGTGGCCATCTTGGTCATGTGACCTTGAAACCCTACTTAATCAGCAGAAGAGCTCTTGTCTGGATTGTGTATCCTGTTTTCTGCCATTTTGGCTCACTTGAAAAAATCATCTAACAAGGTCAGGGTCCTATAATGACCCCCGTGGTGGGGCCATATTTGACCCAAGGTGCAAGATTGGCAGGATTTATGTAGAGCTCCACATGACAATGGTGTATATCAAATATACAAGCTTTGTGTCATGCTGTTGCAGAGAAGATTTTTTCATATATTTCCATTATAAGTCTATGGTAGATAATGACATGCCTGGGGTGTGGCCTGTATGGACCCCAGGGGCACCGTTGGCAGCATTTATAAAGGAGAGTATCATACATTGGTCCACACAACATATGAAAGCTCTGGGCCATATGGTTTCGGAGAAGAAGATTTTTTTTCGTTTTTCCCATGACGCCCCCGGGGCGGGGCCCGTATGGTTCCCAGGAGCACAGTTGGCAGGATTTATAAAGAGGACCACTATACATTGCTAAAAACAAAATATGAAAGCTTTGGGCCTTGTGGTTTCGGAGAAGAAGATTTTTTAAAGTTTTTCCCATGACGCCCCTGGGGCGGGGCCCGTATGGACCCCGGGGGCACGGTTGGCAGGATTTATAAAGAGGGCCACTATACATTGCTACAGGCAAAATATGAAAGCTCTGGGCCTTGTGGTTTTGGAGAAGAAGATTTTTTTTATGTTTTTCCCATTGTAAGTCTATGGGAGCTGTTGACCGCTGGGGCGCGGCCATTTTTGCCCCAGGGGCATGATTGGCAGGATTTATATAGAGGACCACTAAACATTGCTACATACAAAATATGAAAGCTTTGGGCCTTGTGGTTTTGGAGAAGAAGATTTTTTTAAAGCTTTTCCCATGACCCCCCCCCCCCCCCCCCCGGGCAGGGCCCCGTATGGACCCCAGGGGCACGGTAGGCAGGATTTACAAAGAATACCATTATACATTGCTACACACAAAATATGAAAGCTCTAGGCCTTGTGGTTTCGGAGAAGATTTTTTTAAAGTTTTTCCCATGACCCCCCCCCCAGGGCGGGGCCCGTATGGACCCCAGGGGCACTGTTGGCAGGATTTATAAAGAAGAACACTATATATTGCTACAAACAAAATATGAAAGCTCTGGGCCTTGTGGTTTCGGAGAAGAAAAGTTTTTTATGTTTTACCCATAACTCCCCCAGGGTGGGGTCTGTATGGACCCCAGGGGCACGGCTGGCAGGATTTATAAAGAGGACCACTATATTCTGCTACAAACAAAATATGAAAGCTCTGGGCCTTGTGGTTTCGGAGAAGAAGATTTTTTTATATTTTCCCTATGACGCCACCGGGGCAGGGCCTGTATGGACCCCAGGGGCACGGTTGGGAGGATTTATGAAGAGGACCACTAGACATTGCTACACACAAAATATGAAAGCTCTGGGCTTTTTGGTTTCGGAGAAGAAGATTTTTTTATGTTTTTCCCATTGTAAGTCTATGGGAGCTAATGACCCCCGGGGCGGGGTCATTTTTGACCCCAGGGCCATGGTTGGCAGGATTTATAAAGAGGACCACTAAACACTGCTACACACAAAATATGAAAGCTCTGGGCCTTGTGGTTTCAGAGAAGAAGATTTTTTTATATTTTCCCAAAGACGCCCCCGGGGTGGGGCCCCTATGGACCCCAGGGGCAAGGTTGGCAGGATTTATGAAGAGGACCACTAGACATTGCTACACACAAAATATGAGAGGTCTTGGCCTTGTGGTTTCAGAGAAGAAGATTTTTATATGTTTTTCCATTGTAAGTCTATGGGAGCTATCTGTTGCCATAGAAACCAGAGTTCTGATCCGACCTGGCCCAAAACCTAACACAACCTTTCCCCCTCCTCAATGATGCTTTAGATAAAATTTGGTCACGTTTGGCCTTGTTGTCTTAGAGATATTCAACTTTGAAAATGTGGACAGACGCACGGATGGACGGACGCCGGCTCGACTACTATACTATAAGCTCACCTTGTGAGCCTTCGGCTCAGGTGAGCTAAAAAAATCTTCTTCTCTGAAACCACTAGGCCCACAGCTTTGATATTTGGTATGTAGCAAAGGCTAATGGTCCTCTACATAAATTGTGCCATTCATGCCCCTGGGGTCAAATTTGGCCAGGTCCCGGAGGTTGATAGTCTCAATAAACTTGCTATGGGAAAAAAATTAAAAAATCTTCTTCTCTGAAACCACAGGGCACACAGCTTTGATATTTTGTATGTGGCAATGGCTAATGGTCCTCTACGTAAATTGTGCCAGCTATGCCCCTGGGGTCAAATTTGGCCACGCCCCGGGGGTAGATAGTCTCCATAGACTTACAATGGGAAAAACTAAAAAAAACTTCTTCTCTGAAACCAAAAGGCCCAGAGCTTCTATATTTTGTATGTAGCAATGTTTGGTAGTCCCCATTATAAATTGTGCCAGTCATGCCCCTGGGTCAAATTTGGCCATGCCACGGGGGTCAATAGTGTCCATGCATAGACTTTCATTGGTTGATTCTCAATTAATTTAAATCTCATGATACTAGAGGAAAAAATCTACAATAAGTCGCTTAGTTTTCGATTCTATGCTACCCGAGAGTAAAATGGATTCTGATTACACCATTCATTACAGAAAACATTGAAGTTTATCGTATCACTGGAATTAATTTTCTAAACAAGTCACGTTTAATGATATTTTGGTGAAAAGTTCATTTTTTAGAATAAAATTGCGAATTTCTGAAAATTCTTTTTGCCTCAAAATATCAGTGCCACATAGATATTTTCTTATTATGCCCACGTCAAAATATTGCCAACATTGTGTTCTTAGTTTGAAATGTGTTATCATCAGCCAAAATTGTTTCAGTTTTTGGAAAAATCACGTTTTTTATGACAGAAATCGCGATTTTTTGAAATTCGCCTTAAAATGTTTTCTGTACGAAAATTACAAAATCGCTTTCCATTAAAATGGTATTGTAATCATAAACATCATTATTCGGGCTTTTCATTTTATTTGAAATTGCATTTGTATCGAGTTCCAATGAAGCTGGGTACCAGAAATTAACAATGGTGTGTATTTTCAGAAATATATGACATACGACTGCATGACTGTATTTCTAGGCGGAAATAAGGCATCAAAAGTTATTTAAGAAACTTAAAATGCTTGTAAAAGACAACTAAAATAGTCTTAAAGGTGTTTGCAAGATTGACAATGTGTTTCCGGAGTTAAATTCTGGGGTAAATAATGAATTTTAGCAGAAAATTGCGAAATATTGCAAACAACCATATAAAGGTCTCTGCATGAAAACTATACAATTGCGAGTAAAACAGTTTGATAGGTGTTTGCAAGATTAGCAATGTGTTTTATATAGTTCAATTTTGGGGTAAGTGATGGGGGAAGGTTACATTAGGGCCGGAATTCTGGTTTCCATGACCACAGATAGCTCCAATAGACTTACAAAAGGAAAACATGAACAAAGCTTTTTCTCCGAAACCACAATATCCAGAGGTTTAATATTTTTTTTGTGTGTAGCAATGCATAGTACCCCTCTTTGTAAATCCTGTCAACCGTGCCCCTGGGGTCCATAATGGCTCCGCCCCAGGGCGTCATTGCCTGCCATAGACTTACAATGGGAAATACATGAAAAAATGTTCTCTGAAACCACAAGACCCAAAGCTTCTGTATTTGGTACAATTGTTACATGGAGCTTGACAGAAGTCCCGCAAAGCATGCCCATGTGGCCAAGAATGGCCACATCCCGGTGGTCATTAGCTCACATTACCTTACAATTAGACAAAACATTAAAAAATCTTCTCTAAAACCACATGGCCCAGTAATTTTTTTTTTATTAAATTTGTATATAGTAATATTCCTTGTAAATCCTGTGAACAGTTACCCTTGGGTTCATACAGGCTTCATCGGAGGGATTTGATTATTTACCATAGCGGGAAATACTTGAAAATTCATTTTCTCTGAAACCACAGAAACCACTAAGAACCAAATCGTGTATGCTTTGTATCCAGCAATGTTATGAAGAGCACTAAATAAATTTGTCCGTTCATGCCGCGGGGTAAAATATGGCCCTACCCGGGGGTCATTAGTTCCTATAGCCTTGGAATAAGAAAAACAGAATCTTCTCTGAAATTGCAAGAATCCGTGCGTTTATGTTTTATTTGTTGCAAGTATATTAAGGAAAAAGAAGGCCATGGTCAGGAAATGGCGCAATCAGAAACAAAATAGATACCAATCTAAAAAACAGAAATGGGAAAAACACGTACCTCTACTTTGAAAATATACCGTAAGCCAAATGAGCAGCTATTTCCAAATAGGCGGTCACTCAGTTAACCGAACTTTTGAGTCATATTTTTGTGTTGTTTGAACCTTATGTGCGTTTTAATGTTTTTTATTTAAGTTCGGGTGACTGAGTGGCCGCCTATTGGGAAATAGCTACTCACTCGGCTTACGATATGTAGTCTAAGTATAAGTACCTAATTATCAATTTAGTTTTTCCCACCTCGGTTTTTGGAGTGGGAATTTATTTCTGATTGCATCTTTTCCTGATCATAGCCTACTTGTACCTCTTATCTAAAATATGATCCTCGTTATAAACTTTCATTGGTCCATACAGACACTGCCCGGTGACGTCATTATTTGCCAAAGGTTTAAGAGCTGTCGCATGACAGTGTGTTCGTCTTCTGGCTTTGTCAGACATCAGGACCACCTCGACATGTAAGCCAAAGCACCATGCTCATACATCTTTTTGCATTGAAGCTTAAAGGCAATATCACTGAACCAAGAAATTAGGTCACAGTGATCTATAAATATTTTGTGGTCAAGGGTCAATTCATACCCATAATAATTTTGAAAGAAGTATAATCATTGCTGAGATTAAGACAAACTCACTGAAGACAAAAGATAAAATCACTGCACGATGAAATTAGGTCACATGGACCTTTTTATATAAGTATTTTGGGGTCAAAGATCTAGTCATACTTTCTCATAATGTGAAAGAAGTATGATTATATACCCAATGAGTGTTGAGATATAAAGCAAAACCACTGAACAATGAAATTAGGTCACAGTGACCAATAAGTACTTTGGGATCAAAGGTATGGCTTAACTCACCCATAATCAGAAAGAAGTATGCTCATATAATAATTGAGTGTCAAGATATTAAGCAAAAGACTGGACCATGGAAATTAGGTCAACCCAGCACTAACCTCATGACACATAAGTCAGTTTCAGAATTTTTAAAGTAAAACGATGAAGGACCAACCCATCTCTATAAGTTGTTTCTATTTAGGAATGAAAAGAAAACAATTTTGAAGTTGTTCTAGATTGTGACCTCTAGCCTGACACCTTGCTCGGACCCAGTGGCCCGATGTCCTGGAACCTAAAGTACATGAAGAATGAATGCTGTAGGATAAGCTGTTGTCAATATATGCGATATATCTAGCCCCACCCAACTGGAAATGGACCTAGGAATCCAATACCATGAAATGAACCCCACCCCTATAGTGTACAAACATCACAACTATGAATGCTGTCTTGTAATTGGTTGTCAATGTATAGACTTCTACAAACATTAACACAGAAAAGTCGTGTGTGATGGTGTTCTTGATTTTAATCTTTCGCTCCCTCCTTAGCAAGGATTCGGGGCTCCGATGCCATGATGTGAAAGCCAACCCTACCGGGTATCAATGGTCAAAGTATCAATACGTATAGGGTTGTCAATGCATGCATTTGGACTTCTAGAACAATTTTAAGGTGATATAGATTTTGACCGCTAGCACCACCCTGGTGCATAGACCCTGGGGCACGCTGCCTAAAATTGAAAGCCATCCCTACAGGGTACATATGGCCCAAGCATGAATGTTTTCTGGTCAGTGGCTATCAAGTTATGGACTTCTGAAAAAACTTTAAAGCAAGTGTGACGCGTACGGGAGCGTGCACTCGCACGGGAACTCTTACGACCGAAGTGACTACAGCAGTTCTATGCACTAAATGCAGTCGACCTAACAAAAATAAGAAGCTTGAATGACAGTCCTTTGGCTTAGTATTTCATTTTACTGGAAAACAATTGAACAGTTTTCGTGTGGAGAACTTTATATGGTATTTTGCAATAATCCGCATTTTGTTTTCTTAAAATCACCATTTACCCCAAAATTGAACCCCGAAAAACACATTGTCAATCTAGCAAACACCTATGAAACTATTTTATTTGAATTTTACAAAGATTTAGGTTAAAAAAAAACATGTTGACGCCTCATTTCGGCCTAGAAAAACAGCCACGCGCTCATATGTCATATATTTCCGAAAATACACCCCATTTATAATTTCTGGTACCCAGCTTCATTGGAACAAGATACAAATGCAATTCCAAGTAAAATGAAACGCCCGAATAATGATGTCTATGATTATTATATAGTTTTACTGGAAAGCCTGTCTATAAATTTCAGACAGAAAACGTTTTAAGGTGAATTTACAAAAATCGCGATTTTTGTCATAAAAAACATGATTTTCCCCAAAACTGAAAAACTTTGGCTGGATGAAAACACATTGAAAACTAAGAACACAATGTTGGCAATATGTTAGGCGTGGGTTTGATAAGAAAATATCTACGTGGCATTGTAATTTTGAGGCAAAGAGAAATTTCAGAAATTCACAATTTTATTCTCAAAAAATGAACTTTTTACCAATATATCATTAAACGTGACTTGTTTAGAAAATTAATTCCAGTGATACGATAAACTTCAATGTTTTCTGCAATGAATGGTATACACTCATTCTAAAATAAGGTGCAAATCCTGGAGAAAAAAATTAAGAAAAATAAACTTTTAGAATTACACTTTTTCAACATACCATCACTATTGTGGATCATTCAGGCTTCATCCTGTAAAATTTCACCACCTTCCCGATATTCTTGCAATTTCTACATCATTTTGAAGCTTGATGGGTATATTCCGATTTGGTAGTCAACGTGACGCACTACATATGAACTAAATGTAACCATAACACAAACTCAACGTATATCTCTGACTAGCAGACTTCAGTTTCTCAAATAAAGAGCAATATTTAGTAGATTGAATCAAACAATAAACGTCCTTTCATATCTACTATCGAAAAATGTTAGATAATATGTGTATGATGCAGGCTTCTTGATTCAGATTTTTCAGTGTTGTTAACTTGCAACTATAATAACATCAGACCTGTACATCATAGTTATATCAAAACATGTAATGATAATTACATTTGTCCTACATGAGTGGCGGAGCTTATAATTACTTTTCTAAATACATCTTGTTATATAGCAGGTCTTGTTTTATTCAGCGTCACGTAAATTACTTGCAAACTGCAACATAAATTATTTTTGCAATACAGATACACAATGGCATTTAATATTATCTGAAAGACTTTATCTGGATACATGTACTCCAAACAGACAATCTTGTGTGATCCTATTTCATTTTTAATATTGTTTTACTTTTTGCACAACATACTATAAAAATGTAATATACGTGACGGAATACTGTAATTTACGTGACGGTAATATTTAAGTCACCTACATTATTTTTAAACTTAGATATGTTTGAGTTTTTGCTAACTTAAAATGAGGCATGGAATTTGAACCAGTCTGCACAAGAAGTAAATCCTTCGATTAATTAACCACGTAATTATTTTATGAAACAAAACTGTTTTATATTGATAAAAATGTATATTAATCTCAGGGCTGATATTTTACTGTTGGTCAGTATTTTGGAATGGACAAATGCGAATAATAAATTCAGTATTGCTCTGTCTTTGATTAAAGGAGGTGTGATCCTTTTAGATTCAACTGTTTGCAACTATAACTGATAAATAGACTTAAACTACCTTTGTATTTTACGTGACAAATGCGTAATTTACGTGACACTGCTTGAAAAAAACATCATATTCCGTAAACTTAACTACTGAAAAGTACATAATGGACATTAAAACATTTATTGACGCTGATTCAAAGCACAATCTTAGCTGTATTATATGTCATATTGGCGTTTTGAAAGTAAGTACCGTCACGTAAATTATTGTCACGTTTATTACATTTTCAACTTTAGCATCCGAAAAACCCACCTTAGGGTCGTTTGATATTAACTTTATTTTTTGTGAGATGTATTCATCCTCCATACTTTCATATTCAGATAACGTTGTTTCAAATACCATGTTGGATTTGTAGAAAAATGGTGTCACGTATGATTACATCTTAAAAGGGACGCAATGGTTAAGCAGGGGGATTAGATATATTTGACCAAAATAGTAAAGCAAAATGAAAAATCCATATGTTATCCATATAAAGGACATATTCAACTATTTAATTGACACAGTTTGGTCTGCAATAAGAGAAAGCAGTATTAAGATTTAGACAATCTTCTATAGCGTCACGTAAATTACAGAAACTCTGTGACATGCCTTTTTCGATTTTTGATGTTTAATATTTTTGTTTGTTTACAAGATATAAAATAACCATTTCTTTTACCAAAAGATAATGTCAAATTAAGTAAATCAAACGATGTTGTTTCGTTTGAAAATAGAATTTGCTCATTCTATGGCCTTGTGAATTTTTGCATTTCAGTTTGTGACATGCCGTTTTTGGTGGGGTCATGCATTATTCACTACTACCAGAGATCTTAAAAAATATAACTGGGTATCATACTTTATTCAGTTTAAATGGAGATAGTACCAAATTTTGAAAATACAGCCAACCTTGGTGATATATTGAACAATGTCACTCCAATTTTTATTTAACACCCCGAGACAGCGGGTGCGCTGCTTATTTTAGAATGAGTGATAATCAGAATCCATTTTACTCTCGGGTAGCATAAAACTCTTTGATTTCGCCAAATTTTCCTCAGGTATGAGCTGCTTACAATGTGATAATCTCTCAGGTGAGCTA
This sequence comes from Rugalucina vietnamica, assembly GCA_964017185.1. Lineage (NCBI taxonomy): Eukaryota > Metazoa > Mollusca > Bivalvia > Lucinida > Lucinidae > Rugalucina > Rugalucina vietnamica. The sequence continues at coordinate 11,109,362 of OZ024870.1, read as the reverse complement.
CAGGACCAATGGTCCTCTAGTTCAGAATAGATTTGTGGCCTGTTACCTAAGTAGGTAGATACAGATATAGAGTTAATGAAGTCATGTTAGTATTCAAGGTCAATGTAATTTTGGTCAAAGGTCATTTTTCAAAGGCCAAATCTCAAGTGAGAGTTCTCAAGACCAATGGTCCTTTTTGATTTTCTGTTACTGGTTTTGATGTCATTTATGAAGGTTTAAGAGGTTATTGTCCACCTTCAGGAGAATAAATACTCCCTTGGTTTTCCATATTGTCTCTTAATACCTATCTATTGTTTTACCTGATGGAGTATTTGAGTTTTAAGGATGGGTTTCATGCTTGTGCCAGGATGAGTGCTTGTTTCTGATTGTGCCAGTTCCTGGCCATCAAAGCTTTTATAATGCTGTGACAGCAAATATGCCTATGAATGTCCTAAATACAGTCAATAGACATAATTGTTCGTCACCTTCGGAAAACTCCATAGACTTCAATGTATTTTCATGTTTGCAAGAAAAATTATCCTGCTTCTCCTGGTCAACATATTTTATTGTTTTTGGTGTCATTTGAAAGGTAAATGAATAACGCAATAAACAAAGTTTTTTTCATTAAATTTCATTCATGCATTTACAAGCTACAAATTTTTAAAAAGTTGCGATAATTTTTTTGGCAATTTTTGGGCAACGTCACCATTGACGTCAATGGGAAAGTGTCTTTTTCAAAATTTCGCTAAACTTTAAACGCATGTATTTCAAAGGTGAAAAGTCGAAACTTCACCAAATGACCTTAAATTGTTTATTGTTTTATTTATTTAACTTTCTGATGACACCAAAATCATAAAAATATGTCGACCAGAAGAGGCAGGATAATATTAATTGTAAATGTGAAAATGCATTGAAGTCTATGGAGTTTTCAAAAGTGACGAACAATTATGTCTATTGACTGTACCATACAGGACAATGTTACAGTATTTTCCCATACATTGCATATGAGTAACAGTCAAGAGCCAGACTATGCATATGAGTAACAGTCAAGACCCAGACTACCAAGACTCACCTGGATATTAACCCATTTTTGACAAATAGATTTTCCCATCATTATCATTTGGGTCAGACTACTTTCATTGTTAGGGACATCAGGATTGATTTTGAATGTTTTTTCCATTTTTCGATAAAATTGCTCTAAGCATTCTGCGGCGTCACATCTGTGGGGCTATTCTGTTTGCATATGTCCCACAAGAAGGACACCAGGCTTATATGAGTTAATGATAAAATATTGTGATATTGTCAAGAGAAAACCGGAGTTTTGCCTGTGCGAAAACAAAGGCGCAGATCAGCTGTGCAGTATCTGCACAGCTGATCAACGCCTTTGTTTTCGCTACACGGATAGTACAATTCCTCCTCTTCTTAAATCTGAAATTTTAGGCTTCTAGCCTGCTTCTGTGACTTTATCTAAAGGCTGGTTTGTGTCGGGACTGGTCGGAGACCCTGAAGACCGGTTTTCTCACGTCACAGCTCAGTTTGCGGTGTGTTTGTTTTGTGGTTTAACGCCCAAGTCAAGTTTTTTAGTGATGAAGCTTCTGCTTCCTGGGTATTAAACTGTACTTAGGAGAGTTAATGTGTCTTGCTCTAGGACACAACCAGGCACCTTTGGGATTAAACTTGACCTTGACACTAGTTACTAGGCCACCTCACTCTCCAATTTGTGGTATGGATATCAATACAAATACAAGGGAAAGGTGAGTAGAAAATAGTTTTAATTGCCCACGTTAACAAATCTTATAACAGTGTAAACAATAAAGAATAATAAACAATAAGCTGCTATTAAAATCCACAAAGGAAAAAGTTTTCATCCTTAGGTAGACTACTCCCACATGTCTGAAATTATGAAAATAAAATTATTGTATTCATGAAGATGTTTAGTGCACATGCTCCAATAATCATCCACCAGGTTCTGATTTGAATAACCTCGGCTCAACCATTTTTACAGAACTCCTCTTTTATTGGCATGACGTTCCTGGTCATTCTTGTTTTTCTATGACACGAACTGCCGGGGTTATGTCCACTGTGACTGGCAAAATGATATTTTACCCTTGTTTTTTGTTGTTGTTGTTGTTTTTTTTTTTTCAGCTTAAAACCTTGGGCATTTAATATACACAGATAATTTGAGCCACACCATGAAAAAACTGGATGTTTGCCTATGTGAAAACAAAGGCCCAGATCAGCTTCGCAGTAACTGTGAAGCTGATCAGCGCCTTTGTTTTCGCTACTCGGATAGTACAATTTCTCTTCTACTTTTACCCAAAATTTCAAGCCCCTAGCCTGCTTCTGTGACTGTACAGGCCAATTTGTGTCGTGCCTGGTCGGAAACCCGGAAGACCGGTTTTCTCATGACGCGGCTCATTTGCCTTGAGACAAAGTGACTTTTAAATTATATTGTATTTAGAGAATTTAAATAAAAAATGGTTAAAGACAAAGGTCATGGATACATCAAATTAGCTGCGTCATGAGAAAACAGGATTTTTGCACATGCGCAAACAAATTAAGGCGCAGATGAGCTGTGCAGTCACTGCACAGCTGATCAGCGTGTTTATTTTAGCAACACAGTTAATACAGTCCCTCTTCTAAATTATTCCAGAATTTCAAGCTTCCAGCCTTCTGTGACTGTTCAAGCCGGTTTGTATTGAACCATGTTGGAAACCCCAAAGACTGATTTCATTGCAGAACTTTCTGGAAAAGGAGAGCTCACTCATTCAAAGCAAGCACAATAGTTCTTTTGACAGCACATAATAACAGATCATAAAGCACAATTAAAATGAGATTCTGCACAAAGATAACATTATCATGTATAAAGCCATTATCATCAGCTTAGCTATACCTAACATAAGTACTTATAAGAGCTACAGGCAATAATGTGACATCTTTGATAATATAATCAAATAGATATGTTTTTAAAAGTATTAAATGAGCCGCCTCATGAGAAAACCAACAATTTGCATAGGCAAAAACAAAAAAAGACGCAGATCAGCTTCATGGTAACCACGAAGCTGATCAGCGCCTTTGTATTTGCTGCTTAGAAAGTACAATCCCTCTTCTTCTTAAATCCAAAATTTCAAGCTTCTATCCGTCTTCTATGGCTGTACCACACGGTTTGTAAGATAGGCGGCTCAAATAATGAATGATCCTCAAAGAAAGTTTTAAAATGAAACTTCTCAGTAATGTCATTGACTGAAAATAATGTGAAGTTGACTTCCTGATATGACCATGATAAGTGTAATGTTTAGCAAAGGTCAATGAAAATAGAATACATAAAATATTGACAGTGCAATCTCAATGTATGGCTGGTTAAAACAATGTTATTTGAGCCGTCTCGTGGGAAAACCAACAATGTGGTTTCCGAACAGGTCCAACACAAACCGACCTGTACAAGCACAGAAGCAGGCTAGAAGCTTGAAATTCCAGATTTAGGAAGAAGAGGAAGTGTACTATCTGTGTAGTGAAACCAAAGGCGCTGATCTGCGCCTTTGTTTTCGCCTATGCAGATTGTTGGTTTTCCCATGGGGCGGCTCATTTGTCACAATTAATTTAATTTTGCAAAAAGCAGATTTTTGTGACAATGATATGCTATGAACAATTATTTGAGTGAACTCATTATCATCGGCCTAACATAAGTACTTATAAGAGCTACAGGCAATAATGTGACATCTTTGATTAAATAATCAAAAGTAAAAAGCAAATTAGATGTGTAAAAGTACTAAATAATGGAACTACATGAAATGAAAACTAAGATGTACACATGCTGCTTGCTTGATCCAAATATAAAAAGACTTTTTTCTGACTGTACAAAAAAAAAGAGATTCTATTAATCTCAGATTTTTCTGATGGACTTTGGTCAGTGATTTGTTGTGACTAAAATTTATGATGTCATATGAGCCGCATCATGAGGAAACCAGAATTTTGCCTATGCGAAAACAAAGGAGCAGATCAGCTTAGCAGCACCTTTGTTTTCGCTACAAGGATAGTACAATTCCTCTTCTTCCTAAATCCGAAATTTCAATCATCCAGCACTCTTCTGTAGCTGCACAGACTAGTTTGTGTCGACCCGAAGACCGGTTTTCTCACGACGAGGCTCATATAAGAAATTCTAATCTAAAAAATATAGTGTATTGTTTGCACTTTTTAATGCAACTGTTGACTCATTTTTATTATAAAATAAATAGAAGCAGTGACCATACGGCATACTATAGTTCCACGGAAATCACTAAAACTTGTTATCAGGAAAAAAAAAAAACTTACCACAGTCCGACAAAATCTTTTTTGTTTTGTTTTGGGACAAGGGTTCTTGTCATCAATAATTAACATCTAACTGATGTTCAGAACACAAATTATTTGCATCATGAAAACATCTCAATGTGAGGTCTGAACTTTACCCTGTCAAACTCCCATTTATATAGTAAAAAGGGGCTTTGAGAGGGTAAAGGTGACACATCAATAATACATAAAATAATTGGATTTCCAATTAATTTATTTTCATCAATATTGATCTGATAAACATTAATTTATTCTTATGAAAAATAAAAACAAATATATTTTAAAATGTTTATTTTAACTCAAGTAATGGTCATTTTGTATCTAATTATGGAGATTACCAAGTGAGTTCACAGAAATGAGCCGCCTCATGGGAAAACCAACAATGTGGTTTCCGAACAGGCCCGACACAAACCTGGCTGTACAAGCACAGAAGATGGCTAGAGACTGGAAATTTCGGATTTAAGTAGAAGAGGAATTGTACTATCCAAGTAGCGAAAACCAAAGGCGCTGATCAGCTTCGCGGTTACCGCGAAGCTGATCTGCGTCTTTGTTTTCGCTTATGCAGACTGTTGGTTTTCCCATAAGGCGTCTCAAATGTATCCGTAATGTAAAGCCTGCAATAATCAATACAATATGAGCCGCCACACAAGAAAAACAACATTTTGCATATGCGAAAGCAAAGGCGCAGATCATCTGTGCAGTAACAGTACAATTCCTCTTCTTCTTAAATCCGAAATTTGAAGCTGTTTCTGCACAGGCAGGTTTGTGCGGACAGAAAACAAATTTTATTTATAGTCGGACATTTTAAACAAATAAACAGTAGCTATGTATAGCTATTAACCTGGTCGGAAACCCAAATTGTTGGTTTTCTCATGCAGTGGCTCATGGAATGTACATGAACACTTGTATACAATAGAAACTACAGTCTAGGTACAAAATGAGATGTTTAATTCGCCAAAGATATGAGCCGCCTCATGGGAAAACCAACAATCTGCATATGCGAAAACAAAGACGCAGATCAGCTTCGCGGTAACCGCGAAGCTGATCAGCGCCTTTGTTTTCGCTACTCGGATAGTACAATTCCTCTTCTACTTAAATCCGAAATTTCAAGCTTCTAGCTCTTTTCTGTGCTTGTACAGGCCGGTTTGTGTTGGACCTGTTCGGAAACCACATTGTTGGTTTTCCCACGAGGCGGCTCATAGGACTGAAAAACAATAGGATTAATTGACTTTCCAGTTCTTCTAATATTCTAATACAATATAGACCTTTTCAGTTTAACATTTTCCAAGGCAATTAGTGTTTAGAGTTTATATTTTGATCAGGCCTTGTATTTTGTGGTGTCTAACTTGTGTCAGAAAATGGCATGTACTACTATCATATGCATGTACCACAGCAGGTCCAAAAAATATTGAAGCAAACTGATACATTACGAAAACACGCCCATGTTAAATATAGATTTTTCTTAAATTGTAAAAATTTAAAATTTTCAGCAGAAATTTTTTTATATTTTTCTTATTTTTGCTCAAAACATAGATTGTGGGTACACAATCTATGTTTTTGAGCAAACATAAGAAAAATAGGTATACCCCTGCATACCCCAGTTTTTCTATATAAAAGTGGGGTATAAGGGGGTATACATTTCATGGACATGTTTTCTTGATGGTCCACTTCCTCATAGTTGTCATCTTAGTTTCTCACCTTCAGCCATAATCATAGTCTAAGAACACATTAATTATGAATTGTATGGCTCTTAGGTTTACATTATACCTTATGTCAGCAAAGTTTTATTTGTTCTCCACTAAATAAATGTTGGTACAGAGCAGAATCAACTCACAGCATCCCTGCACACCTTATATGTATCTTAGGCCAAAGAAAAAATAGCTGTGCCTAGCATTTCATTCTGAGAAATACTTCGTAGGATAGGATTTTTTTTATCGAAGGTGTATAATGTGTTCAATATCTCATGTAGCTGGCTAAGCATTACGAAAACATGCCCATGTAATACATTGATTTTTCCTAAGTTGTAAAAATGGAAAAAATTCACTGGAAAACTTAAGATATTTTTCTTATTTTTGCTCAAAACATAGATTGTTGGGTACACGTTAGAACCGCCTCGGCGAGGCGGTTCTAACAAGTACCCACAATCTATGTTTTGGAGCAAAAATAAGAAAAAAATAGGTATACCCCTGCATACTCCAGTTTTGCCATATAAAATTGGGGTTCAAGGGGGTATACATTGCACGGACATGTTTTCCTGATGGGATGGACATGACCTTACTGCTGATCCTTCCTTACTTGTGTATGAGTTCACTTCCCTAAGGATATCTAATTTTATTTGTATACTTTTTTTGAAAAGTGAAAAAAAGAGTTAGGTTCAGACTTGAAATTTAGGTATGGTCGGGAAACCTTTTTCCAGGCCTTAGTTTTCCCACTTCCTTAAAACAGGCTTTCTCATCTGTCCTGATAAAGTAGTGACACAAGTAGTGAACTGCATCGCAAAAGAAAACGGTCTTCTGGGTTTCCGACCAGGCCTGGCACAAACTCATTACGAAAACATGCCCATATTACATGTATAATATGAGCCGCATCGTGAGAAAACCGGATTTTTGCCTATGCGAAAACAAAGGCGCAGATCAGCTTCGCGGTAACCGCGAAGCTGATCAGCGCCTTTGTTTTCGCTACACGGATAGTACATTTCCTCTTCTTCTTATATCCGAAATTTCAAGCTTCTAGCCCGCTTCTGTGACTGTACATCAGACCTTGTCGGAAACCCTGAAGACCGGTTTTCTCGCGTCACGGCTCATATACAAAGTTTTCTCAAGTTGTAAAAATTGAAAATTTTCAATGGATTTTTTTATATATATATGTTTCTTATTTTTACTCAAACCAATGATTCTGGGTACACGTTAGAGGTGGTTCTAATGAGTACCCACAATCTATGTTTTGGGGCAAAAATAGGTAAACCCCTGCATACCCCAGTTAAGCAAAAAGTGTGGTATAAAGGGGTATATACTACATGGACATGTTTTCCTGGATGTAAAGTAGTGACACTAGTTAAATTCACCCCAATAATTGATTTGCAATAAGGCTAGTAACAGCTGCAGATAAACATAAATCAGTCTCAAGGTTATTTATATGAAAATAATTTGTATTACAGTAACTCATATGCACTTAGACCATAAAAATGATCCATGACAAGAAAAAGATCAATGAATTAACTGCCTTAAATGCTTACAAGAAAATAAATGAGCCGCGTCATGAGAAAACCGGATTTTTGCCTAGGCGAAAACAAAGGCGCAGATCAGCTTCGCGGTAATTCAGTTGGTACCGTGATGAATAAAATAGCCTTGAAATTGTGATTCAAGCAATATCCCACAAATATGCATTTTGTGATGAATAACAATCATAACCCCACCCTAACTGGTCTATCTAGAATTTCAGCTGACGATTCAGATTGATTCTGTTATAATTTATTTATACGTAGAGCAAACTTTTACCAAGAAAGAAGAGTTCAATGTCCTCTAGAGATTTACCCTTGGTTTCTGGCACTCTTCTCCACACATACAGAACACTTGCCATGCAGGAGAATGCAAACAACCAGAAAGTTAGTGCTGGACCCAGTACTTCTTGCAGATAAACAAATTCTTTTGTGACAATAAAGGCACACAGCCAGTTGGTGAAGTTTGCCACACTGCTAGCTCTTCCCCTTGCCCTGGACGGGAAAATTTCTGCGATGATCAAAGCAGGAATTGGCCCCCAGCCTAGGGAAAATCCAATTATGTATACCACGAGACAAACAATAGCTAGCTGTCCACTCTGAGACTGCATATTGTAGTAGATACCAAAGACAAAGCATGAGAGGCACATGAGACATCCAGCAGTCATCAGTAGCTTTCTCCGGCCCAATCTGTCCATCAAGTAGCAAGCTACCAGTGTGGCGGCAACTTGAACTGCTCCAATTATGACAGTAGCAACATTACTATTGGCTAGTCCACTTCCAGTTTCTGATAGTCCGGCATCCTTGAAGATGGAAACAGTATAAAACATTACACAATTAATACCACTCAGCTGCTGGAACACCATGACCAGAAGTGCGATGGTGAGTGGCTTTGACAGTTCAGGACGCTTGAACTCTGACCAAGAAAATGATTCTTTCACTTCCATGCCATCTTCTATGTCGCGACATTCCAGCTGCACATCTGTGTATTTTGAACGCAACTGAGTGAGGGCTTTAGCAGCTTCAGATTTCTGTTCATTCATAAGCAGAAAATGAGGTGTCTCAGGAATGAACACAATAACAATAAGAGAAAGAACTGCTGGAATGAGTCCATAAGCTGCCATATGCCACCAGTCTGAGTATAGTCCTGCAACATATGCTGCCAATATTCCCGCTGTTATAACAAGCTGTACACCAGATCCAAGCATTCCCCTTACAGCACTTGTTGATACTTCAGCAATGTACACTGGAACACAAACCATTGTCATGCCGCTAGCTAGACCACACAAAAATCGCCCCATCAATAACCCACGAACAGTGTCTGCGCTCAATATGCACAGCCAGCCCAGTACAAATGGAACCGCTGAACAGCCTATTGACTGCTTTCTTCCATATTTTTCAACGAGCCAGCCGGCAACTGGTCCTCCAATCATTCCCCCAACTGTCAACAGGGATCCAAACCATCCTGACAGGGCACTATCAAGCAATGATGTCTTTTCCAACTGTGGTATAGCTGGTGAACTGTAACCTATGCAATATCCAAATGATAATGGTCCAAGGTATGCACATGCAACAACAAACAGGAGTCCACATGACATGTCTTTAGGAGATTTCAGTGCCATATCTGGGATGTCTATAGCCACTATGAAAGTAGTGGTTTGGTTACAGGTCCAATTGTTCTTCAGATATTAACAAATTTTGTTAATTGACAGCTGTCAGTTTTGTTTACGTTGTTCACGGCTTTCTCGATCACAAAATCTTGTAAGTACACGGATATGAAAAGCGCACGGTCCTACCAAAAACCGTATGCAGTAAGTCCAATCAGGCTCACCCAATATTGCCACAAAGCAAGGGATGACGGGTCAACTCTGGACACTACAATGGCAAAGTTATGACTAAAAAAAAACCTGATCTGTGGCCATGGTGGCCCATGGTGATGCCCTGAAAATTATTCCCCCCTAGAACTATTCCGGATTGAAAAAGTCTCCCTTATTCAGTGGTATCAACCAAGACTCAGATTCAGAAGACTATCGAAAAATCTAAAGCTCTCTTTTAAATTATAGGACCAAAGGCACGAATTTTAGTATGCCTCTGGTCTATATACTGTAAATAGTTTTAATGACCCATCCCAGTTGTTTCACCCTCGACCAGGGAAGTGTAATACTTCACTGCCTTGACTAAATTCTAAATTTAACCACCCAACTCACACCTGATCGGGTACAGCTGATATTGGATAACTCTAAACTGACAGATATCGATGAGCTGGCGAGAACGCTGATCTGGGACATTTCTCGAGGGCTGTGCTATGTTTTGCATTCTACGAGGAGTGCTATCATTGACACGGTTATAAAGTAATTACACGTAGTGTGCGGAAAGGACAGAATGAGATGTGGTTCTGCACATGAACTTTTATGTGTCCATATATTTTATGTGGTGCTGGGACTTATGTTACATATGTATATACTTCAATAGGAATGATTTTAATATCCGAAGATATTAAAATATCCGAAGAGAGATGCACACACAACGGGCTCAAACGTCATTTTATATAAAGTTTTTATAGTAAACGTTTCTGGGAAGCAGCAAGACAAGAATAGAACTTTTAAGTGTACAAGACTTTTAATAACTACGTCTTCTAGACGGTGCTCCAGGAAGTGGAGGAATATCCTATCAACATAGAACATAGATGGCCAGAAATTGATCGACTCAATATCAGAAGCTAGACACCCATCCCCATCCCTGATCCATGTGATTTATACCCGTTATGTTATGTCTCTGTTTGTTACCCTTGCAATTCCTAATAACACATCATATCGCAACATTTTAATCCAAGATAACTCTTCGCAACACTCTGCATGCCAGATATCGATATTTGACCAACGCCGGGGATAAAGTCTACGCCTGAGGAAAATAGAGGGTGTCTTTCTTCTAAAAATGCAAATTAAATTAGAAAACACGCTCTTTACTGAGTTGCGCTAATTCCCATGACATTGATTTTGTTGTAAAACGATTGTAGGCGCAAAGGTATTTATGGTGTGGGAATTTCTGTCTGATTGCGCCATTTCCTGATCATTGTCTCCTTGTACCTTCATATACATGCAATTGGTAAATTTATGAAAAATGTATGTTAATACAACAACCTACTTGAAACGGCTACACGTTTGTTTCTATGCGGTTAACATTGTGCATATGGAAGAAACAATGTGTATCTGCCATTAACAGAACCGAAGCAAGCTTGTATTTGGTATATTGTGAACATTTTCAAACATTTTGAAAAATTAACAAACATTTAGTGAGGAAATGAGGGTAACACTAGAAGAATCAGAATCAGAATAGTTCACTGGTGAAACGTCAAACCGACAATACCACACCAGGAAGAGGAAGATACGACTTAATGCTAATGATCTCATACAAGACGCTTACCTTGTGGCGTGGCATCGCGCGCGCACGTACGTTTCTGTTACACATGGAATTGATGGCATCTTGTTTAACTTATTGTTTCAAATTCGTAGTTTCTTATATTTTTTTCTGTACACGAAGATACAAACGAGCACTAATTGAAAAATCATGGCTTGCTAGATTCGCCACAGACATGCATTAAAATGCAACATGCACTAAAAGAGCACATTTTTTTTTCTTTTACAAGCATTTAGATTGTACAGTTTCACTCGGTCGAGTCATTCACACTGATTCAGAAAACCGTTTATTACAATGCATAACTTAAACATTCATGTCATGCCTTTTTAAATACAAACAGTATATTTTTTTATTAAAATACAGTAATGGGTATTCGTAATTTCGTATGTGCATAAAACGGAATGAACATGCATCGCGTCTGTATATTTATTCAGATGTACATATAGCTGCCAACAACTGCCTACTTGTACCTTCGTATGACCCCAGAACCGTACCGGTAACAAGTCAACGCGTACCTAAGTTAACTCGTACCTTAGTCAACTCGTACCTATTTTGGTCAACTCGTACCTTAGTTTACTCGTTTCTTAGTCAACTCGTACCCACATTATTTTATGTATGTAATTCTTTTATGTTTTTATTTGATGACAGGTTTTGATGACAGAGACGACTTTATGAAAAGCAAAACTTAGCCACCAACATTATTTTACACATAAGAGATAGATTAAAATACCGTTTTGTTATGACAGGTTTTGATGACAGAGACGACTTTATGAAAAGCAAAACTTAGCCACCAACATTATTTTACACATGAGAGATAGATTAAAATACCGTTTTGTTATTTCATAAGCGTTGTCTCCGGTATGAGTCATTACATAGTATATGACATAAATGTGTGTTTCTGTTGAAATAAGTCTCCTATATTTATGCAAAACTAAGTTTCAGATATACTTTCCATGCTTAACTTAATTAAAATAGTCATTTTTAAAGCAGGTATGCTACCAAAGACGTTGATTATGGTAATTAAATTTTCTTGAAAATGCTACCCGCGTTTGCGTTCAAGTCAATGTGATTATAAAATAAAAGCGCTGCAGGCATGCATGATACCCCGCCACACACATTTAATTTAGTGCAAATGCACAGAATATTTTGATGACATTAATCTACAATACCAAACCACACCTTCCAGATATGAACTCCTTTACAAAGTTTGAAGAAAATTGGTCTACAGATGCTCAAGATAGCGCCTGGAAAAGAAATTGTAACATAAATCAAGGACCATAACTCTGTACTTATTTGACGAAATTTACCCATCTTCAATCACAAACTACTCCATCCTGATATGAACTACTATACAAAGTTTGAAGAAAATTGGTCAATAAATGCTCCAGATAGAGCCCGGAAATGAAATTTTAACGTAAATCAAGGGCCATGACTCTGTACTTATTTGACGACATTTACTCATCTCCAATCCCAAACCACTCCTTCCTAATATGAACTCCTATACAAAGTTTGAAGAAAATTGGTCTCTAATTTATAATAAATACCAGAGATAGAGTCCGGAAACGAAATTTCAACATGAATCAAGGGCCATAACTCTGTACATATTCAACAAAATTTACCTATCTTCAATCCCAAACCACTCCTTCTTAATATGAACCAGCCTGTGCAGCTGCAGAAGATGGCTAGAAGCTTGAAATTTCGCATTAAGGAAGAAGAGGAATTGTACTGTCCATGTATCGAAAACAAAGGCGCTGATCAGTTGTGCAGTTACTGACAAGGGGGACAAAAGTCGTACTAGCAAGTCTACAGGTATTGGTCAATTTATTGTATACGGCATATAGGAAATATTTTTTTATCTTTTCATAACTTTCTTAATTCTTGCGATATTTTTGCATCACGAACGACATTAGAAAGAACAATTCTTTATCTTTGACATGGTTTTTAAATTTTTGTAGTAGCACTATTATAAGATGGTCTGTTTGGGTTAGGTAACCTAGTAGTGCGCAAAATAATTAAATATATAGTGAAATTTCCGTAAAAAGTGGTAAAACTTGTCATGGTACATGACTTCAACGGCAAGTTTAGGACATAATAAGTAAAAAAATGTTATGCGTCACAAACGGTCTAGTTTAGAGGAAAGAATATATTTTCAACTGGTGCAACTTTTGTTTTTGTAGCACAACGAAAAAATGGTCTGTTTGAGTATTCAGCAAAATAATATAAATATTTTTTTTCTCCCTTGATTTTCCGTGCATCTCCGTAAAATGCTCCGATAAGACCCGACCAAGCTTCCAGGTAATAATGCCGCGGGCGAAGATTATCGCTCATACATGTACTGTATATGGAAATGACACACTTGTAAATGACAGAATATTGTAATTCATGTAGATATTTTTATGTAAAAGAATAAATAGGCCCTGATGTATTTAGAAAATATGACACATATTTTGGAAAAATAAATTTTCATTATGATCTTATGTCTCTGTTATATTTGCATACGTATAGAAAAAAATATTTCTATTCTTATGATTATCTTATCATAATTGGTAATTAAATATTTTCGTATTGCTATTCATCATAATCATATTTGTTTAATGAAATACTTAAAACAAATATAACTGTAAATTCGCACAGCCTGTGAATGCAACGAATTCAAATATTAAACGTCAATTACATGTTGTGCGATTTAACAATGACGCAGGTCTGCATTGCAGTAATTGCGAAAATACAATTTTAACGTCTCAAAGTAGACCACAGAAAACACTTATTATTATTTGATTACTAAGATTATGATAATAGAATAAAATATGCACTTTAAGCCAATGCGTGAGAAAACAAACATTCTTAATATGCCGAAACAAAGGTGTAGATACGCTGTCCAATAAGTGCACAGCTCTTATCGCCATTGTTTTCGCTACACAGATAGGTTGACCTCTCTTCCAGTTCAATCGGAAATTTCAAGCTTCTAGCTTGCTTTTGTAATGTAATAAACCTGTTTGTGTCGGTCCTGGTCGAAAAACCAGACTGTTTGTTTTCTCACGCGAAGGCTCATAGGTTAGCAGCCGTCTTACCAGTATTGAGAAAATCATTGTTTTGCATATCAAAACTAATGCCTATAATTATATGATCTTAGCGGTAACTATCAAAATGTGTTTGCTGTAAATGTACATTGTAAACGTACATTTTTTTTCATAAATGGGGAAATGCTTTTTCAGCAATGAACTTATCTTCTGTCTTTATTCATGACGATTTGGTCAAAATTTGGAAACACCAAAGGCAGGTTTGCGTGCGACGCGGCTCACTTTATCGGGTCATTAAGAGAGGTGTCAAAACTTTATAATATGTTTTTATAACGCTTGCCTTTCAAGCCCTTCAGCGAAATACTGGCGCGTGCCTGGGATAGCTTCTTAAGACATTTTCCCACAAAGTGTACTGTTCGAACAAAATCAGTATCATATAAGATTGGATCAGAAAATAAAAATAACAACATTTATTATAATAATAATGATAAACGAATTAACATTAATATGTTTTTTTCTTCATTTTTTGTTTCTCAAAGAATGGGTTAACATTTGTGCATGCTGATCCGTATGTAATTTTGACGCACATGTAGTTTTGTCATGAAAAGACTTTTTCACAGATAGGGGCATCGTATTGTAGCAAGATAGTGCGGATTAAGATAATGTTCGAAAGAAATAGAAAATTAGACTTGTGCTCAAAAACAACTTTTTCAATTATGTAATTGCAATTTTAATGATGTTTTTGCAACGAAAAAAAAAAAACAAAAAAAAAACCAACAATATTCAACTAGTAGCAAGGTGGTCGACCCGTCGATTATAGGCGCAGGTAAAGTCCCTCAGTAAAAACTTAAGATTTTTTTAAATTGCATATTTTTCATAAAGATACACGTGCATCAACATTCACAGTTTTCGTTAAAACCGTAATTCGTTCCTTCCTTCGATCCTTCCCTACTTCCTTCCTTCCTTCCTTCATTCATTCATAAAAGAAAGAAAGGCATATTTTTGTTAGCTTTATGTACAGATATGTAAGCATTTCGCTGTGCGTCATAATTGAATATTTCTGTCATCTATGTTGTCAGAACTGGTCCGATGAAAAACCACGTCCATTGCACATTATTAAATTTTAACTCGGTTTATGAAATCGGCGACCTAAACCACTCAACCAAGACAGCTAAGGGATCAACAATTGATTTATATCGATAAGACAACTGTCCCCAGGCATTGACATTACCTGGACAGATTAGCCGGATGATAATCGAATATTGCCGGCCAATATCGGATATCATCGGAAAGTCTCCGTAAATTTACCTGAGCATTAGTTAAAATCGATTGTTTGCTTCTGGGCCTACCTTGAAATACGAGATAAGTTCGGGATGACAGCTGATCTGTCCCTTTGTTTTCGTCTAGGCAAAAATCCAGTTTTCTCATGATGTGGCTCATATGTAGGTTATATGCTAAAGAGTTGTTTTAAGTGCATGAAAAGAGATGTTTTAAGTGTACATGTATGAAGTGTTTGCTGAAGTAGAAATGGTAGTGCTTAGTTCCATACAGGACATGTTCAAAATCAGAAGTATGAGGGCACTTTGTAGATTTTTATGAACAGGGCACATCACACATTCATTTGAGCCGCCTCATGAGAAAACCAACAATCTGCATATGCAAAAACAAAGACGCAGATCAGCTTCGCGGTAACCGTGAAGCTGATCAGCGCCTTTGTTTTTGCTACTCGGATAGCACAATTCCTCCTCTACTTAACTCCAAAATTTCAAGCTTCTAGCCTGCTTCTGTAGCTGTACAGGCCGGTTTATGTCGGACCTGCTCAAATACCACGTTGGTTTTCCCACGTGGCAGCTCATTTGTTCGTCAAAGGGGCACTAGAATTGGCCCTGTTTGGCCATTCTTAGTCATTTAAAGGATCTAAAATCATCCATTCTTAAATACTTGAATTTTAACCAGAAATATCAATTACCCTAGATACTGTTCAATAATTTGATGCTCTAATAAAAGCGCTGCAGGCATGCATGATACCCCGCCACGCAAATTTAATTTAGCAAAAAATGTTTGTCAATAAATTCTCAAGATAAAGAGCAGAACAAAATTTTATCATAAATGAAGGACCATAACTCTGTATACATTGACGAAATTTATCCATCTTCAATCCCAAACCACTACTTCCTGATATGAACTCCTATACAAAGTTTGAAGAAAATTGGTTGATAAATGCACAAAACAGAGGCAGGAAACGAAATCTTAATGTAATTCATGGGCCATAACTCTGTTCTTATTTAACAAAATTTATTCATTTTCAATCCCAAACCACTCCTTCCTGATATGAAGTCCTATACAAAAGTTGAAGAAAATCGGTAAATATATGCTCAAGATAGAGTCCGGAAACAAAATTTTAACGTAAATCAAGGGCCATAACTCTGTACTTATTTGACAAAATTTACCCATCTTCAATCCCAAATCGCTCCTTCCTGGAATAAACTCCTATACATAGTTTGAAGAAAATCGGTCAATAAATGCTCAAGATAGAGCCCGGAAACAAAATTTTAACGTAAATCAAGGGCCATAACTCTGTACTTATTTGACGAAATTTACCCATTTTCAATCCCAGACCACTCCTTCTTGGTATAAACTCCTATACAAAGTTTGAAGAAAATCGGTCAATAAATGCTTTAGATAGAGCCCGGAAACAAAATTTTAACGTAAATCAAGGACCATAACTCTGTACTTATTTGACGAAATTTACCCATCTTCAATCCCAGGCCACTCCTTCTTGGTATGAACTCCTATACAAAGTTTGAAGAAAATTGGTCAATAAATGCTCAAGATAGAGCCCGGAAACGAAATTTTAACGTAAACCAAGGGCCATAACTGTGTACTTATTTGACTAAATTTACCCATCTTCAATCCCAAACCACTCCTTCTTAATATGAACTACTATACAAAGTTTGAAGAAAATTGGTCAATGAGTGCTCCAGATAGAGCCCGGAAATGAAATTTTAACGTAAATCAAGGGCCATGACTCTGTACTTATTTGACGACATTTACTTATCTTCAATCCCAAACCACTCCTTCCTAATATGAACTCCTATACAAAGTTTGAAGAAAATTGGTCTCTAATTTATAATAAATACCAGAGATAGAGTCCGGAAACGAAATTTCAACATGAATCAAGGGCCATAACTCTGTACATATTCAACAAAATTTACCTATCTTCAATCCCAAACCACTCCTTCTTAATATGAACCAGCCTGTGCAGCTGCAGAAGATGGCTAGAAGCTTGAAATTTCGCATTAAGGAAGAATAGGAATTGTACTGTCCATGTATCGAAAACAAAGGCGCTGATCAGTTGTGCAGTTACTGAACAGCTGATCTGTGCCTTTGTTTTCGCCTAGGCAAAAATCCAGTTTTCTCATGATGTGGCTCATATGTAGGTTATATGCTAAAGAGTTGTTTTAAGTGCATGAAAAGAGATGTTTTAAGTGTACATGTATGAAGTGTTTGCTGAAGTAGAAATGGTAGTGCTTAGTTCCAGACAGGACATGTTCAAAATCAGAAGTATGAGGGCACTTTGTAGATTTGTATGAACAGGGCACATCACACATTCATTTGAGCCGCCTCATGAGAAAACCAACAATCTGCATATGCAAAAACAAAGACGCAGATCAGCTTCGCGGTAACCGTGAAGCTGATCAGCGCCTTTGTTTTTGCTACTCGGATAGCACAATTCCTCCTCTACTTAACTCCAAAATTTCAAGCTTCTAGCCTGCTTCTGTAGCTGTACATGCCGGTTTATGTCGGACCTGCTCAAATACCACGTTGGTTTTCCCACGTGGCAGCTCATTTGTTTGTCAAAGGGGCACTAGAATTGGCCCTGTTTGGCCATTCTTAGTCATTTAAAGGATCTAAAATCATCCATTCTTAAATACTTGAATTTTAACCAGAAATATCAATTACCCTAGATACTGTTCAATAATTTGATGCTCTAATAAAAGCGTTGCAGGCATGCATGATACCCCGCCACGCAAATTTAATTTAGCAAAAAATGTTTGTCAATAAATTCTCAAGATAAAGAGCAGAACAAAATTTTGTCATAAATGAAGGACCATAACTCTGTATACATTGACGAAATTTATCCATCTTCAATCCCAAACCACTACTTCCTGATATGAACTCCTATACAAAGTTTGAAGAAAATTGGTTGATAAATGCACAAAACAGAGGCAGGAAACGAAATCTTAATGTAATTCATGGGCCATAACTCTGTTCTTATTTAACAAAATTTATTCATTTTCAATCCCAAACCACTCCTTCCTGATATGAAGTCCTATACAAAAGTTGAAGAAAATCGGTAAATATATGCTCAAGATAGAGTCCGGAAACAAAATTTTAACGTAAATCAAGGGCCATAACTCTGTACTTATTTGACAAAATTTACCCATCTTCAATCCCAAATCGCTCCTTCCTGGAATAAACTCCTATACATAGTTTGAAGAAAATCGGTCAATAAATGCTCAAGATAGAGCCCGGAAACAAAATTTTAACGTAAATCAAGGGCCATAACTCTGTACTTATTTGACGAAATTTACCCATTTTCAATCCCAGACCACTCCTTCTTGGTATAAACTCCTATACAAAGTTTGAAGAAAATCGGTCAATAAATGCTTAAGATAGAGCCCGGAAACAAAATTTTAACGTAAATCAAGGGCCATAACTCTGTACTTATTTGACGAAATTTACCCATCTTCAATCCCAGGCCACTCCTTCTTGGTATGAACTCCTATACAAAGTTTGAAGAAAATTGGTCAATAAATGCTCAAGATAGAGCCCGGAAACGAAATTTTAACGTAAACCAAGGGCCATAACTGTGTACTTATTTGACTAAATTTACCCATCTTCAATCCCAAACCACTCCTTCTTAATATGAACTCCTATACAAAGTTTGAAGAAAATTGGTCAATAAATGCTCAAGATAGAGCATGGAAACGAAATTTCTAAGTAAATCAAGGGCCATAACTCTGTACTCATTTGACAAAATTTGCCCATCTTCAATCCCAAACCACTCCTTCCTGGTGTGAACTCCTATACAAAGTTTGAAGGAAATTGGTCAATAAATGCTCAAGTTAGAGCACGGAAACGAAGCGCTGACGGACGGACGGACAGACGGACGGACGGACGACGAACGGACGGACGGACGGACACTCGAGCGCGGAGGGTATAACATAATACTCCGCACTTTTGAAGTGGCGGGGTATAAAAATAGATTGGAGCGAAGCAAAATGTAGTAGACTTTTGACGGGACTACTTACATCATATAACCAATGCCAGTCAATATAAGACCCTTTAAAAGCAGTGAGCATATTAATGAGAAAAAGGGGATGGACCATATACTTAAGCCTCTTCAGTTACCCTTTAGATTTGGCAAAAATGGAGCCAAAGGGAAATACTGTAATTTTGCAACTTTCAACAGGATAGTCGATACAAAGACTTGTGTTTTCCAAACAGAGCCAAGTATGTAAAACACTGGTAAGAAAAGGAATCTTAACCGAAAATGAATTTCTGAATTCTCAGAATACCCTCGCTGATCTCAAAGGATCAAAAGGAAAATATAATCTGCACTATGGATGATGTACGGGGTGACTTTTTACGGCCGCCACACGGCACAACACCATATCAAACAGAAATAAAACTAAGATCCTTTAAGAGCAGTGAGCATATTAATGAGAAAAGGGAGATGGGACATACCGCGGTTTCGGCTACTTAAGCCTCTTCTGTGACAGCATATCCGTTATTTCGATGAAAACGATGGTTAATGAGAAACGAATATGCCATGTGTCTGCGTGCGTAACTTTTTTTCTCATATGGTGACACGTGTGTTGCTATGGTATTTGCTGTGTGATAAAAGAAGCAATGCGGGTGAAGTATATTCAGCTTTATTATGCACACATAATGCTCGAAACTTGGTGAGAAATTCAGACAAGTTCCAATTCTCCCACAAATTGACAATTTTGAAATGCGCCAATAGAGCGCAAAGCCAGAGTCAATTTCTTTCTTTCGAACGTCTTATCCTTCAACCGCTGGGTGCACCCACATTACGTGGTATAAAATGTCTCTGAAGTATCTGCATATTATTAAAGAATACCCTCCACCATCGGAATGTATACATACATCACCAGTCTCTTCAACATTGACTTGCTCTACTTGCAACCGACAGTTTAGAGATAAAACTGGCCTAGTCCAGCCATCAAAGAACTCACCGACACACATGAATGATCTAATAATCAAGAAATATAGATGATCTTTCTCATTAGTGAAAGACGAACGACAATGTACAGATTTAACTTAGTTTATTTCTTATATGAATAGAAAGTGTTAGACCCTTTATCTGTAAAGGTTTAGCGGTATAAATCCCAATCTGGCATCTATGTGACAACGGTCAATACTTTGGCTTGTCTTCAGGCTTTATAGATGATAATTCCATTCCCTAACAATTAACCATGTTAAATAGTCGAACAGAATACATTACCACAGGGTGTGAAACATCATGGTGTAAATGGAATCCAGCCAAGACAGTGCAGTACAACGCATGCAGGGTATTGATCAATACGTAGGTACTTTCAGTCTCAACAAAAATGCTAGCATTGACTTCTTATGTGCAAGCTACACATTAATTTTGTTATTTGTTGGATTAATGCTAACATGCTGCTTCCTAATATTTTCGGCCCAACCTAATTTCAATTTCATTACAAGGCTTTTTATTCAGGAATCGACAGATAAACATATCCCTTCAAAAACTAGTCGCATAGTCTCCTCTGTCCCTTGGATAATATCTACAATAAGAAGAATGATTCGCAGAATGCAACTCGTGCAAAAGCTAAAACGACTGGTAGTGCAAAAATTAGTCTAAGTTTACGGAGAGAAATCATAGCTCATATTTTGGAAGCAACCTGGTCTTTATTTTTGTGAACAGCTTGGTAGGAGATGTAAATGCTAATCCCAGATATTTTATATGTATTTAAATATTCAGAAAACTACCCCTTTGAAAAAGAGGAATGCAAGTGGAAGGCGAAAGACATTCTCGCAAGATCAGACGATACCTCATCTTGATCTCTCGCATTTGACCCTTTGAATTGTGGGATATAGCCGATTTTGGCTACAGACGACACACGAAGAAAGCTGGGGCATCCCGCATGAATTTCCCAGATCCCATTGGCCAACTGCGACAGGTCAGTGCGTGAAGCGATACCTGTCATCGACAATGAGGCGAAAGATGTATTCACGAATTGTTTCGGTAACTAGTATAACTTTCATTTATTAGCTACTGAAGCACGCTCAAGAACTGATTTCCGGTTTCTAATTAGGAAACAATTACGACGATGTTTTGTCGAATTTAATTCAGAAAGACCAGCAAATGAAGAGGGGAATGTTTTCTAAATTTTCGAGCATATTGCAACATGCAGTTGATGCGGTAAGTTCTTACATTTATCATCGTATCATCACACAATTGCTTCTTGCAGTTTACAATCTGGCAGCTACAAGTTTAAATTTTTCTAAAAAAAATCAGAATTTGTGAAGGCAAATGACAAATTTCTCCTGAAAGTTAAAACTACACTAAAGCTAAAATTTAGTTGTGTGTAACTGGCGGAATGTCATTGAGTAGCAATATCTGGAAATTCGGGTAACAAAGCTTCGAATTTCCACTGTGTCACTTTGGCACTCCCCGTGGCTGAGGGTGCGTTCCTTTACCGGAATGGACCGGAATAGACATAATTACTGGAATGGACTACTGGCATGGACATTATACTTTGGCCTTGGATGCTTTCAATGTATTTTATCTGCATGAAAAAAAATAAAGTAAATTTCATCTTAGTATACACAGGTACAAACAATATGTCACAAACCACGTGGTCTATAAAATACAGGTAAGTCATGTGACTATCACATGACCTTTTATCACTTCCGGGTGGCAAAAAAAGGCGATATCAGGTCAATGAATGTGCAATGAACTGTAATATTTTGATGTATAAAAGTGTAAATTAATGCCGAAATAATAGTTATTCATAACAAATTAATTTCCAGATATGTTTGTTCATTTAAGATATGAATTTCATTTTTCTGATGTTCATGGAGCTATGAACTGCAGTGGGTCGCGTGGAAAGTGAATGAACCCTGAAGGAGTTCATGTAAGCTTTGCTAGCGACCTACTGGCGTTCATAGTGCCATGAACATCAGAAAAATTAAACTCATTTTTAGCTCACCTGATCCGAAGGCTCACAGGTGAGCTTATAGTATACCCATGCTCTGGCAACCGTCGTCCGTCGTCGTTCACAATTTCAAAGATCTTCTCCTCTGAAACCGCTTGGCCAATCAAGGCCAAACTTTATGTGGAGCATCCTTAGAGAGGGGGAACTAAAGTTTATATAAATGGTCAAGGTCACATGACCAAGATGGCCGCCATGGCTATAAATAGCAAAAACCTTTAAAAATCTTCTCCAGAACCAGTGGGCCGATTTCCACGAAACTTGGTATGTAGCATCGGGGACGCGGGCCCATCATAGTTTATATAAATCATGACCCTGGGATGACCTTGACCTATTTTACGGCAAGGTCAACTTAGGTTGCCAATGCATTTGAATGGGAAAAAATGGTAAAATGCTATTTAATGGGTAAAACTTACTGGGAATAGGCAAATGGACAGAAGATTAATGTTAATGGAAAATTTTAGCCCCTAGGGGTTGTCTGCCTCTGTCCCGGGGCTAATTACATGTATATGACCATAATATTCAAACATCTTCTTCTCTGAAACTGCTAGGCCAATCAAAGCCAAACTTCATGTGGAGCATCCTTGGGAAGGGCGAATGAAAGTGTATATGAATGGCCAACATCACATGACCAAGATGGCTGCCATGGCTATAAATAGCTAAAACGTTTAAAAATCTTCTTTTTCAGAACCAGAAGGCCTATGATTTTGAAACTTGGTGTGAAGCAACTGGGAATTTTATATAAATCATGACCCTGGGATGACCATGACCTATTTTACGGCAAGGTCAACTTAGGTCCCCCATGCATTGGAATGGAAAAAAATAGGAAAATGTAATTAAATGGCAGAAAACTTGCTAGAAATGAGCAAATGGACAGAAGATTTATGTTTAAGAAAATATTTTGGGCCCAGGGGGTTGTCTGCCCCTGCCCCGGGGCTATATACATGTATATGACCATAATATTGAAACATCTTCTTCTCTGAAACCGTTAGGCCAATCAAAGCCAAACTTTTTGTGGAGCATCCTTAGGAAGAGGGAATGAAAGTTTATATAAATGGTCAAGGTCACATGACCAAGATGGCTGCCATGGCTATAAATAGCAAAAATGTTTAAAAATCTTTTTCTTCAGAACCAGAAGGCCTATGATTTTGAAACTTGGTATGAAGCATCTGGGAATGGAGCTCTACAAAGTTTATATAAATCATGACCCTGGGATGACCTTGACCTATTTTACGGCAAGGTCAACTTAGGTCGCCCATGCATTTGAATGGGAAAAAGTAGGAAAATGTCATGTAATGGCAGAAAACTTGCTAGGAATGAGCAAATGGACAGAAGATTTATGCTTATGAAAATATTTTAGGCCCAGGGGTTGTCTGCCCCTGCCCCGGAGCTATATACACGTAGATGACCATAATCAGTAGGGCACAACCGTTAAATCGATATATAATATTTCCTTTTTCATATAGTATCTAAAACTATATATCATATTTAAATCTAGATATAAACACAAAATATTTGAATTTACATATAGTATCTCCTTCTAGATATATAACTCTACATCCGGTTTATCTATACTTCGTTTTACATATTATATCTAAACTGACATATACTGTCAAAATATCTCCTTTTTAATATAGTATCTAAAACTAGATATCATATTTAAATCTAGATATAAACACAAACTATTCGAATTTAGATATAATATCTACTTCGAGATATACAGCTCTACATCCGGTTAAAATATATATTTCGTTTGACATATTATGTCTCAATTGACAAAAATTTTCAAAATGTTTCGCCCCATAGCAACATGTATACGTAATTTGTAGTCAGGATGTTCCCATCGGTGTTCCTTGATAACTCTCCACACCACGCGGAAGTAGAGCTAGGTGACAAAGTGAAACGGATTGCGGCTTATCTAGCTGATCTACGTAATTTGTTGATTTAGATATACTATAGATTGGAATATGCCCGCAACTTAGTCTGCAACTAACATGGCCTAGTTCAACCTGGCGACGGACAAACATCTTAAATATCATCTTGTTGGTGTTTAAACGATTCCGTGTGTTTAGATTTTATCTGACAATCAGGTCTGAAGACTAGGTCCCTTGGACTTAACAAAAGGTCACAAAGTCTGTAGCCTCGTCACAATACGTCCTTGTCATCTGTTTATCATGGAAGATTGTCGTGGGACCTCGGCTTAAAGTCTCACCCGGAGGAGTGGAGAAGGATGGGATCGAACTCATGACTCCTTTTTTACAGTGCATTTAGCTTATCCGCTGTGTGCCTTAGAGGACTGTATTACCCCGCCACGCGAACACGATCATCGAGTTGCTTATTTTTGAAAACTCCAGTGTGCTAGAACTCGCCAAGATACATGAACCATCTCATCGTATGAAGCTTTGCCATCGTTTAACAAGTCCCCACTCCGTTAATAATGCTGGTCCATGACCTACTTGTTTTTTTAGCAATCATTCTTATATATTTCCTTCTCTCGTTTCAATATGTCAGAGATGTTCCGGGATATCAAAAAGTTGAGGCATCCAGACGCAGGGAGCATAAATTTAAATTGGTTCACCGGTACCAGCACCATTCCAATAACGTGTTGATGCTCTCGACATGGATGATAGCCTTGCTGAACCGTTTTTTTTTTAATTTCACATTTGTGTAAAAATAGGTACCAACAAGGCACATTTTGGAAGTGTGACATTTGTGTATGTTAAATTTCGATGGCGGGGTGGAGGCGGTGAAATTAATACTAAAACTTCAAATGTCTTCAATATCGTTCCAAGGCGATACTTCTGTTGTGGTTCTAGTTGTTTTGTGTTTTGGAGTCGAATTTTTGTGCTGTTTGAGCCTTATGTGCGTTTTCATATTTTTAGTTCAGTTCGGGTAACTGAGTGGCCGCATATTGGGGAATAGCTGCTCACTCGCCTTACGACATATTTTCATGGTATAAGTACCTAAGTGTCATTTTAGTTTTTCCCACCCCTCGGTTTATGGAGTGGGAATTTCTTTCTGATTGCCCCATTTCCTGATCATTGCCTTTTCGTATTTTTTTCTGTTTCTGACGGTACGAATTTATATAACGTCTGTGAAGAACTAGTATGATTTTTTTCCAGATGTGTAGAATTGACACAAATCGGTACTAAATCTTCTAACACGAAAACACGTTCTTGAACCACAATTTTCACATTTAGCAAAGTTCTTATGTGAATTATTAGTACCAAATCCTCCCAGCCGGCGAAGAATTGGTAACAAATTGGTATGTAACGAATTTCATTCCATTTCACACGCATGTGGGATAGGCGCATGTAATCGAATTTCATGTACGTATTCTTCGCACTCACGAAAACCACCCATGTGAAGTGGTTTTGCCTTTAATTCCACTGATTCTTCAATATTTATAGCATTATATGTGAACATTAAGTATACCAAGCTTTCACATCTGAGTAAAATTGATACCAGTTCTTCAAAGATGTGATGAATCCAAACCAATTCTTCACACGTCAAAACACTGACTCGTCCCGCATGTGAAAATTTGGTACAAATTTTTCACATATGAAAATAATACCAGATATTCACAGATTTTATGATTAAGTGCCGCCGATTTCACACGTGTGGAATCTGCGATTCAACAACGCTTTGAAAACGTAGATAAAAGGAGCAAAACATAAAACAAGTAGGACTACAACAGAAGTACCGCATCGGAGCGGTCAGTAATATAAATTTACTGGGTGGTACAAACAGTTTTATATATTTTCCACTATCTTTGTTGAACTAGAGCCACAAGATAAGCTTTTCTTCTCGGTCTGATACAAATGCATGATTTTGCAAGCAGCGGGCGGTCTCGGGAGATACAACGTTATAATTTATAAATCCGTGGTTTCCTGCAGATAGAACATAAGCGTATAACCCAAACGCGCCCCGGGTGTATGAAAATTCTCAACACGCTGAAGATTTTGGACGTATAAAAATAATTTGTTTCTTAAACTCGTTTTAGCAGTCACACATAAGCGCGTGACTAAAGCGTCTGCCAGACGTATGAAAAAGAAAATCTCAAAACGCAAAAAAATAAATAAATAAATAAATAAATAAATAAATAAATAAATAAATAAAATAAAATAAAATAAAGTACGTTTTGTGTTGCGTCGCAGACACACTAAGCAGGAAGACCCCGCCCATTGGGACAAAGAAATAGATGGGCTGCTTGGGCCTCCAGGCAAAGCTTGTTCCACCTGATTACTGGTTAACCGCTCAGGTCTTAGCTTTCCCAGGAAAAGTGGTTACAAGTCAAACCGTCCACACATATAAGCATGTGTGGCTTTGTTGGATGGTTATATTTTAAGCACTTGTTGAATGTCTTGACATCCTCATTTTGGTTAAAAGTCCCATAAAGTGGAGGCAACGTCCGACATGACCTTAGCTGTTGACTGGGACGTAAAGCATCAATTCAAACAAACAAACAAACACTAAGCAGGTGCTATAGGCGCGCAGCAAACGTTAAACGCGCGTCTCATACACGCTTGGAGCACGTTACTGAACAAATATTTGTTAAAAATATGCGCCAAACGCGTTCAAAGCGTATTCAACGCGCCTGTAACTTATTCGAAACATATTTAACTGGCTAATCTGTTGTAGATGGTACTAACCGAGTGACGGTGATTTCCAGCTTAGACACACGACCGATTCACGCCGAGATTCGAGAAAATTTTTAAGCATGCTTAAAAAGCCTATTGAGCCCTTCCCGCGTGGAGTGCGCACTGACCTACAGCGACGTCCCAGCAGGCACATGACGTCAAGTTGACGTCACATTAGGGTTACATTATGGTGGTCACGTCGTACGACGTTATAACTACGTCAGTGTGACGAAAATATGATGACCTAAAGTGACGTCAGGCGTATAACCTTCATGCAACGTCAATATGACAAAAATATAATGACCTAATGTGATGTCATAATTATACCCTACATGTAACGTATTTTCATGGTTGCATTTATGTCATGAGCAATCACCTAGCGTGTGAAATGCATATACTATATCAACATACACCGAGGCGTACACCAAGCGTACAAAGCGCGCATGTAACGCGTTTCTAACGTGCCTCCGATGTGCTCCTGACGTATGTTGAATTTTACATTATTGTCAACACAACCGGCGCGCGTTTGGCTTATATGCTAATATGTGTCAGCTATTTTCCTCGTTTCCTGTGTGTTAAGACCTCGTTTACTGTCCTTCCATTGGGACCTAAAAGAAATAGATGGGCTGCCTGTGCCTCCATGCAAAGCTTCTTCGCTACTGACTGACCATCTGATTACTGGTTAACCGCTCAGGTCTGAGCCTGCCCAGAAAAGTGGTTCGTTTGGTGGTTATATTCGAAGCCCTTATTGGATGTCATGACGTCCTAATTTTTGGTAGAAGTCCCACACAACTCGAGGCAGCGTCCCGACATGACCATTAGCTTTTGACTGGGACGTTAAACACCAATTCAAACAAACAAACAAACAAACAAACATAAAACAAATAGGGAGCGTGGTGACGTAGTGGTAAAGCATGGGAATCCGAATCGAGAGGTCATGGGATCGATCACCGTGGCACTGGCAGCACCGTGTTGTCCTTGGAGGACGAGGAGCCATGCAAATAATGTACCCATCGCCATTTAGCGTAACTGCAACCGAGTTTGACTGTCCCTTGCCGAGTTGCATCATGGTACAGCTCTGGCCAGTGTTGATTCGAGCCCCGCGCCGAGCATTTGTGAGACGAGTGTGAATATGTTGTTTGATCCCGGGATTCGATCATATAGGTTTATTGTTTGAATGTGTTGCTTTACGTTCGAGTCAACATCTATGGTCTTATTGGGATGTTGCTGCCTTTCAATGGGACTTCTACCCAACATTGTGATGTCGTGATATGCTTAAAAATACGTGCTGAAGACATATAACCACACAACAACTAAAGCTTATAACTTTTCCTAGGCAGTTTCAGACCTAAGTGGTTAACCAGTTATCGTGTGGTCGATCACTCAGTTATAAGCTCTGTCTGGCAGCCCATCTATTTCTCACGGCCCCAACGGGCGGGGATGGGCAAAGTCGCATCGGTTTGCCGCCCTTATCCGTTTAGTTTAGTTAACATTGAGAGATCGCTGGTTTCATTTGCAGTCACGCTCTCATTAAACAGTCTGTTCATCGAGATAAATGCTTGTTGCCTGGCATTGTGGTAGAGTCACTCTTTGAAAGAAGAAGAAAAAGAAGAAGAAGTAGAAGAAGAAGAAGAAGAAAAAGAAGAAGAAAAAGAAGAAAAAATAGAAGAATGACTTATTTACGTACAGAGAGGTCCCCGGCGAGATCGTACGTTATCTTGTCGTGAAGAGCCATTGGGCAAAATTTTAAGCTCCCTTGACTTCTGGTTTACATACAGAAAGCGTTGGCTCCTTCCCAATATGACTGAAAAATTGCTGATATGGACGTTAAGTCATATAATCTAACCAGTCCAAACATTTTAGATATAATTAACACTTCTCGGAGCTTCCCTAGTGCTTTATGTCGTTATGTTGAGCAAGTAAAATAGTGTTGACTCATGTAAATCGGACGACGAGTATATTCAAATCCAAACTGTACATAACTTCCCTGGTGAACTTTTCGATGACGCTGGATTTTTTGTTGGAAATTTGTTTCTGCACAAAATTCAAACCTTCGCGCTATGCGAAACTCTATGAGAGACTGCGCATTACGCAAAATGATCACGTGTTCAGATGAAGGAAAAAATATATCTCGATCGAAATATATAATGATATTTAGATTGACATATTATATGTCAATTTAGATATATTATAATAGGGTATATTTCGTTCGAAATATATGGTAATTAGGCATATCTCCTTCTAGATATAATATATCGATTTAACGGTTGTGCCCTACTGATAATATTAAAACAGCTTTTTCTCAGAAACTGCTTAGCCAATCAAAGCCAAACTTTATGTGGAGCATCCTTAGGAAGAGGAAATGAAAGTTTATATAAATGGTCAAGGTCACATGACCAAGATGGCCGCCATGGCTATAAATAGCAAAAATGTTTAAAAATCTTCTTCTTCAGAACCAGAAGGCCTATGATTTTGAAACTTGGCATGAAGCATTACGAAATGGAGGTCTACAAAATTTGTATAAATCATGACACTGGGATGACCTTGACCTATTTCACGGCAAGGTCAACTTAGATTGCCCATGCATTTGAATGGAGAAAATTGTTAAAATGTCATTTGAAGGACAAAACTTGCATTTAATTGGCAAATGGACTGAATTTTTATGATGTGAAAAAGACATTGACTCCGGGAGTTATTCTGACCCTGCCCTAGGGTTATATACATGCATTGTACCATTCTAGTCTAACAAGTTTATTGGTACATGTATATATCTCAGGTCTCAGGTGAGCGTTTACAGGACCATTGGTCCTCTGGTTTATATTTATATTCATTTCTCTCTATTGCTGGTTGAAAAATCATCAAGGCGATCATATTTAAGAGCAGATAGATAATTTACACACAGAGTGTATACAAACAGCGCAACGGCGTCAACGTTAACAACGTCCAATGAGATTGGCGAGAGCATTGTTTGTTTGCGTCGTGTGACGTCGCGTGACACGATGTTGTTCATGGAAGTATGAACACAGATGAACATCTAATGGTTCATGATATCTAAGGAGGTTTTAGAAAAATGTAAATATTAATTGATGCTTGTTTCTAATTTAGTAAATATAAGTATTAAGCTTTAACGGTTTCTTCCCATGCGGAATTAGAAAAAAATGAATTGAAAAAGTTTGCATCTCAGTCAAAAGATGAAATATTCCTACGGTATCATAAATCAACGTTCAATTTCCGTGATTGAACCATTTTTTTTTTTTTTAAGTTTTTTATAAATACAAAAAGAAACGGGAATATCTTTAAGTCGTCATTTTGGTCTCTCTCTCTCTCTCTCTCTCTCTCTCTCTCTCTCTCTCTCTCTCTCTCAAGAGCACATGATTTAAATTTGTTTTGCATGCGGTGAAAAAAAAATAATTCCGTGAAATAAATCTAATTTATTCACAAATTAAAATGACTTTGTGTGTATTGTATTCATTTTTACTTACGACACTGGAATGTCTTTTATCTTTTGCTAATCCAAGCGATGTCAACACGTAATGATAATTAATCGACTGACTGAACACACAAGCTGGCTGCCCCGGAGGTCTTAACTTAATCCCTTATCATTCATATTGTACCCCAAGAATGTGTCGTTTCTTTGAAGAAGGTGTCATATATAATAATTAAAGAAGCCGATTATCATGATCATAGGCATCGTAATTTGAGATAGTGTGTCATAAAACTGTCTTCAATAGCTGGAACCGCCCTTCTTTCCGGCTAATTGATTATTATCAATGTATAACCTTTGAATAGTTTGACATCAAGTTATATTTTACAGGGATTATTTTTATATAATGTGAGCAAGAGTTGATGTAAAAGATGGATAAAAAGAAGAAGAAACTTTCATTCATAAAAAGCGCTAAGATGAATGCACTTTTATTAGCTCACCTGAGCCGTTAGGCTCACAAGGTGAGCTTATAGGATGGCCATGATCCGGTGTCTGTCCGTCGTCCGTCCGTCGTCCGTCCACAATTTCCAGTGGATGTTCTGCAGCAAAAACATGGGTGAATAGAAGCAGAAATAAGTAAAATGTGCTGGCACTGTGACAGTGACCTTTAAGCATATGTGAGTCCCTGACCTAGGCAACCCCATCATATGGAACACAATTTAACTATACTTAAACCCCATGATTCTTGAACTAATCACTATCTCTGTACATCCTTTGCAAATTTGTCCTAGAAAAACAAATGAAAAATACTCAAGGACACATATAAATGTCCATTCCGGTAGTCCATTCCGGTAATCACGTCCCTTCCGGTAAAGGAACGCACCGGTGGCTGAGTGGTTAAGAGTGCTGATATTTCATTACTGCACTTAACCATTCGATCATCTCACTGCTGTGTATGGTGTGGGTTCAAGCCTCACATGGAATACATGTGAGACAAGCCAAGTTCTGCGTATGGTTGTGCCGGGTGGTTTTTCTAAAATAACTAAAATCAATGATTTCATACTCTAAAATATACTAAACCAAATATTTTGTGTAATTGTTTTTATCATGGTTAGTATAAAAACAAACTTTGAAGGTATTTTTCTCTACAGTCCTGGTCTGGTACAAAATATGAGATTTCCAATTAATTTTCAATATTCAAGCAGTTTAACATGTTCAAGCTTGAAACAACAACAACAACAAACAAACTTTCCAATCAGTAAAATCATTTTAAATGTCTTAACCCCCTTGTGTATCATTATTATTACGATTCTCTTTTGGGGTTCCATGGTCAGTGTACTAATTAATTTTTAAGTTTCCACTGCTTGAAACTAGTGAAAAACAGCAGTCACACATTAGCGTATAAGCCAAACGCGCGCCGGGCGTGTTGACAAAAATGTAAAATTCAACATACGCCAGGAGCATGTCGGAGACACAAAAGACACGCTTTTAACGTGCGTTGCTCGTTACATGCGCGTTTTGTACTCTTGGAGTACGCTTGGTGCACGTTGATATACGTCGCTGTAAGTCGCTGCGCGCTCCAGGCATGTTTAGGCTCTAAAAAACTTTAAACATGATTAAAAGTTTTCTAGAAGTTTGGCGTGTCCCGGGCATGTGTCTTATATGTTTCGAACAAGTTCCACGCGCGTTACAGGCGCATTGAATACGCTTCGAATGCGTTCAGCGCATGTTTGAGGCAAGCCAGGGTATGCTACATGAGCGTTCCGAATTTATGAGATATTGCTTCAGTAGCATACTGCAAGCGTGTGTGAGATGTGCGTTGAACATTTGCAGTGCGCCTGCAGTGCGTGTATAGTGTGTTTGGGACGTTACTCAAACATACATACTCCAAAACTTTGAGATTTTTTATATGTCCGGCACACGCCTCAGTCACTTGCTACTGTGTGACTGCTAAAACCAGTTAAAGGAACAGTTTAATTTAAACATCCAAAATCTTCAGCGTGTTGAGATTTTTCATACGCCCGGCACTCGCTTGGGTTATACGCTACAGTGTGACTGCTGGTTAAGGTATTACAGAAACGAACACGCCATTTATGCTACTTATGGATTTTATCAGCCACCAAAGTTGATCAAAAATAGAAATGTATCTGACATATATGATGTATCAGGCAACAACTTTTTCTAAAACCAGAACTCATTATTCTGACATTACCTTTGGGGAGACCCATGATAAATGAGCCGCCTCGTGGGAAAACCAACAATGTGGCTTCCGAACAGGTCTGACACAAACCGGCCTGTGCAAGCACAGAAAAGAGGTAGAAGCTTGAAATTTCAGATTTAAGTAGAAGAGGAATTGTACTATCCGAGTAGCGAAAACAAAGGCGCTGATCAGCTTCGCGGTTACCGCGAAGCTGATCTGTGTCTTTGTTTTCGCCTATGCAGATTGTTGGTTTTCCCATGAGGCGGCTCTAATATAATCAAGTAGATTTTTTTGTTCTATATTCTTTTTATTCCGTAGATCGACTCAAAATCATTAATGATGCTTAAGTTACTTGCCCTTGAATTTTTCAAGTTTGGAAACCTAATGCCTATTGAAGCATAAATATGACATATATACATGTATGCTACATGCCAATCTCAGAGACTTATCACCTGAATTCAAATTGGAGCCCTGTTTTCTATTTGACACTGGAAAGAAGTACGACAGTGCTTTTTCTGACCTTTTGGGGAAAATTTTGGTACCGATGAAATTGAAAAAAAATAGTGTGACTTTGGGAAGAAATAGCACAGATTTGAGAAAAAGAAGTGAAATTTTTAGTCATATTGATAAAGTTTACCTTTTTATTTTGGATTTTTCTGCTAATTGGGACTGTTGCAGGTCAGTTTGGAATTTTTTCAGCCAGTTGGGAAAAATTTGTTACTGGAAACCGGACCCAGTTTTATATAGAAAAAAAAGCCCTGATTCTATGTTTGTGGAGTTGGAAGTTCACCCTAGGTCAACTTAAATAATCAAAGAAACAAAATTGTTAAGATTAGGTGTTCCTGCAACACAGTTAAGTCGTGTCATTAGAAAACCAGATTTTTACATTTTACAAAGCCGCAGATCAGTTTCGCAGTAACTGCGAAGCTGATCAGCGCTTTGTTTTCGCTACACAGATAGTACAATTCCTCTACTTTCTCAATTCAAAATTTCCAGCCTCTAGCCTCTAGTCATCTTCTGTGACTGCAAAGGCCGGTTTGTGTCGGACCTGGTCAGAAACCACGAAGACCGGTATTCTTGCGTCGCTGCTCAGTTTAATCAGGGAATAGCCTGCAGGGCGACTGGGGAGAACTAGTCTCCCTAAATGAACAAACTTCTTATTTTCAGCTGAGGGAGAAATGAAAATGTATAGAATATATAGGCACACCTTAATACTTGGCAGTCCAAATCCAAAAAAGTGGCTTAGTTTTGGTTTTGTTGGCATTTTTGAGTACATTATTCTACCTATGCTCATAATATTCCTTGGCATGTGCCCAAACTCGTATGGGTGGATGCCAAGTCTGTAAATGACCCTGGGCCACAGAACAAGGTCAAAGGTCAAACGAGTGCAAAATAGCAAAAATCGGTAAAAATGAAAATAGACATTATTGTTTTGGAAAATAATGGACTGATTATAGGTAACTTGTACTCGTGTCATTCCTTGACATGTCTCCAAAGACATAGAGGTGGATGCCAAGACTGTAAATGCTCCTGGGTGACAGAATTAGGTCAAAAGTCAAATGAGTGCAAAATAACAAACACCCGTTACAATAATCAAGTATTTCTTAAATCAAACATGAACTGACTAAAGGCCAAATGTTCTTATTTTATTAATTGATAAGTGTTTAAACTCATATGGGTATATTCCAAGTCTGTAATTACCTCTGGGTCACATAATTAGGTCAAAAGTCATATGACTGCAAAAATATCAAAAGCTGTAATGATAACTAATATTATTCTACTAGCTACCCATACCCCCTTCCCCCAGGGGTAATTTTCTACACTATGATTTTCTAATTTAAGTACATTGAAAAAGCTATCAGACCCTGTTTTCTGCCAGTGGAAGCGTCTGCGTTTTATGCTAAG
This sequence comes from Rugalucina vietnamica, assembly GCA_964017185.1. NCBI lineage: Eukaryota > Metazoa > Mollusca > Bivalvia > Lucinida > Lucinidae > Rugalucina > Rugalucina vietnamica. The sequence goes on along the minus strand of OZ024870.1, from coordinate 11,074,967 downwards.
TTCTATTAAAGTACCCTAAATATTCATTTTTTTTGCGTTTTTATAATGGGGGTACAGATAGAAAATTGAAAATATCTCAATTATTTGTAATTCTAGACCATTGAACTTGGTCTCATCTTAAAGCTTAGACATAGCCCTTTTTTCCTATGATAAGTAATGGAAAATATCTAATTTGCATATTCATGAATTTTCATTAAAACTTTAAAATGAATAAAAAGAAACAATTAAAAATCAATTATCCCATAAAAACTAATGTCATGCCTAAACTATCATTTTGGCTTATTGTTATTGTACCAATAATACTATTTGATAAATTTGTTGATGACTCATGGGCCTAAATAATAATTATCTCATTTGCATTTTCATGAATATTAATGAAAATGACGAAAATCAAGATATACAAAGGGAAAATCTATTGCCATTTGAAGGGTTAAGGGTGGAATATCTACAGGATGTACCTTGCACCCTTAGAACAAATGCTCATGGGTGCCAGTTTGGTCAGAGGATCTCTTTATTGCCCATGTGTGTCACGTAAAATCATAGTGTTCACCCCCACCTCTAATAAGCAGAGGAAGTAGTGTGGTACACCTATATTACCACATGTTTCTTGGCTACTGATAGACCTTGAGAGAGCAGAAATAGGTATCAAATGATTGGTTTGACAATGCTTGATAACCATGTAATAAGATATAAATATCAAACAGACTTCCTGGTCTTCAAATATTAATGCGAACTTTATATATTAGGAAAAAATCACAGAAAAATGGAGTATACCAGCACAATTGCTTATATCTCGTCAACCAAAAGCCCTAGAGAGCTTAAATTGGTACCAAATGATTGCTATGACAATGTTCTATAACTCTGTAATAAGATATATAAACAAACTGGCTATCTTAGTGCTCAATATTAAAGAGAGCTTCAGATATTAGAGAAAAGTAACAGATAAATGAAGGGGGTCTACCAACAAAATTGCTATTATCTCAGCAACCAAAAACTCTAGAGGGCTGAAATTTATATCAAATGATTGATATGATAATGGTTTATTATAATATGATAAGATACAGAAAGAATGTAACTTTCTTGGGGTACAAATCTTGATGAGAACTTTCAATATTAGAGACAAATCACAGAACAATGGAGGGGGTATACCTACAGAAATGCTTATAAGTTCAGCAACCAAAAGCCATAGAGAGCAGAAATCGGTATCAAATAATTGCTATTACAACATTCTAAAACCACGAAATAAGATATATAACAAAATCAGACTTTCGTGTTGTTCGAATATTGATGGAATCTTAATGAATATAATATTAGAGAAAAATAACAGCAAGTGAAGGGGTATACCTACAGAAACGTTTATATCTCAGCAACCAAAAGCCATAGAGAGCAGAAATTGGTATCGAATGATTGCTATGACAATATTCTATAACCATATAATATGGTATATAAACAAGCTAACTTCCTTGTTTCTCATTTTTTTTTGAAAACTTAAGATATAGGAGAAAAGTCACTGGCAAACGAAGGGGGTTTACCAATAAAATTGCTAATATCTCAGTGACCAAAAGCTCTAGAGAGCTGAAATAGGTATCAAACAATTGCTATAATAATGTTCTATAATAGTATAATAAGATGCATAAATAATCTGACTTTCTTGTTGTTGGATTAATGATGAGAACTTTAAATATTAGATAATAATCTCAGAAAAATAGAGGGGGTACACCAACGGAAATGTATATATCTCAGCAACCAAAAGCCATAGAGAGCAGAAATTGGTATCAAATGATTGCTATGACAATATTCTATAACCAAGTTATAATGCATATAAACAAGCTGACTGTCTTGTTTCTCAAATATTTAAAAAAATCTTAAGATATAGGAAAAAATCCTTGGCAAACGAAGGGGGTATACCAATAAAATTGCTAATATCTCAGTGACCAAAAGCTCTAGAGAGCTGAAATAGGTATCAAATGATTGCTTAAATAATGTTCTATAACAGTGTGATAAGACGCATAAATAATCTGACTTTCTTGTTTTTCGAATAGTGATGAGAACTTAAATATTAGACAATAATCTCAGAAAAATAGAGGGGGTATATCAACGGAAACGTATATATCTCAGCAACCAAAAGTCATAGAGAGCTGAAATTGGTATCAAAAGATTGCTATGACAGTATTCTATAATCATATGATAAGGTATATAAACAAGCTTTCTATCTTGTTTCTCAAATATTTAAGGACACTTAAGATATAGGAGGAAAATCCTTGGCAAATAAAGGGGGTTAACCAATAAAACTGCAAATATCTCAGTGACCAAAAGCTCTAGAGAACTGAAATTGGTATCAAATGATTGCTAGGATAATATTCTATAACCATGTTGTGAGACAAACAAACATTCTGAATTTCTTGATTTTCGAATATTGATAAAAACTTTAAATATTAGTGAAAAACCACAGAAAAGTGGATGGGGTATACTAACAAAATGTTTTATAACTTAGCAACCAAAAGTCTTAGAGAGGTAAAATTGATATCAAATAATTGCTATGTTAATGTTCTATAAACATGCGATAATAAATGAATAGTTTGACTTTCTTGTTGTTTGAATATTGATGAAAACTTGAAATATTTGATAAAAATCACAGAAAAATAGAGGGGGTATACCAACGGAAACATTAATATCTCAGCAACCATAAGTCCTAGGGATCTAAAATTGGTATCAAATGATTGTTATGACAATAATGTATAAACATGTAAGAATATAAATGACCAAGCTGACTATACTGTTGCAAAAAATTAAGAAAACTTAAGATATAAGAGAAAAAACACAGACAAATACAGGGGAGTGTACCAATAAAATTGACAATATCTCAGCAACCAAAAGCTGCAGAGAGCTGAAATTGATATCAAATGATTGCTACGATCATATTCTATACACACTTGATACAAAATGTACATAAAAGAACTTTATTTCCATCAGAATACAACTGACACTTATGTTTATACAGGCAATTGTAAAAGGGCATGAAAATAAGCATTTTTTGCACTAAAGTGACCTTTGACCTAAATCTGCATTGCTTTGTTGTAACAATTGTAACTGATTACATCATACAAATGCATTAGATGTAATTTGGGGCTTTTTTACAAAAAAAAAAGAAAATATTTCATAAGATACTGCCATAATGTTGAAATATCTCAAATTTTGCACTTAGTTGACCTTTGACCTATTTTTGGGACTCTGGGGCATTTTCAGACTTGGCATCCACCCTAGCGTGTATTGTTACACATTAAGGTACACATTAGGCATGGATGCCAAAATGTACTCAAAAATGCCAACAGAAAAATATTTGGGGGGCTTGGGAGGCCAACTATAAATTAAAGTTCAAACTTCACCCAAATTTTCTTGGGGTGTGTCAAGATTTCTCCCTAAATTTCTTGCCTAGTTTGAACCCTGTTAATCATGCTATATTGATGTGTTTCAGCTTGCCCCTCAGCTGTCACTGCAAGAAGAGTTTGTTTATCACTGGAAAGCTGTCACAGGCTACTTCATTGACAAGAAAGGTGAATAAATGAGCCACCTCGTGGGAAAACCAACAATCTGCATAGGCGAAAACAAAGGCACAGATCAGCTTCGCGGTAACCGCGAAGCTGATCAGCGCCTTTGTTTTCGCTACTCTTCCTCCTCTACTTAACTCCAAAATTTCAAGCTTCTAGCCTGCTTCTGTAGCCGTACAGCTTGGTTTGTGTCAGACCTGTTTGGAAACCACATTGTTGGTTTTCCCACAAGGCGGCTCAAATTATAACAGCTGTTCATTTTATGTATTCAATGAAAAAGAAAGTAGTAACTGTTGTAAATATAGATTAAGATGAGAAAATAGATATATCAAACTAACCAATCTTAAACTTTGTTAAATTGAGTGGCCACCTATTGGGAAAATAGCTGCTCATTCGGCTTACGATATGTTTTCATGGTATAAGTACATGATTGTTAATTTAGTTTTTTCCCACCTCGGTTTTTGGAGTGGGATTTTTTTTCTGATTGCGCCTTTTCCTGATCTTTGCCTACTTGTACCTTTTTTAGCTCACCTGAGCCGTCAGGCTCACAAGGTGAGCTTATAGTATACCCATGCTCCGTCGTCCGTCCGTCCGTCGTCCGTCCGTCCGTCGTCCACCATTTTCAAAGATCTTCTCCTCTGAAACCGCTTGGCCAATCAAAGCCAAATTTTACATAAAGCATCTATGGGAAGGGGGAACCAATGTGTATATAAATAATCCAGGTCACATGACCAAGATGGCCGCCATGCCCATATATGGTAAAAACCCTTCAAAAATCTTCTTCTCCGGAACCACTGGACCGATTTCAACCAAACTTGGCATGAAGCATTAATGGCTCAAGCACTACAATGTGTATATAAATCATGACCCTATGATGACCTTGACCTATTTTACGGCAAGGTCAACATAGGTCGCGAATGCATTTGAATGGGGAAAATTGTTAAATTGTCATTTAAAGGAAAAATCTTGCAGAAAATGAGCAGTAGGACTGAATATTAATGATTCTGAAAAAAATTGGGCACCAGGGGCTCATCCGCCCCCACCCCGGGGCAATATACATGTATATCTCCATAATATTCAAACATCTTCTCCTCTGAAACCGCTTGGCCAATCAAAGCGAAATTTTATGTGAAGCATCAATAGGAAGGGGTAACAAATATGTATATAAAAAATCCAGGTCACATGACCAAGATGGCCGCCATGCCCATATATGGTAAAAACCGTTCAAAAATCTTCTTCTTCAGAACCGGTTGACCGATTTCAACGAAACTTGGCACGAAGCATTGATGGCTCAAGCACTACAATGTGTATATAAATCATGACCCTGTGATGACCTTGACCTATTTTACGGGAAGGTCAACATAGTTCACCAATGCATTTGAATGGGGAAAACTTTTAAAATGTCATTCAAAGTGAAAGTCTTGCAGGAAATGGGCAGTAGGACTGGATATTAATGATTCTGAAAAAAATTGGACCCCAGGGGCTCATGTGCCCCCATCCCGGGGCAATATACATGTATATTTCCATAATATTCAAACGTCTTCTCCTCTGAAACCGCTTGGCCAAACAAAGCCAAATTTTAAGTGAAGCATCTATAGAATGGGGGAATCAATGTGTATATAAATAATCTAGGTCACATGACCAAGATGGCCGCCATGCCCATATATGGTAAAAACCCATCAAAAATCATCTTCTCTGAAACCAATAGACTGATTTCAAGGAAACTTGGCGTGAGGCATCGATGGCTAAAGTACTCCAATGTATATATAAATCATGACCCTGTGATGACCTTGACCAAGTTTATGGCAAGGTCAACATGGGTTGCCTGTGCATCTGAATTGGGAAAACTGTTAAAATGTCATTTTGAAGGAAAAAGCCAACAGGAAATTGGCAAATGGACAGAATATTGAAGATTCTGAAAAAAGAAAATGGCCCAAGGGCTTATCTGCCCCTGCACTGGAGTTAAATACCATAATATTCAAAAATGTTTATTGGTATATGCAGCTGATCTCAGGTGAGCGTTTACAGGACCATTGGTCCTCTGGTGTTAATCATTGCACAGAGTCGTTTAACGGTTATGTCAGCCTGGTTATAAGTTTTTTATAACACTACTTGTGGGGGTTTATGGAAACAGACTGTGTTATAAGTGAAACCATGTTATAATGAGGTCATTTTCAATAGACATTATAGCAAAATAATCATTTTGGGAGCCATGACATGGCCATGTCATTTTGAAAACCACCCTGTAATGAAGCACGTTATAATGAGGTTGGACTGTATAATTATATTGCTAAACCACAAAATTAACAAGACTTCCATAGAGGCCCATATTTTTACATGACACAAGGAAAAAGTACATCCTATGTCAGTCTACCTATGCAAGATCAAAGTTTACAATATTTCATATGGGTTTCTAGTTGCATCTACTGGAGGTATAACCCTACCTCAAATATTCCCTTGTGTCTGTCAGAATTACCAGTGGGAGGGTATGTTTAGCCTTTTAAAGTTTTATCCTTAGACTCTTTGACCATCTACAGAGTAAATTCAACCTGTCTACAATCTTACTTGAGCCGCCACAGAAGAAAAACGACATGGATTGCGTAGGCAAAAACAAAGATCAGCTGTGCCGTAATTGCACAGCTGATCATCGCCTTTGTTTTAGCTACACAGAGAGAACAATTCCTCTTCTTCATAAATCTGAAATTTCAAACTTGTAGCCTGCTTCTGTGACTTACAGGCCTGTTTGTGTCAGACCTGGTCGGAAACCAGGATTGTTGGTTTTCTCATGGGAAGACTCATTTTTCATCATGTATATTCAGGTGAGAAGTTACCAGTTGAGCAGACCAACATTCCAGCCCACCTCGAGCAGATGCTGGTGTTGCTACAAGAAGAGGAAATGACGTCAGAACGTGGGATGTACGGGCCATGTTTAGAGTACCTGCTACAACATAAACTGTTGGATACGCTATACTCACTAGGCAGAGCTGATGTAGGTAGCCCAGGGGGAGGACATTTTTAATCAATAAAAGCCTAAAAGTCCCTTTAAAGGTTATTTCAGCTCATACATGTATCAGACGGGGAAAAAATGGAAATACTCTGAGTAAAACTACTTTGTTCAAACTCCAGCACAACTTGACTTGTCTCACATGTGCCCTGTGCAGGTCTTGACCCTGCAGTGGACATGGCACTGAGATAATTGATGGTATTATAATCAGCAAAGGCTAGGACCTAAATTACTGAGCCATAGAGCAGCTTGGGAAAAATAAAAGAGAGATAAATTTGATTTAATTTCATTGTGATACTTTGCGGTAAAATGATGTACTATTCATGGAATTCACATAAGTTCCATCATCTCAGCTTGACTGAAAAATTGTTGACAGGGATATAAAAAGGTACAAGTAGGCAATGATCAGGAAATGGCACAGTCAGAAAGAAATTCCCACTCTATAAACCGAGGGGTGGGAAAAAACTAAAATGACACTTAGTTACTTATTCCAAGAAAACACATTGTAAGCCGAGTGAGCAGCTATTCCCCCATAGGCAGCCAATCAGCTCTAAAATAATGTATTTAAAAAGTACAATAAGAAGCCATAAAGCTGCAAAGATAAAAGTGAAATAAATGACTTTATTCCTTAATTATTAGTTAAATTGATATGTTTTCACTTTAAAAACTTGTATAATTTCAGTATCCTCCCGGTATGAAGCAGATTATTCTGTCATTCTTCACCAAACTATTGTCCAGAATCAAACAACCAATACTGGCACATGTCAATGTTTACAAGGCTGTACAGGTAAATCTTGTTGGTGGCAAACAAATTTCTCACTAAGTTTGGTGATAGGTGATAAAACGTTTTGACCCATTTTTTTTCTCTAAAAAATGACATTTTTGCATATTATACAACATTTAGCTTACTAAATGAAAGAAACTATTGTGCTAAATGCTTGTAACTCATGCAATTTTATGATGTTTCATAAGTTCTGATTGGCTAAGGACTACAATAATTTGATTTGATAGAATGTGCACTGAATGTTTTATATTCCGGTGGCAGTTTGGCTAAAAAGCAGTTTGACTAAAAGTTGAGTTGCGAGGTTTTGACTCCTGATGGACGATATGCATGTTTAATCATATAGTCATCTCAATTTAATAAGACCCGCCGCATGGGAAAACCAACAATCTGCTTAGGCGAAAACAAAGGCGCAGATCAGCTTCGCAGTAACTGTGAAGCTGATCAGCGCCTTTGTTTACGCTACACGAATAGTACAATTCCTCATCTACTTAAATCCAAAATTTCAAGCTTCTAGCCATTTTCTATAGCTGCACAGCCCGGTTTGTGTTGGACCTGGTAGAATACCAAATTGTTGGTTTTCTCATGCACAGGCTCATAACATGTTACCATTTTTCAGCACCTGGTGAAGACCTGTGGTCAGGTCCAGGCTGGTCCTACAGAGATTGAGGAGATACAGTTCCTGTGTACAGTCTGTGCTAAAATAAAGGCTGATCCTTATCTAGTCAACTTCTTCCTAGAGGTAGCAGTTTTACTGGCTGAAGTGTGGGTTGTAATTCTGAATTTAATTGGATCTATACTTGGTCTTTCTATCTTTACTTTGTTAGTCTGGTACATGCAATCATACATGTACATGTTCTTTGGAATGTGCTCATTCATCAGGCTTTCTCTGAAAATGTGCGGCCGTGCATGCCATACTGTTATATGGTCATTGTGGCTGACTGGGTTGTATTTGTGCCTAGTTTGATTCTGTACCAACATTAGAGTTTTTATGCCCCCAACTTCGGAAGAAGTTGAGGGGGCATTTTGGTTTGGGTCTGTCCGTGCAGTCAGTCAGTCTGTCCGTCTGTGATGCGTGAGCACTTGGTCAGGAACCGTCAGAGCTAGGATCTTGAAATTTGGTATGTAGTAAATGTATATGAAAATTAAGAGGACCCATATTTTTTCTTTCAGGTAAATTCAAGGGGCTAGGGGCCAATTCTGTGAGAGTTATTTCCCTTTTTAATTCTTGATAAAGTGAATAGATAGTGGATACCTTGTGTGCGCAACTCCACCTACAGTTTTATTCTGATTCTCTTGAAACTTTACAGATGTTGTGACCATGCTTTGAAGATATGCATGTGGTTTGGATATAATCCTCAGATTAATTTTTGTCACTTTTTTCGCAATTTGGACATAGCCATTTTTCGGGCATTTTGACAATGAAAGTGAATGGGCAGTGGGTACCTTGTGTGCGCAACTGCTCCTACAGTTTCATGCCAATTCATTTAAAACTTTACATGTATTATGGGCATGGTCTGAAGATATGCATGTGGTTTAATCCTTGGATTATTTTTTGTCATTTTTTTCACAATTTGAACTTAGTCATTTTTTCGGGCATTTTAGTGGATGGATAGAGGGTACCTTGTGTGCGCAACTCCTCCTACAATTTAATACCGATACTTTTGAAACTTTGCAGACATTGTGACCATGCTTTGAAGATATGCATGTGGTTGAGATATACTCCTCAGATTAATTTTTGTCACTTTTTTTACAATTTGAACTTAGTCATTTTTTGGACATTTTTACATCTTGACTTACCAGTTGGGGGCATAGTGTTTCATAAACACATTTTCTAGTAATTACAGTACTTTAAAGCTTAAGAGGGCTATATACTAGAAATGTACCATTAGGTGTATGTTTTGCTTTTCCCCATATTGGGATTTAATGATAGTTAAATTAATGTCTAGAACAAATTGAAATACATTAAATTTGCTACTGTTTTGTTTTAGATGCCAAAATCCACCACTAGTGCCAACAATCCTGTTGTAGAGGAACCAGTCTCAGGAGCTGGTAACAAGTTGTTCCAGGAGTTCAGTCTAGTAAATACACTGATCACGCTGTCACATAGTGAGGTAGGTTGTTTACTTATGAGACTTTGCTATCGGAACCGGACCAGGTCCAGTAAAAATCGGACTTTGCAAGAGGACTGTGAAGAAAACAATAAGAGAAAAACTAACTCAAGTCTTGAAGTAGGCACCTTGCTTTTGGTCTTGAACTGAGCAGCTAGATAGCTTATATGTGTTCATCATAGTAATTCCCTTTTACTGTAGTTCTCTGTTAAAACTTTTTATAGATTGGTATCTGAACCTGTTCATAATTCTGACATTTGTGTACCTCCATATGTTTATAGGACAGTCATGTAGCAGTGAAGGCCAGTTAGATACTGACATATTTCTATCTTTCCCCTAGGACAGTCGTGTGGCAGTGAAGGCGTGTGAGGGTCTGATCCTGTGTTCAAGTCTCCCGGAGCCAGTAGCAGCCCACTGTATGATCAACAGTACCAGATTCTGCCGAGATTTGAGTGAGAGATTGGTAGACACATACCAGAAACTTCCAGACACTGTCAACCCTGCTGATCTAGAACACGTACAGGCAAAGTGGGGGTAGGTGTGATTTAATAACTGTTAGACTGTTAGTAATCGACTTTAATCAAAGTGTCATGCTGCAATACTTTGATTTAAAACTGTTACGTTGCAAGCTGATATTAGCTTTGCCATGAACATGTCTTTGGATTTCTAATCTTGACCCATTATAAACCGGGCTTCAAGAAATAGCTAGTTTTCAGAACAGATGAATCAAGATTCAAGCAATTTTGCATAGGCATTTGAATAGTTTGCAACTTTCCTGTCTATTTTATGCATTCCAGACTGGAGGTTGTAACAGAGAGAGAAGATCAGCAGACATTTGTGGGGAAACGTCACCTGGTGTCCTTCCTCTCCTGGTTAGACTACTGTGACCAGCTGACAGGTATTGCCAACCCTATAGTGGCAGAGGCCGTCGCTAGGACTATACAACAGAAATTCCTAGTACCATGTGTACAACAGTCGCTGTTACAAGCGTGAGTATTGAATTTGATGTGTTTGATGTAACAGTGTTTAAGATTTTCTGACCTTGTGTGTGCAACCATAGGAACTAGATAGTGGTTTGAAATTTCAGACTTACAAGTACAATTAATAAACTTGTAATTAAGTTTATTTTGGCATTGGAAGTAGTTTTCTTGAATAGAATTTGCAGCTACACATCCTCATTGCACCTATCAAGCTAATCAAGAATGTCTTATGCTTTCTCTGCTATCCTAGGTCTGAGACAGGTGCTATATCTGCTACAGCTTACCTTACAAGATGTCTACACACTGTCTGCTCAGAAAGACTGCTCTCAGGTGGGTTGGTATTGTGTTACTTGAGGATCCATTTTAAATTGGTGTTTTCTTTGAATTTGGCCTTTCATACAAAAAATGAAAGTTGTAGTATTAAAATTGTGCCTGCCTCTCTGTTGTGCTCGTTGTTTCGGTTGAAACTTAGCTGGATGGCTACCTTGTTGGGAAAGAGCTAGCCATTCTGCTTTGCGTGTGTGTTGTCGGAAAAATGCTTTGTTGTGTTTTATGTAATAGCTTTCCCACCTGGTGTCTATGTTGGGACTTTAAATTTAATTGCATCGATTCCTGGTCCCTCAATTCTTACTTTAAAGTAGAGTGTTTCTCAGTTGTCTTATTATATTACTCTTGTCAAGGCAGCAAATGAGCCGCCTCATGGGAAAACCAACAATCTGCTTATGCGAAAACAAAGACGCAGATCAGCTTCGCGGTAACCGTGAAGCTGATCAGCGCCTTTGTTTTCGCTACTCGGATAGTACAATTCCTCTCCTACTTAAATCCGAAATTTCAAGCTTCTAGCCTGCTTCTGTAGCTGTACAGGCCGGTTTATGTTGGACCTGGTCGAAAACCACATTGTTGGTTTTCCCACGAGGCGGCTCAAATAATTAAAGTCCTCTCTTTCCTGCATTGTGTGTTGTCTGGTTGCGATATGTATTATTAAATTCCTGGACTTTCTGTTCTTCACCTTTAAAAGAAGCGCTGTTTACATATGACTTTAACTTATATTGTTAGCTGTACTAGTTATATACATTTGTATATGCTTTACAGAGTTTGTGATATTCCTGCTGGGTGAAGATAAAGTTCCTGAAACTGTGAACTCTAAATCTGATACAGTGAGGAGTCGACTTATAGACAGGTGTAACCATGTGTCTGACGAGGTACTATATTATCACATTAAATGTTAAAAAGGTAGAATAGGTAGCTTTTGATTGCAAATTAAATTAGTAAAACCATTAACAGTTGCTTCTTTCTCTAAAGACTTGAGTGGCATAGTGGCTGCTTTGAAAATGTCAGGAACTTACACTTTTAGAATTGCCCCTACAATACAGGCCGCCTGCGCTATCTCAAACTTGGTTGTCTCGAAAACCCCACATGTCGAAGTGATCTCTCACTCCCGAGTGTCTCTCTATGTAATTGTTTTTCAACCTTGCTTGTGTTGAACTAGGTTATGACGAAAACTCGGCTGTGTCGAAGTGATAATTTGCTCCCTACAGAAAAAATACTATTAGGTTCAACCTTCCTGTGTCGAACTTCGAAGTCAAAAACTATTGGTCAGACTTCATGATCAGCAAAGAAGAGAAAAGATGTAGAGAATAAAAAGTCATATTTTCGGAACTGCGTTTTCCACATTAGCAACTTAATACAATGTCCGAAAACAAAAGACAAACAAATCTACCTTTCATGGATTTTTAATCCTCTGAAATTTGTCATTTAATCCATCATAATTCCACGCAGCGTCCGATAACACACAACAATGGGGTTAATTGATTTGATTGATTAATTGACCTTGAACCGTAACACTTGAGCAATTATCGGCGCTTTTGAAATTTAATTGTTTGAACACTGTTAAATAACGTCGTTTTATGTTAGGTATCAGAGGCATTTTTTAACTGTCACAATGTCGTCTCAAAATTAGTGTCATGATTGAGTAAGATTGTTCTCAAAACAGCCGGCGGCCGGTGATATTGCCGATTTGCGCCGATTTGGAAAAGTGGGGCTATACTGGATTCATCCTGTCCTTCCGTTATTCCGTAATTCCGTGATTCCGTCCTTCCGTCTTTCCGTGAACACTTCGTTTCCGTTCAATATCTTGAGAATGGCTTGACAGAATTAGACCAAATTTTGTATACACATCAACATTGACAAGACCTAGCTTGGGATTGTTACCCGTTATTTTTTGCAAAATTTTGACTGAGTTATGGCCCTTGATTGACTCTGAGTTATGGCCCTTGATTGACTTCAGAATTTCGTTTCAGCTCAATGTCTTGAGAACGAATTGACAGAATCTGACCAAATTTTGTATGCACATCAACATTGACAAGATCTAGCTTGGGATTGTTGCCCAACATTTTTCGCCAAATTTTGACAGAGTTACGGCCCTTGATTGACGTCGGAATTTTGTTTCCGCTCAATATCTTGAGAATGAACAGACAGAATCTGACCAAATTTTGTATGCACATCAACATTGACCAGATCTAGCTTGGGATTGTTGCCTGTCATTTTTCGCAAAATTTTGACGGAGTTACAGCCCATGATTGACGTCAGAATTTTGTTTCTGCTCAAAATCTTGAGAACGAATTGACAGAATCTGACCAAATTTTTTATGCACATCAACATTGACAAGATCTAGCTTGGGATCCTTGCCCGTCATTTTTTGCAAAATTTTGACGGAGTTACATTCCTTGATTGACGTCAGAGTTTCATTTCTGCTCAATATCTTGAGAACAAATTCACAGAATCTGGCCAAATTTTGTATGCACATCAACATTGACAAGATCTAGCCTGGGATTGTTGCCCGCCAATTTTCGCCAAATTTTGATGGAGTTGCAGCCCTTGATTGACGTCAGAATTTTGTTTCAGCTCAATATCTTGAGAACCAATAGACAGAATCTGACCAAAGTTTGTATGCACATCAACAATGACAAGATCTAGCTTGGGATTGTTGCCCGCCATTTTTTTGCAAAATATTGAGGGAGTTACAGCCCTTGATTGATGTCAGAACAAAGAGACAGGATCTGACCAATCTTTTTATGTGCATCAAGATTAACAAGATATAGCTTGGGATTGTTGCCTGTCATCGTTTTTCTCAACCTGGCAAAAAGCTCAGAAGCGGGGCTATAGTCAGATCCTCTGACAATTCTAGTTAGCAAAAATATTCGACCTGACGTTTTCTGGTCGTTTGCATGTTTTTATTCCACATGACAGCGTCAGCATTTTACCAACGATTGCCTATGCTACGCCGATAACGGCATATTACATTCTTTATTAAATGAGAACATTGATTATCTCCCTTTTGTAAGCGCTACCTGGCAGCGACACTGGTCTTCAGCGTGTCCTAAAGTTTATATTTCAATATCCGATAATGACAAGATCCAGTATTAATGAAAATCTCAAAAATGAAAAAAAAAAAATAGCTTCAATATAGCCAGACGTCTATGATAATTTGATATCTACACACAACTTCTCCACTGGAATTGTTAAAAAACGTTTTGAAATGTGTCAGGTCAGAAATACATGTTTAAAATCACTATCGATAGAGTAAACATGGTGGAAAACAAAAGGAGAATCACTCAGTCAGGGAATATGAGAGAGTTGAGCTTTTTGGCCTCAATTTACTTATCTCGAACTTCGGAAAACTCGAAGTGTTTTCTCCATTCCCCTTGATTTTGAGATAGCGAAGTTGGCCTGTATATAAAAATTCAATGGGCTAGGCTTTAAAGTGTTCTGAATAGGGTGAAGCTATCCTCTTAGATTGCCTTTGCTACATTACAGGTATGTTTGGTTACCCTCCAGTTGTTCGACACATTACTGCAGAAAGATGACCAGCACATCCTTGATAACATGGTGCTCCGTAACCTAGCAACCAGAGGTTACTATGACAACAGTCACCATGACAGAAACACAGGTTTGCCAGGACATGTCAGAGAGGAATTCAATAATACCTTGAATCAGTCTGGAGAACACAGGGTTAACAAAGCTGAGGATATAGATAGTGCAATAGAGACTAGAAATTGTGAGAGAACAAATAATGACTTTGAACAATCAGAGCAGACTGACACAGGTGCTGGTGAAAAATCTACAAATGTTTCTAGTTGTAGTGAAGATAATGAAACTGGACATACAGTTTCTGAATCTAAAACAGAGGAAAAAGTGATCTCAGGTTTGAAAGATGATAATCCTGCTGAAACTATTATGTCACAAACAGAACCATTATCCAGTGTTGATGATGCTCATGAAACCAACAGTATTATTAAATCTGAGTCTTCCGATCCAGAAATCCTTTCCAAAGCTTCATGTGATACTGATGCCTTAGGCGATATTTTAGCTGAGACTCAAACTTATACAATAGAGTGCAATGATACAGAAAATCCAAGTTCTACCAGTGTTTTACCAGTTATAGAATATGAGGATACACATGATAATGAAAATGATGATAATCATGAAATCGTTGATACACATAAAAAGGTTGATGCACCAGAAAGTGATGATACTGTTGAATTAACTGACAGATTAGAATCTCAGACTTTAGAATCTCTTAAAAATGTTGACAATGTAAAACCAGAGACCGAATGTGAAGCCAATGATACTTCAAAGCTCTCTACAAATGGTAAATGTGATTTTGGGGGAGTTCCTGGTGTGTCACCACGCAGGTCAAGGATTGAGGTGCATAATATTGTCAACTGGTAAGTCTGTCTTAGTTGTAAGGATGTTTAAAAATGTATATTGTAAAATGTACCTTCAGGTATTTTCCTAGAAATATTGCCAACTTTTTGCCCACTTGGGGCACATGGGTGTGTCAGATGTATTTATAGCCCGGCTTTGGAAAAGTGGGTCTATACTGGATTCACCCTGTCAGTCCGTTATTCCGTGGTTCTGTCATTCCGTGAACATTTTGTTTCCACACAATACCTTGAGAACAAATTGACAGAATCTGACCAAATTTTGTATACACATCAACATTGACAAGACCTAGCTTGGGATTGTTACCCCTCATTTTTTTAAAAATTCTGACAGAGTCATGGCCCTTGATTTACGTCAAAATTTCGTTTCCGCTCAATATCTTGAGAACAGTTTGACAGAATCTGACCAAATTTTGTATGCCCTTCAACATTGACAAGACCTAGCTACCCGTCTTTTTTTGCAATATTTTGAAGGAGTTACTACCCTTGATTTACATCAGAATTTCTTTTCCGCTCAATATCTTGAGAACAAATTGACAGAATCTGACCAAATTTTGTATGCACATCAACATTGACCAGATCTAGCTTGGGATTGTTACCCATCATTTTTCGCAAAACGGCACTTCAGAATTTTGTTTCCGCTCAATATCTTGAGAATGAATTGACAGACTCCAACCAAATTTTGTATTCACATCAACATTGATAAGATCTAGCTTGGGATTGTTGTCATTTTTCACGAAATTTTGACGGAGTTATGGCCCTTGTTCCACGTCAGAATTTCGTTTCCGCTCAATATCTTGAGAATGAATTGACAGAATCTTACCAAACGTTTTATGTGCTTCAAGATTAACAAGATCAAGCTTGGGATAATTACCCGTCATTGTTTCTCACCCTTGAAAAAAGCTCAGAAGCGGGGCTATAGTCAGATCCTCTGACAATTCTAGTTTCTCATGGTTTTCCTGTTTGGGCCCCACCTGCTGGTTGTCACATCTCATAAAAGTTGAAATACTTATAAAAGGAAGGAAAACTGAAAAAAATAGGTGATTAATTTTCATATTTTTCATATTGATCAAATTAAGTTGTACAACATTTGGGTAATTTTGACCATCAGCATTGTTGTTTTTAGCTCGCCTGTACGAAGTACAGGAAGAGCTATTGCAGTCACCCCCGCGTCGGCGTTGGGGTTAGCGTTAGCGTCGGGGCGTTGCTCAAAATGTTAAAGTTTTTGGTTAAAGTTTTTATAAGTCTATATCTCTTGGATATGTAGATGGATCAAGTTGATACTTTGCATGTTGGTAGATATTGGTCTGAAGTTTTATGCTGTACCATCATGACCCACCTGGGTGACCTTGAGTTCAAGGTCACAGACTTTGAAATTTTATGTTAAAGCTTTTGCTTAAAGTGTTTTGAACTGTATATTGCTGGAACAGATGGATGGATCTAGTTGATACTTTGCTGTTAGATATTATTCTTGTATTATGCTGTAGCGCCATCTTGACTGACCTGTGGTCAAGGTCACAGACTTAGATTTTAGGTTATAAGTCTATATCAAATATGTAGATAGATCAAGTTGAACTTAGCATGTTGGTAGATATTGGCATGAAGTTTTATGCTGTACCATCACGACCCACCTGAGTGACATTGAGGTCAATGTCTTTGGTCATAGATTTAATAGATTTAGTGGCAAAGCACAAGTCAGGCGAGCTAACCTGTCCTGCGACAGCTCTTATTATTATTGAAATTTTACTTATACCCTGTTTCAGTTTTCTGTCTCTAGTTCCTGAGGAGTTAAAGTCTAGCTACCAGACATCAGACAGTGGCTATGATATGTATCTCAGAGATGCTCATCTACAGGTTAGAAGACATTTTAATATTTATGCATAATTTAGTCAGTAGTCAAAATATGTTTTGTGTGGTGCTTTATAATGAGCTTATGTAAAAGCAGTACATTTACACTTTAAATTCTCTGTATAATACATGGTTCCTGTGTCCACTGAGTCTGAAATATGTGTAAATTTCCAAGAATGTACTAAGTATTCTTTCTTAGATTTTAAGATTTCAATTTCTTGACAATACCTTATGCCATTAAAAATTAAAACATACTACCCCTTTAATGAATGTCAAATATTTATTCTGATTTCAGTATTCAGATGTATTGAAGGCCTGTAAAGACTGGAACTACCCTGACATTGTGACTAGGAGTGACATTGCTAACACCACAGAGGAGACATTCTACGAGGGAGATTTCCTGCACATGTTGCTAGATAAACTCTCACATCTACTGGACCAGAGTTATCCAGTGAATCTGCAGCTGACTTCAGTTGTAGCCAAGCTTGCTCTAGTACCCCACCCCAACCTACATGAATTTCTACTGGACCCATACCTACCCTTAAAACCTGGTGTCAGAACACTGTATACAGTACTACAGAAAGTGAGTGAACAAATTGTCATTGGTCTTAAGCAAACCTGTTATGTATACTGTATACAATATGTACACAAGAAATAATTATTCCAGGTTTTGCAACAAGTCTGATAAGCATCTTGAGTTACCTGGCTGTGAACAAATATTGGCTTTAAATGCAAGCTGGTGTACTTGAAATGACCAGATACATTGTAAAAGCACTGCAAAAGTGTGTTTTCTCATACTCGATTAGCCTGCACATCTTTCAGGAATAAATAGAGCTTTCATTTTACACTTGAGAATATCAATTTGATTTGAACCACCATGTGAGAAAATGTATTTCCACCAGGTTCAAAACAAACTGGGCTTTGATGATGGCTAGTGGCTATAAATTTCAGTTCTAGAAAGTAAATGGATGACAATATGTAGTAGAAACAGAAGCACTGTTTAGCTGTGATGAATCAATGTTTAAGATATCATTTATTACAGGTGTCCAATGAGATAAAGTCTAAGCTGACGTCAGACCCAAACCTTGGTAAGAAGCTGGTCATGGTGAGACAACAGTTGACGAGTAGCTCTCATCTCAACAGGTACTGATGGGACACAGTAGACCAGATAAATAGGGAATCAGATTATTATGAAACTGGATACTTTTTGTGCTGGTTGATTGTGGCTACTCAGAACTTTTAAAAACTGTTCCAGCAAAATGTTTCTGATGGGTAAAACTATCAATATCTTTATTTGTTTGTGTTTGTGTTGAGGCTTAACGTCCCAGTCAACAATTTTTCAGTCATGTCGGGACGGAGCCAACGCTTCCTGGGTTTAACCAGTACTGTAGGGAGTAGATGTGCCTTGCTCAAGGACACAACACGGTGACGCTTGTGGGGTTCTCAATATCTTTAATATTGTCGGTTCTTGTAATGAGTACAAGCAGTATATTTTCAAAGTTGATTGATTTTTTATCCACTATAATGAGCCGCCGCATGGGAAAACCAACAATCTGCATAGGCGAAAACAATGGCACAGATCAGCTTCGCAGTAACTGCGAAGCTGATCAGCGCTTTTGTTTTCGCTACTCAGGTACTACAGTTCCTCTTCTACTTAAATTTGAAATTTCAAGCTATTAGCTCTTTTCTGTGACTGTACAGGTCGGTTTGTGTCGGACCTGTTTGGAAACCAAATCGTTGATTTTCCCACGAGGCGGCTCATATCATCAGTTAGCAGCAAAATTCTCTGTTTACCTGGTCTATTGATGGAACTGGTTAAGTTGCATGACAGTGCATGAACTTGTTAGGATTGAGAATGCAGTAATGATATTATTGTCTCTGATATTTCTGTGCATTTTGATTCTTTTGTTTTAATTAATATTTTGTATTTGATTCTAATTAAATGGTGTAAAGCATGACTTTTAAAGTATTGAAAGATTTATCAAAGAAGGTGAGTGTGTTGACTGTTGAAGACTGTTGGTATTTACCGTATTTGTTCTAATTAGTGCATAGTGCACTAAACTTTTCAAAGTAACTTAAAGTTAAGGTAACAAAATATTTAGCGCACACTGATAACGAAAACAACACACTAACTTCTGAAACAACCATGTCAAAACTGTAAATGATGATGCCATATAAGTGTTGCAATTGTCGCAAAATAGTGTTCCATCATTTAATATGTTTAAGGATAGGTTTAAATGTGGTTAAAACAGCATTGATGTGTAAAACTGGTACACCAATACCAATAGGACAGTCGAACAGTGTCATGTTGGCACTTATGCTCATGTTTTTAGGAAATGGCCAGAGTGTGCGCTGATTGGAGCATGTGCACCAACTAGAACAAATGCGGTATATAGGGTAAATTTACTGGTACATGTACATTGTTTTTATATGGAATAAATGTACATGCATGCTTTTCTGTACTTGGTAAAAGTTTGCATTTCTTTATTTCTGTAATAAGTATTTAATGGTCTTGTTTTTAGCATGAGAAAGAATGTGAATGTTTCATCATGGTAAGTGGTTATGTTGTTGTCTAACAAAGTCTTACTAATATCTAATGTTCCAACTGTATTTTCGTTCTCAAAGAATTGCATTTTACTGTCAGTTCATGTCATACAAAAATTAAAATCTTTAAATAATATACTGTTTTACAGACAAAATAACAATTTTTAAAAGCTCAATCAAGATATTGTTTGAAGAACATAGGATATGATACTTTTTTTTTTTTTAATTCAGTTTTACGTCCCTTTCAAGATTATTTCAGCTCATATGAGACGGCCAATCAGTAGGTGGGGCGAAAATGGGAGAACCCCGAGAAAAACCACAGATTAAGAAACAGCGCTCTTAACCGCTCAACCACGGGGGCAGCCGGATACGATACAATCAAATAAAACAAGTTCATGAGAATAAATGATATGGCATCCCTGCCTAATTTGCAGTGTCGCTGTTTAAGAATGTAAATCCAGACCTTAAAATGTGGATATACGACACAAAATCCATGTTCATGGAGAGTTTTGCACAACCACATTCTTGTGATATTAAACTATTCTGACAAAGGAGAAGCCTTAAAGGAATGGATTCGGAACCGCATAAGACGCCGTATGTATACGTAAAATACCATCATAAATTCATTCCTGGTACAAGAGAATGCATATCGGGTTTGTTACGCAAAATATTGGTGTTTAAAGTTGGGAAACCTTCGTTTTTTCCTGCATCTGAGTGAATCGCCATCTTTATCGGGTATTGTTACCGGTTTATCGATAATTACACGGTGAACGCGGTAACCAGTACAAAGCTGTGACGTCACTCACTCACTTTCTCTTTAAGCCGCTCATTTCTATTGCAAGACGTTCAAATATTCTCGCGATAATTTCGTTATTTTATTTTGTATGTGTGAATATTTTCTGCGTTAAACTTGATAGACGTGTTTATATGATAATACCGGAGAATAATATTTACCGAAGATGCCTCAGTGCCAGGCGATTAACTGTAAAAACAAGCCACAGAAAGGATGTACTAGTTTTTTTTCCAGATACCTGTCGTCGGCTTTTCGCTTCCCCAAAGCGATAAAAAAATCGTAGGTGTCGACATTTTCACTATTTCTTATTAATAAATTTTACATAATTTGATTAATTTGCTTCAGTTATCTATTTTAATAAATCTATAATCGCAGATGAACCGCCCATCACTAATTGAGTCCTCCGTCAAACCACCCATCATTAATAGTCATTTGATATTGACCATTCAAATCTGCACATTAGCTAACGGTCAATGACGGTTAGACAACACGTGGGTTAGACAAACAAACCAACACGTGCTTTTTACAGGTATATATCGGTGGAAAAACACAATGTTTGTCTAAGGAAATAGGGGTAGGCGTGGCTATACCTTGCTGGCGGAGGAGTCAATTGATTTTTAATGCGCATGCATTTCTAATTTGATTGCCACCTATCCAGAAAAGATTTTCATTCATGCGGATAATTATTTTTAGCATGTGACACGGTAAACACGCCTCAAACGGTCAGCTGACCTGTCAACAATGACTGCAATTAAAGTTGTTTACATAAAGACATCAAAAGATGCGACCGCTTTTCTTTAAATCGTTTGATCGCCATTATAAGTTGTTAACATAAGGACACGCGCCATCAAAAGATGCGACCGCCATTCTTTAAATCGTTTGATCGCCATTATATGTATGAAAGATTATTGTTACATAATTTTGATTGGATTTACATCATAAAGGTGCGAAATACACTCGGATGTCTCTAAGATGCTTTTTTGGTTCATAGACAACAAAACACAGGTAAATACTGGGACGTATCGCGGCAAAAACAACTTGCGCCCCGGGAATCACCACTGAGGAAAACCATGTGTCTGAGCCCAGATTTACTCGTCCCGGGACGCCGGGTCCTGCGTCCGCGAGATCCCTGTGACAGATGACATTTTTCTGTTTTTATTTCTTTTTTTACTCTTACCCTAATCTGCGAATTTTACCGATAAAATGAGGTGGAGTACGATCGCTTGTAAATGGCTCTAATCCGAAAGTGAGTGAGTGACGTCACAGGTAAACAAATATGGCGACAACCATCATGATTCGAGACGCATTTTAGCGTAATTTTCAATCGATGATTGTGTACTTATTATGGGGTAAATCGTTGGAATTTGATTTGTAACACGTACTGTAACATCTAAATGAATATGTACAGGGCCAAATATGCGTTTCCGAATCGATTCCTTTAAACTGATTTCAATACAAATAAAACAATAGTTGTACATGTGTTTTCAGGATAGAAGGTCAGGGTGAGCTAGAGGCTATAATTATCCTGGAGGAATTCTGTAAGGAACTGTCAGCCATTGCCTTCATAAAACATCATGCTGCTGTCACAGGGACAACAAAACAACATGACACGAGATAGAATGGTCACTGAATAAAGCAGTAACAGGCAGTAGAACAGCATGAGCCACGACGCGAGAAAACCGGTCTTCTGGGTTTCCAACCAGGTCTGACACAAACTGGCCTGAACAGTCACAGAAGCAGGCTAGAACCTTGGAATTTTGGATTTAAGAAAAGAGATTTTACTATTCGTGTAGAGTAAACAAAGGCGCTGATCAGCTTCGCAGTTACTGCGAAGCTGATCTGCTCCTTTGGTTTCGCATAGGCAAAAATCCGGTTTTCTCATGACGCGGCACAGCTTGACACAATAGAACTGACTCCAAAGCAAAATTCTTATCCTTGGGGGTGACTCAAATGGGATCTGTCTAGATATTGCAGAGCTGCCTAAAATTTGAGTATGGTAGCATAATAGAAGACAGAGAATAACCTGGTTTTGTGGTTTGCTAGTCATGAAACTTAAGAAGTGTCTCAAAATAAATTTGAAAATTGAAGTAGGGTTTAAAGTTTTCCCGACTATCTTCTATGTAGTTCCAGTACTCCCTCAGCTGAAACTAGGAATATTTCTCCCTATAACATATTTCCAGGTGAACACTTGATTTGGTAATCTTGATAAATACTTTTAAAAGATTGTACTGCTGTAGAAAACAAAAGTTCGATTTCATCATTGTCTAAGTTATGAATTATAGTGTATATTTTTGGTATTGATTTAGCATTTGAGCCTTTGCATGAGAAAACTAACAGTCTGGGTTTTCGACCAGGTCGGACACAAACCAGATGGTACAGCTACAGAAGAAGGCTAGAAGCTTGAAATTTCAGTTTTTGAAAGAAAAGATATTTTACTATCTATGGGGCAAAAACAAAGGTGCTGATTACTGCACAGCTGCATATGCAGATTGCTGTTTTTTTTTTCTTTCAAGCAGCTCATTAGAGATGGTATTCCAACAGACTAAACTTTGGAGGTTTTATTTATAAGCTCTGGCATAATTATTCGTTGATTGCTTTTTCAATGCAGCGTTTATGTAAATTCATTTGAAAACTGCTTTTTGCAATTATTTCTGATATGTATCCATAGTCTTCCAGTTTTATTTTTGTTTAAACAGTTAATCTGTCTCATATTTTTGAAATTTGTATCATGTCAATGTGCAGATCACAAGATAGATTGTGGATTTGTTTTTGCAATAGACTATCAGTAGTATGCAAGACTGATTTCAAGATTTTATTGTTAATTTTTTGTTGTTAGAGGTTCTTTTTTGTTTGTTACATGTCTATGTTTTATGTACTTATTAGACTTTTCTTAAATCAAGTGCCAAATTGTTCAAGATTATAGACCTAGATTCTATAGAGATGTATACATTTTATTAAGGCGATGTACAATACATTATGTCTCATCAATGAAAACTTCCATGAAGGGCATGGTTATGCTTCAACTACTGTGCCATGCCACCTTTGCAGACTGCACAGGCTCATTGAAAGAATATTGTCCAGTTTCTCACTTTAATTAACATAGCAATGGCTGATATATTTTAGGTTGGGAGGGTAACTGGGGTGTTAAGCCATTTGCAAACCAAAACTAAAATTCTCATACATAATATAATTTTTTTATGACTTAGGTTGATTTTCATAAAAATCATGTTGCAAACTGTACAACTACACAAAACCTTATAAAGAACATTAATAAGTTTGTGGTCCTTTACCTCTAATTTTCTTCAGATGAATTCTTAACAAATATATCAAATTTTATCTGGAAAATGTCATTTAGAACATTTGAATGCAAACCAGCAAGTCATTTTACTGAATGAAAGTATTATTATTTAGTCTTCCACTTTTGTATTCATATTGGATTACTGCCAATCTGTATTGCATATCTGACCAGCTGATCGGACTGGAATCTTTTATAATGGTGCTTCACAAATTACACAGTACTTGCCAGGTTAGCACAGTTGGTAGTATGTCTGAACTTTTACTAGGGAGTTTTCCAGTTAGATTCTGGGATTATTTCATTTGCCATCAGTTACTGGTGAATTGATGTACGAAGGCCTAGCTTGCCTTGGAATTATTTTTAAGGAACATGCAAGGAAAATTCTATTTATAGTGATTATTAAGCAAGAAGTCAAACAAACTAATGAGCCGCCTCATGAGAAAACCAACAATCTGCATATGCGAAAACAAAGACGCAGATCAGCTTCGCGGTAACCGCGAAGCTGATCAGCGCCTTTGTTTTCGCTACACGGATAGTACACTTCCTTTTCTTCATAAATCCGAAATTTCAAGCGTCTAGCCTGCTTCTGTGAATGTACAGCCTTATTTGTGTCAGACCTGTTCGGAAACCACATTGTTGGTTTTCTTACGAGACGGCTCAAATATTTTGGTCCCTTAGAATTATTTCTGTGATTATATAGTCTTCCAGTTATTATTCAGGCCTGCCAGAAAGTTTTACTTTAAGTTTTAATTCTTGCCATGATATTAAACTAGTCAAGATGATGTAAATTTTATTGAATAAAATGTATGATTGCATATTTGTTCATGTATTTTTACTAACCATTGGCCACATTGCTTTGCTTTTTACTGTCTGAGGAGAAGGCTATTGCCTAAGGAAAATATGGTAACATACAAAGACACGAATGCTAAAATATCAGCAGTTATTTCCGTTGTTATGCCCACAACTTCGATGGTTGGGTCTGTCCGTCGAGTGAGTGTGTAGAGTGCGTGAGTTACGCTAAGCATTCGGTCGGGAACCGTTAGAGCTAGGATCTTGAAATTTGGTATGTGGTTTGTATATGAAAATTTAAGAGGACCCATATTTTTTTTCTTTCAGGTAAATTCAAGGGGCCAGGGGCCCATTCTGTGAGAGTTATTTCCCTTTTTAATTCTTGATAAAGTGAATAGATAGTGGGTACCTTGTGTGCGCAATTCCTCCTACAGTTTTATACCGATTCTCTTGAAACCTTACATCCATTGTGACCATGCTTTGAAGATATGCATGTGGTTTGGATATCGGGCATTTTGACAATGGGGTACCTTGTGTGCGCAACTACTCCTACAGTTTCATGCCAATTGCTTTAAAACTTTACATGTGTTATGGGCATGGTCTGAAGATATGCATGTGGTTTGGATATAATCCTCAGATTATTTTTTGTCATTTTTATCACAATTTGAACTTAGTCATTGTTTCGGGCATTTAAGTGAATGGGTAGAGGGTATCTTGTGTGCACAACTCCTCCTACAGTTTAATACCGATACTTTTGGAACTTTACAGACATTGTGACCATGCTTTGAAGATGTGGTTGAGATATACTCCTCAGATTAATTTTTGTCACTTTTTTTGCAACTTGAACTTCGTCATTTTTCAGACATTTTCACATCTTGAAAGTGATGTACCAGTTGGGGGCATAGTGTTTCATAAACACATCTTCTAGTTTTATTTGTTAATGAGGGTTTAAATTTATGACTGTCACTGAATTGATCGATCACTCAGTCGATCACTCGATCGATCAATAAATCAAGAAATCGATGGTGATCGAGCAACCAATCGACCGAGAGATCAATCAAAGCATGTTATGTTCTATAATTTCTTCACGCGCAGAAGTAGATCTGATGCTTGGTTGTGGACCCACATGCATTCGATACGTTTATGATGGAAATATCTTAATATAATAAATTCCTCCGTTTACATGTCATTACGCATTATGACTATATATAGCGAAAGGAACGTTCCTATTTTCACAAGAAAGGAAGATATAATTTCCAAATTTCGGACTCTTTGACTATAATTGTGCATGTTTTCATAATTTAAAGGAAATAGAGATTGGCTTTTTTACGACGTTCACTTCACTTTAGTTGACTTTAACTATAACATACATTTCAACTTTATAATGTTAATGTTTCGTTTTTCAGACCCCACCTTTAGACACTGGATCGTTCCAAGGCGATACTTCAGTTGTGGCTCTATTTGTTTTATGTTTTGGAGTCGAATTTTTGTGCTTTTTGAACCTTATGTACGTTTTTATAGTTTTAGTTAAGTTCGGGTAATTGAGTGGCCGCCTATTGGGACATAGCTGCTCACTCGGCTTACGATATGTTCTCTAATTGTCAATTTGGTTTTTTCCCCACCTCGGTTTTTGGAGTGGGAATTTCTTTCTGATTGCGCCTTTTCCTGATCATTGCCTACTTGTATTTTTTTATTTCGTCTTCGTCCTGAAATGAAGAAGTAACTGTAGAAAAAAAAAATGATGAATACGGAAGGAAAATCATGTTCACCGTATTTGCACATGAAACATGAAACAAATCCCGAATACAAAACTGGACCGAGAGCAAATGTATTATAATAAGAATGTTTATTGTGTGAATCAAATGTCAATTTGATAAGTATGCATGTACTTCTGCAGAAAAGCGATATGGTGGTGTTTTTCAGACAATATGCACACACTGACATACTGGCGAAAAAAACACATACAAAAACAGTTTTACGTAGACGGAAAGGAAACAATATTTTTACCATTTTTATAGCATGATGTTTTTTTTAACTTTCGTGCATGAAGAAGAGGAAGTGTACTATCCGTGTAGTGAAAACAAAGGCGCTGATCAGTTTCGCAGTTACCGCGAAGCTGATCTGCGTCTTTGTTTTCGCATATGCAGATTGTCGGTTTTCCCATGCGGCGGCACAAATGTAGTACTATCACAGTGGCTATGATCTGGTCCGATATACGATCCGGATGTTTGTTTTCGAAGGTTCGAACCTTTTAATTTGACACCGAATGACATCCATCGTTTAAATTTTTCGATCGGCTGGTTGAATGAGGACCTAACTGCCAGGTAGTACCTAAATTTTGTATTTTTCTATACGTTAAAACTTACGAAATTTGTCAAGGAGTGCGTATAATCTATTCTGATGACCACCGTTTTCAATAAAAATGACGGATGTCATTTTATGCCAAGAAAATGAATGCTGTTCAAAGTATCGGCAGTTTTCTATTCAGATTGAATAAAACACTGTCATGCGTTAATTGAAACCGATTTGAGCCGCCTCGTGGGAAAACCAATAATTTGGTTTCCGAACAGGTCTGACACAAACTGGCCTGTACAAGCACAGAAAAGAGATAGAAGCTTGAAATTTCGGATTTAAGTAGAAGAGAAATTGTACTATCCCAGTAGCGAAAAAAAAAGGCGCTGATCAGCTTCGCGGTTACCGCGAAGCTGATCTGCGGCTTTGTTTTCGCCTATGCAGATTGTTGGTTTTCCCATGAGGCGGCCCATTTACTGGTAACTTTTCATTGACCCTAATAATATAAGTTTTGCGTATTTAAGCAACACAGCCTTTGGCTCTGCTCTACCTGCCAAAATCAATTCAATTCAATTCTTTATTCAGATTGCCAAATACATTTTAGCGCATCTACAAAACAATTAATACAAATACACAAATACACTAACTTGACATATTTTATCGTGAGTATTGGATGACCGCAAAGCAGATGTTGAGGAACGCTGATGCAGTGCCCAGAGCAGTTATACTCATGTTATCATGCTGGTACAGAGCACATCTACATCATCGAGTGCAAGCCTTAAGGGACGAGAGTCTGAATTGACATTCCAACCAAGCGGATAACCACTGCAGGATCAGAGCAGCCGCAATCATGGCCCATGCTATATGCCGCGGTATGACCCATCCCCTTTCTCATTAATATGTTCACTGCTCTTAAAGGATCTCGGATTTAATTTTATATTCTGCACAAATTGAATTAACTCGACCTTGGGCTAGAAGTAATAGTAGGGGGAAGCTGGTGGCGGAACGCCCTGGAGCCGATTTGCAATAACCGACTGCTGTCAAATCAAAATAATTATGTAGATGATGATTGCATTCAAAAAGATATATGCGGTCCACAAGTCATACGATGGAATTCGCCCAAATGAAACTCTTGAATATGGTAACCCCAGTTTTAATGTATACATGTATGTGAAAGTATTTTTCAACACCAAAACATGTGACGATGACATTAAAGCCACGACGTCACCAGTCACACAGGCCTACAAGCAACCTTCAGCCACTTTGCATGTACATGAGAATGTTTAGAGACAGAAGGGACGCATGTTACTGTGACAACTTATTCTATGTACTTGAATACTAAAAAGGTACGGACAAACAACTACAGCAACTACCCATGTGGATACTGTCATGAAGAAGTTACATGGTCCAACATCATGTCAATCATGTGCGGCAACTGTGATCAATGGTTCCATGGAGATTGCCAAGGAATAGGCAGTGCAACATTTGACATCCTGTCACAGTCTAAAGCAGTATGGTATTGCAACCAATGCAACTTCCCAAACTATACACATGCCCTCTTTGAGACACTTGACACACTTTCCGACACCTCAGTATCTGTGGATAATTCATACCTCAGTTATCTGTCTCAAACTACAAGCTCCCCAATGACCTCAAGTCTAGGTCCTCCACAAGCTTCATCATCTCCAAAGGCTCCAATTCACCCACGGTCAAAACCATCCAAACCAAATCAAACTCCTAAACGTCTCACAATCATAAATGTTAACTGTCGCTCACTCTTCGAAAAACGCCTTGAATTGAAATACCTAACAGCCCAAATAAAGCCAGATATCATCGCAGGAACCGAATCCTGGTTGAATGAAACCCACTACAACAATGAAGTTTTTGATACCGATTCCTACTCAATATTTCGGAAAGACCACAAAAGCAAAAAAGGTGGAGGAGTATTCTTAGCCATCAGACACTGCCTGAATCCTGTCAGCCAACCTGACCTGGACTCTGATTCAGAGATTATATGGGCTAAGATAGACATCCCTGGACTCAAAAATGTGTTTGTATGCTCTTTCTATAAACCCAGTGAGAATGACCAAAACAGTATTGATGCGTTGGAAAAATCCCTCTCAAAAATACCCAGAACCAGTCATATTTGGGCTTTGGGAGATTTCAATCTCCCCAACATAGATTGGCAAACTGAACAAATCACACCAAACTGTCCTTGTCCCTCTGTTTACGAGTCTTTTGTCAGTACTGTTAATGATTTCGGCCTTGAGCAGGTGGTAAAAGAACCCACCAGAGACAAAAATATCCTTGACCTTTTTCTGCTCAACCAGCCCTCTCTAGTACACAGCACTCAAATTATCCCACCCCTTGGCACTGGTGACCATGACATAGTGCATCACGAATTGAAAATCAACCTAGGAAGAAGGCAACAAAAACCAAGGCCCATTAAGCTGTACAAGAAAACAGACTGGACTGGTTTCAGAGAAGAAATGAAAGACTACCAAAACGTCTACCACAAGGAAGCTTCAGGATCAGATACTAATACCAAGTGGACCAAATTCAAGAAAGCCCTCAACACAATGACAGATAAATTTGTTCCAACAAAATTTTGCAAACCAAAAGAAAGTCAACCCTGGATAACGCATGAAATCAAAAGGCAAATGAACAAAAGAGATAAGTTATATGCAAAAATAAAGCAAAACAGATCCAACCCTAACCTTAAGGAAAAATTCAAACTTCTGAAACACTCTATCCAAAAGAAAATACGAGAATCATACAACACCTACATTGAATCAATTATCACTGATCAACAAGAAACATCATCAGAATTTAAACGTCCCAATAAACGCCTTTTCACTTTTATAAAACAGCAAAAATCTGACAGTAAAGAAATAAATTGCCTGAAATCCTCTGGTATTAACCACACAGACCCTGTTGAAAAAGCCAACATCCTCAATAACCAATTCCAATCTGTGTTTACTAAACTTGTACCCCTCAAGCTGCGCCACCTTGTGAGTCTAGTTCTTCCTAGGAAACTTAATTTTCCTGTAATGCCAAACATAACCATAACAGTCGCAGGGGTTGCAAAACAACTCTCAAAGCTCAACCCTGGAAAAGCAGCAGGCCCAGACAACCTCACATCACGGATTCTAAAAGAACTACACAGTGAAATTGCCCCCATCCTTACAGACATCTTTAATACATCTCTCTCCGAAGGCACAGTTCCCAAAGACTGGAAGAACGCCTACGTCACTCCGGTATATAAAAAAGGACCAAAATCTAAGCCAGAAAACTACCGCCCCATATCTCTAACCTGTATTTGCTGCAAAGTCTTGGAACACATTATAACCTCCAACATAATGACCCACCTTGATAAAAATAACCTCCTATACCACAACCAGCATGGCTTCAGAAGCAGGGTCAGCTGCGAAACACAGCTGATCCAGTTCACACAGGATTTATATGATACCCTAAATGACAAAGGCCAGGCTGATGTCATAGTCATGGACTTCAGCAAGGCATTTGATAAGGTGGACCATCAAAGGCTCTTGCTGAAGCTCCATAGGCTAGGTATCAACCATGAGGTGATTACATGGATCCAGTCTTTCCTTACGGACAGAAGTCAGTGTGTCGTACTAGACGGCGAAAGATCAGATGCCTGCCCTGTACTATCAGGTGTCCCCCAAGGGTCAGTACTGGGTCCATGTCTCTTCCTCATGTATATAAATGACATGCCTGAAACCATTAAAAGTAACATCCGT
This sequence comes from Rugalucina vietnamica, assembly GCA_964017185.1. Lineage (NCBI taxonomy): Eukaryota > Metazoa > Mollusca > Bivalvia > Lucinida > Lucinidae > Rugalucina > Rugalucina vietnamica. The sequence goes on along the minus strand of OZ024870.1, from coordinate 11,044,497 downwards.
CTGTTTGCTGATGATACAATTATGTATCTCACCATATCCAACCTGTCTGACTGCCAAGACCTACAGAACGACCTCTCAAAACTTGAAGCATGGGAAACTGAGTGGCTAATGGCCTTTAATCCAGTCAAGTGTGAGGTGATAAGAATAACAAAAAAACACAAACCTTTTATTTTTGACTATAAACTTCACAACAAAATACTCCAAACTACTAAAAATGCCAAAATACCTGGGACTGAACATATCAGATGATCTGACTTGGAGCAAACACATCAACCAGACCACTGCCAAAGGAAACAACACCCTAAAATTCATTAAAAGAAATATCCAAACTCACAATAGTACGATCAAAGAAACCGCCTATAAAACATATGTAAGACCCCTTTTGGAATACTCTTCATCAGTTTGGGACCCATGGCAAAAGAAATATATAGAGAAGCTCGAGATGGTTCAACACAGGGCAGTGCGATACATCTTAAATGACTATGCAAGAACCAGTAGCGTCACTCTAATGTTAAAAAAGTTAAGTCTCCCAACTTTAGAAACACGCAGAAAAATATCTTCCCTGGTTATGCTCTACAAAATTCAATCAGGCCTAGTCAGAATCCCACTCCCATCTTATATCATCTCCACAATGCGTAACAGACTCTCCATCCCATACTCTCGAATAAACGCCCATCTGTATTCATTTTTTCCAAGAACAGCAAGACTCTGGAATAATCTCCCCCCTGACCTGACCAGTTGTTCAGACCTGGAATCATTCCGGGCTGGACTAGCCTCTCACTTCAACTAAAACAAAAATCATCATCATCATCATCATCATCATCATCATCATCATCATCATCATCATCATCATCTCCCCTGACTACATTGCTACAGTATAAATATCCCTTTGGGTCAGTCAGTGCTACACACTCACTGGAAATCTTCATCATCATCATCATCATCATCATCATCAGTAGCTCCTACCACTACCTCACAAAACCGGATGAAATTCCAAATTTCACTAGTAATTTAACATTGTCCACTACCAATCCTTTTTTTTTTTTTTTTTTTTTTTTTTTTTTTTATCATTTTTCTTTCGGCCATTTCCACACGCACTCCACGTAATACTCATTATGAGGTGTATGGAGTATCTGGCAGATTCAGATTCAGATTCAGAACAGCTTCTTTATTGATTTCGATCCGTCATGCAATAGAAAGGTGCAGAGGTTGAGAAATCTGACAACATTTTGGACAACATTTTGTTTTTTAAAATGTAGATGCAACTTTATCAGTCATTCAATGAATCACTGTATTCAAAATTTTCATTTAAAGAGAATGTAGCCTGATATACGACCAGTTAAGATGAGGAGAGCTATAAAATACAATTTCTGACACATGCATCGGTATCATCGTCCAAATGAAAAATTTGAACACACTAACCCGAATTCTAATGTACTAGGTGCACTTTCCAAGGTTTCTACGCCAAACTACAGTTATTTTTCATCACGCATAAAAATTGTCAGTTAAGTAAATCTATGAAACAAGCAACCTTACTTCGCATGTGCTTAAGAATGTACATCGATAGACAGGCCGCACTTTATTATGACACAACATGTGAAACCATTAATTTCTATACGGCGTGAACATAAAGTATTCGTAAGTCGAGGAATTACTGGACAGTTCAAAACACTTACGACATATGATAGATATAACATTGTATATGTGTAAATTGTTTGTTCAAAATGCGGGATGTCAAAGAACTGAAATCAAATTGCTTCCACCCGACCAACAACCACTGCTTATGCAACTTTCACGCTTTGTTGATTTAAGTTTCCTATTTTCCCTGACATATTTTGATATTGTTCCATCATCCCTACATCCCCTGCCAAAACACTGAATGTTTTCTGTGACCCACCGCCATCTTTATTGCGAATCTGTACAGTTCTACTGTCTACTGTTGGCCTTGACGAGATAGACTTCAGAGACTTCACTCTGTCGGAACGTGCTGTGTCCTCACTTTTATTGTCTAGCACAATAGTCGTCAGAGTTTTAAAATTGTCACCACGTGCGCTTTTCGTCACTGAATTATCTCGTGATCGTTTCGATTCAGCATTTTGTTCGTTCTCTTGCGTAGCACTTAACTCGGGTGTGAGTGGGTAGACATCTGAGTTGGTGTATCTGTCAAACTGCCGATACTGCTTGTCTATCTGAGAGTTATACCTCTTCATTGGCGACGATGTACCTGTTGTAGAAGCATCAGTTTGTCTGTCATGCACAGGCTCGCCCCCGTCTTTTATGGTATCATCTGTGTCTTGTGTTATCCTGGTTGAGGCTGATGTTCTTGATGTAAGTCGTTTTACCTTTTTCGATTCCCTTTTCTTCGATTTGTGTTTGGAAGAATCAATATAAACCCTGTTGTCGTATTTAAATCTGGACTTCTTTTCTTTGGTTTCCTTTGTGCCTTTTGATTTTGCACCTTCAGATTTATTGTCTTTCTCAGTTTCTCTAATTGATCCTCTCGCAGTATCTTTTTCTTCGTGCTTATCACCTTCGACTATCGGCTCTTTCTTATCTTCTGTTAATTTGTTTTCAGCTTCATTTAAACTAGGATGCCTCTTTTCTAAATCTTTCTGAAATGCGTCATTTATTGCCCAAAGTTTGTGCAATTCTCTCTTCTCTGCGTGTTCCTTTTCTCTATATGTCAGTGGATCAACATCTTCTTTGACCCTTGTCCCTGGCCAATCTTCTTCCTTCATCCGTTCTTTCAATAGCCTATCTATTTCTTCATTCAAATCTTTTGTTTTTGAGCGCCTGACTTTATCAGTGTGTATCCTCTTTTCTTCTTCAGACCTGTTATCAAAAGCAGGCTTCCTTGGTTCTTCAGCATGGTACCTAAATCGTGGCTCATCTCTGTCTTTGTACAGATCACGATCAGATTCCCTTGCATCCCGCTCTGTAACTAATGACCCATAGGTGTCATAACTTCTACGGGGACTAATTTCGTTGTCCTCAAAGCTTCTGTCTTTCCTGTCTGTCTCGGGATTATTATGTCTTCGTTCTTTGCTTTTATAAACCGACAGTGCATCATGATACTCTTGGAAGGTCTCAGGGTACATTTCTGAGTCATCCTTATAACTGTACACCTCTTTAGCACTCCTATAGGTTTGATTCAAATTTTCTTCCATGTCTTGAGATTGTTTTCTTCTAGGCAGTGCGTCAGTACTTTGGCTCCGCTGTCGTACTAGGTCCCAGTTTTCTCTGTGGGACGCCATCTGTTCCTGGCGGTTGTATGAATGATGATAAGACTCTGCTCTTGACTTTGCTTTTGTCGTCTCATTGGCAAAGTCATCATTTCTTTTAACCGAGATTGTCAAATTTCCATGCCTAAGAACAGTACCGTTTGGCAATGAACCATTCACATATCCATTTTGATAACCTATTCCATCGTGTTTTACCATCCCGTTGACCCTATCAACAGATTGAACCCAACCATTTACAAGTCTTGGATTGTATGTGGCGTTCCTCTTTCCTGTGGCAGCAAACATGTCCTGACTCTTCCTAATAGCTGCTCTGCGCTCTTCCTCCATGTCTTTAATCTTACGTTTGAACTGTTCCTCCATAAGAGCATTCTTGTCATATAAGATTCTACCATGCCGTTTCTGCATTGGGGATAACCTTTTGGTGGCTGCAAACAAAGACGATAATTTGAGCTGTTAAATGATAAAATGAGAGACAATCCCGCACACTTCAAAGAAGTCGAATACGATAGGCCAACTAGTTTGATTGTATGTTCTTCTGCTAAATTATTCCAGTATGAAATATAAAGGTTTGATATTTGATATAAAGGTTTGATATTATGAGTATATTTTCGTAAATAGAAAACTTGGATGAGATTTTCTTGCTGTGATGCACCTTTGTTGTGCAGCCCCTTTTATATCATCTAGAGGATCTTCGACAGGTATTAAAATGGTTTTAAAGCAGTATTGCTAATATAGCAATTATTTGGACAACAATGGAATGTTCGTTTCCTAAAAGACAATATCAATAACTATCTAAACATCTTAGAAAAGGTTACATACATTCTGGTTGATTTTGTGTTTTTGTCTTGGATCGTTTCTTGTGATGTCCTGCATTATGTTGCTGCTCCCGTTGTGTGAACATTGTCTGTCTTGATGGGGGATTGGTCTCGTTTTCAACCCTACAGTAAAGATTAAGGAATTAAAATCGAGACGAAATCTTCCTACAACTTTTATAAACAAAGAGCTACGTTAAATGAACATAAATGATGATTCACTACTAGTGTTCACTTTGTTCAAAACGCCCCAATACTGATCTGATTACCCGTAAGCTCGTAATTCTTGCCCAATAGATTGGTTACGGAGCATTTTCTTATTAACCTCTACTGTTGTCTGAAAACGTGCATTAGAAGACGGTGCTTGTTTATTCCAAGAGACACTTGTCAGACTATCATGCTTACCTGAGTTTTGTATGAGCTCTGGTCCTCAGCGCCTGGCAGAGGTATCGTGTGTTGATCTCACTGATATTGACCAGGTGTATCTCCTTCAGTTTAAGCTCCTGTCCAGTATTCAAACACAGCTCAATGATGTTGTCAACTAATTGGAGACTACACTGCTCGATCTCAAACTTCTCCCGTAACCGACCTACAATCAACAAGCAAAACACATATGCGTACTGGCATTGAACCAGTGCATGCAGAGCCAACGTTCTTCCGTTAACAAGTTCGGAAACAAGAACCAAAATAACATAATTTAGAAAATACCGATGTGACGAGAACAATCGATCATAAGAGTGAGCATCATATCGAAAACGTTTGTTATAAGGAGTGCAAACAAATTTAAGGTAATCAAATAATCCAACATGGTTGTTGAGCTATTATTTCGCAAGTTTGGCTCACAGCCTTAAATGCAGAGTAAAAATGAAATGGAAAAGAAAGTGCTATGTTTCATAATCACGACATGGTTATGGACGCACGACATGGTTATGGACGTAAAAAGACTTGCATGACATCAAGAGGAATGTAATGACTGGTGATTAGTTAAATCACTTTAACAGCGATCTTTGCGTTCAGAATTTCTTTATATCTGAGTTTAGATTAAAGGAATGGAACAAAACTGTCAGCTGAGACTTTGAAACTTGAAACAAACACATTACGAAAACTTGTCCATACAATATACAGAGATTTTTTTCATAAAAATTGAAAATTTCATCAGAAAAATTTCAATATTTTTCTTATTTTTGCTCAAAACATAGATTGTGGGTACACGTTAGAACCGCCTCGGCGAGGCGGTTCTAACGAGTACCCACAATCTATGTTTTAGAGCAAAAATAAGAAAAATAGGTATACCCCTGCAAACCCCAGTTTTGCTATATAAAACTGGGGTTCAAGGGGGTATACATTTCACGGACATGTTTTCCTGATGAAATATGAAATCTATATTATACTGGGTGTAACGTACGATATGGAACGATCGGCGATCAAGAGAAAGGCCTATGTAAAACAATGATTGTGGTATTTAGAAAAGATAATGAAATTGTATAAATATCGTCAAGCCTGAATAGATGAGTGATTGAGAACAAAATCATGTTTAATCCATTGAAAATTATAATTAACACAGTTTGGGTAAAGTGCCAAAATGTTTGAAACAAACGTTTAGAATTACAAGGTCACAAAGAATGAAAGGACAATGAATAATGAAAATTAAATCATGACATGCGTCTCAAATACAAGTTCGAGTTGCATATTGAATAAACTCTGAAGTTTCATGCATAAATTAAAATGCTATCTTGGCTCAGAGTACTGGCAATTTAAAAGTATGAAAAATGCTTTGAAATAAATCTTTTTTTTTCCACATTCATATTTTTGTGCAGTTTTTCATTTAGCTAGCTGATCTTAGCTTGAAAGAAGATTAGTACCAATGAGGCCTGTGTGCGATCGATGAGTTCACATAGTCATACCTGCTCCAATCAGTGGCAAGGCTATCGATTTGATATCTAGTTTATTGGCCGCGTGGAAGATCTGTGTGTAGATACTGTCCAGCCTGGCAAGATTTTTCAGACTGACTTTCCTCAGGGGCTGAGCTACGACGCTGTGGAACACCCACTTGACAGGGAGGCTACCAGCAGCACACACTACCACTTCACCCTCAACAAGTGACCTCTGACCTCTATAAACAAACAACAGAATGTCATATGTGAAACGTTATATTTAGTTGTCAAAGCACTGCTGTGATAAATTGCGGCTTTCAAGTATGGTAACTGGCTCTGACCAGGGTTGGGGATTTCTTTAAAATCAAAAGACGAGGGTGACATCATAAGGCTTATGTCGTACAATTACATCTGATTTTTTCAAAACACGTTGGGGCACCAGTTTTCAGACCAATCGTAAAAGGGCGTTTGAATATCATTTGCTTGTTACCTTGCTTGATTCAGTGCCAGGTCGTATTTGTGTCCAGCATTAGCTCGTATAAGTTTCGCCAAGGTGCCCTTCATCTTCCTATCCACCCCACAAACAATCGCCTCCACGTCTGTCAGCTTCACTACCGAACCTATGTAGACGTGAACCGCCAGTTTCTTCAGCACATCGAACGTCCACATCTGGTGACCTTCACTAGTGTACGATTGTTCAACAAAGGTGACCACGTTCTTACTCTTATGAGAAGGTACACCTTTCATACTCACGGCGCTCTGTGCTCGCTGTGATATGTCTTTCATAGGATTAGGTATGCCTCCAGCAGCTGTGTCAAAACATTGGTCAACTGGATTAGTTAAAGTCAAATTCTTGTAACATTTTAAACATTAGGCGATTGAAGGGTCACCACAATGTTTATAATGGAGGTGTCAATAGAGGTGTCAAGGGAACTATGTTAATTACGTGAACAAAACCATTAAAGGCAAATACTTGGTCTCCCCGTACATCATCCACAGTGCAGATTATATTATTTCTTTCTGGCCTTTGAGATCGGTAAGAACATTCAGAGTTTTAAAATTGTAAGTTTAGAGCCATGTTCTAAACAATGTTTTAATTATTTGACACGGTTTAGGTATGTTTCTTCCCTTGTGTAAAGTTTTGAAATGTTTGAATTGCAGTATATTTATCTGGCTATTGTCGCCGGTTTACAAAGGTTCACTGATGAGGGTTCAGTACCCGGAATCGGGCAATATGGCCTATACTACCTCCCTTTGAACGTTTTCACTGCTTTCAAAGGATCAAACTTCTACATTTTATTCATATAAATACCAATGATTGTCGGTTACATCATTTCTTTCATTTTTTCATTGCAACATCAGAATAAACTATGTCTTCTATGGCACTAATTACAAAATTGATTAGATTGACATCAACAACCTTACCAGACTTATACTTTTCCGCCATATCCTGAAGCCCAGGACTGGATGCCCAGTCTTCATAGGCCTGTTTAATAGCGAAAAGCATATCAACGTTCATATCGACCAGATGTATCTCCAGCACAGGATAGAGGGGTCCCATACCCAGGCTATAGTCAACCAGGGCTTTCACGTGGACCTCGGCTACGATCTCCTTGGGTATGCCGAAATAAGCCTCTGAAGATGAAAAATGAAATGCCAGAGAACATTACATGTGGATTTATTTTCTGTCTTCCAAAGTCAAAGCTTAAAGAGAGAGAAAATTAACACGACAAAAAGAAAAGAAAAAGAAAATGTCTTTGGACATGTCATGACTATAAGTTGTAAGTTACCTCCAGTTTCATATTCGGCTACATGATTTTTGATTCTGCATATGCCACACTCCCTGACGTAACTAACCTTTATTCGTGGTTAAGTACAAACTTAATGAAATCTATAATATAAGATTTACTCTTACCAGAGCCGATTGTCGGCAGTCCTATCTTCCGGTATTTGTGTTTCTCTGCAGTTTTCAGGGCATTGTATATTGCAGTATGTAGATCAATAGCACACTTCTCTTCGACTCCAGAATAATCCTCCCATTTTGGCGTAGCGACGTTTATAATACCTAAACAAGGAATCCTTCCTGCTGAAGTAACACACGAATCCGAAATTTTCAGCGGTCCATTGTTAAACAAGTACACTTTTATTTCATCTTCAACTTGTTTTCCAGTGGCTGCTGCCATGTCTTTAGCAATATGACCGCCTTCCTGTAAACTTGAATCAACAACATTTACCAATGCATCTACGTTTGTTAGTTTCACAACACTTTGTCTATACATGAATATGTCCAGACCATTAACATTAATGTGATATCTGACGTTCGACTGAGCTTCTTTGTGTTTCATTTGTTTTCGTGAGTGAAATGCTTGTGGTTGCCTAACAGCACCAAGTTGTTGGCTAGTCTTTTTACTGTTCATTGCATTTTCCCTGGCTGTTAATGGCTGTCTAGTTTCCATTTTTGGTGCAAATCTGTCATCCGTTACTGCTGTTATAATTTGCGACTTGCGTAAACTAACGATGTTTTCTTTTATAAGATTCGTCTCAGGATGTCTCACGAGTGTAAGTTCAGTATTTGAGTCGTTATCACCAGGTTTGTGAACTTGATGATGCATATAAATTCTGTTTAACTCGTCCGGACGGTTTGGTCTCTTTGCCTGATAAAGCTGATATGAAGGTTCAGTGACCCATTTTGCTTGAGGCATGTGATGAGGTTGCTGGAATGCCCTGTCATGCCCATGGTTAGTATGACTCTGCAGCAATGAAGGATCTAACCAGGGATTGTTGTGATGTTGTTCTGGTTCTTGACTTTCATCTGCGCTTACGTCATAAAAATCTTTCTGAACTGGGTAAAACATATGATCTGGCCTTGGATAATTCATATTGTCATAGTTGGAACCCGATACACTCATCTCCGATTTATCTTTCTTTCTCCCTTTCTGGTTCAGTTTCAATTTATTCAGAGAAGCGTTACTGCCTCTGAAACTTTTTCTCTCCAGATTGTGTTTATGTTTTGGTAAGTCATTTTGTTTTGGTAAATCACTTTCCCTGGAAGGTTCAGTGCCGAAGAACTGAGCACTTTCAAGGGATGACTCCTCAGTTCGGTGGTCGTAAATGGTCCTCCTTTCTTCAAATGTAGTGTCTCTAGCTATTTTACCCACATGGTTAACCCATTCTTTTCGCGCTCTGATAATTTCACCATAATCTCTCGCGAAGATCCAAACACGGAACCTATCGCTATTCATGTATTCTTTCAAAGCAAACAAAACTGATGTATCTCTGCCCTTCGACTTTGCAAATCGTCTCGCCTTGTGAAAGTCTGAGATTGGAACAAAGAAATCATCTTGGTGAATCTTGGCAAGCTCGGATGATATTCGCATGATTTCATCTTTGACACGGTGATATGTCCCGAAGTTGCAATAAATTTCAACAAACTCTAAATTCTTTTTTGATGGGACAGCTTTAATATTGAGGCTTGGAATCTTCTTCAAGTTCTCTATCTCATATTCAAACAAATGGTCAAACTTTCTCGCATAATCCCCATGGAATCGCCAGAACACTATTCCCTTGTTTGGGTATCCCACCTGGCAAGTGATTCCGGACCTTGGGTACAGATCTTCATCTACCCAGAACCTCAATGTCTCGATAGCGAGACTCAGTATATCCGGATCTGGCCCAAGGATGTCCAAGGTACCAGTAAGCCTGTCATACTCGTATCTGAGGCCGATGTCTCGGACAATTTTAGTCCCGACTTCATTGATACCACCCCGCAGACGTTTGAACTTGTCCACCAGATTAGGGTCAATTCGAATCCGGCAGGCCGGTTCTTCCAGCGTCTGAATTAAAATGTAAAAAAATCCACAATTTTTAACTTAGCGCAGAAAAGAATCAAACAATTGAAATGACTAAAATAACATATGAAAGACAAGAGACAATTTTGTCGCTTTATTTGTAACAAAAGCAATAACTACTATAATTTCACAATAGGAAAAAATTGATGTAGGAAAAACTGATTACTTGTGTCTGAGGTAACAAAAACAATCGCTGAATTAAGCATTTCAAAAGCAAATATTTTTATCAAATATTACCTGAATGCCGGGCATGGCGGCGAAGTCTAGCTAACACAGTCTTAAACTTGTAACAGTAGAAAAGTAAAATAACCATGAGACAAAAGGGCAAAACGAAGGCGTCGATGCTCACCAGTGCATTTCTAAAGAATTCTATATCACAATATTGTACTTAATAGTGCCGTGCCTGCAGGAAAAATATATTTTTAAAAATAACACACAAGAGTTGTTTAGATAATAAAATATAAAGGTTTGATTCTTTGGAAGCAGTAAAACATTCAAAGGTAGATAGTATGGACTAGATTGCGCAATTTCGGATAATGAGCCCTCATCAGGAGCCCTTTTAAAACTCACAACGTTGTACTGTAATATCGAAAATTTAAACGAGAAGACACATTCCTAAACGGGGTCAAATAATTTAAAAATTGCTTAGAAGTGTGTTTCTAAACGTGAGTGCTTTGAACCCTCTAAATAGCTGAAGACCTTACTACGTTTGCACTACGTTCTTAGTACGTCCTACAAGTTCCTACTACGTCCTTACCACGTCCTTACTACGTCCTCATTCCACCTCGTCCTCGCCACATTTCTTTTGAGCATGTTCAAAATTTGTCAAAGACCATCAAGACCTCGCTACGTCCTTACTACGTTCCTCCCACGTCCTACAAGACCGTACCACGTCCTTGAGGCGTCCTTAACTTTTTAGGACGTAGTAAGGGCGTGGTGAGAACGTGGCCCAGTGTAGACGTAACATAATATCATGCAGATAGTTTGCTATTGCGAACCCATGGATATTCAGTCTTGATGAAATGTCTCGAATGGATTACCATTCTAATATTCAATTTTAAGTTTTCTCAAATGCCTATCGTTATATAGACCTGAAGAACGATATATCTCGTATCTCTGAATACGGGAGTTACCATTATAGAACGGTACCATTTTATTACTTATCATTGTTGCGGAAAATCCATGATCTATAATCACTCGGAAGAAGGTCCATTTACCTATCAAATTAAATCTTACAAATTTGACAGCTGGCTTCTGGAAATTTGGCAAAACATTCACGATAGTTCGATAGTTATATGGCTAGTTCAGTAACGAAACGTCGCAAATGTGCCTAATATCTAGATACATGTAAGGTAAAGGACACTCCCCCTGTAGAGTTAGACCCTCATTGTCTTTGACAGTTCTGTATGTATACCACAATGGATGTCAAACATCATTTTCTGTCTCCTTTTAAGCTATACATGTAATATCAGAAAAACTAAATAAAATGTGTGAAAAAAGTCATATGGTATGCAGCATTTTAAACGATCAACTGGTTTTCAGTCATATGTAGCAAATGGGTGTATGTAAGTGACATTATCACTACTTCCCTGAGTTTTAATAACATGGCATTGTTAATTTCAATGAATAGTGCAAGAACCATGAAGTCTCAGGTACTGGCGTCACAGTATTTGTACCATTTACCGGCATTTCTTTACCTGTTCATATGGAAAAAGGTAGTGTAACTTTATTACAATGCATTTTTCAGCACTGCTTATATTGAGCCACCACATGGGAAAACCAACAATCTGCATAGGCGAAAAGAAAAGCGCAGATCAGCTTCGCAGTACCTGCGAAGCTGATCGGCGCCTTTGTTTTCGCCTCGGTTTTCGCTACTCGAATAGTACAATTCCTCTTCTACTTAAATCCGAAATTTGTGCTTGTAAAGGTCGATTTGTGTCGGACCTGTTCGGAAACCACATTGTTTGTTTTCCCACGAGGCGGCTTATTTGTAACCCAAAATCTGGGCAGGTAATCAATAGATAAAAAATAATCAATACGCTTTGAACACAAGTCCAAAATAAATGGCTTATTTTACAGATATAAATGGTGGTAATACGGAAGTTAGACACCCTTTAACGCTCATACGAAGGTAGGAAAATGCATTTTGTTGTAAAAGAAAGGTAGGAGTTGTGCTGGCATCATGAAGGTGATTGATTTCCTGCAGCGGTTATACATGCCTCACACTCTCTTGTTCTGGGCATAATTACGAAATGCCCAGTGCGTATTGTTTCACCCATGTATGGTTGTAAATAGATATAAAAATATTTGCTGGATCCGGATATTATAGAGGCCTGCAACGCAGCTGAGAAGTACGTGGTACGGAATGGGTGACGCACAATGAAATTCTGTCCGAAGTTGAGATGAGAAACTCGAGTTTTCTCCTATATCGTTTACTCTATTGACTGATAGATAGGTGCAGTCAATGCAGAAATTGAACATTTATTGAATGAAAGTAACATAAGGAATCCAGGTTATTTCGTTTTCGCAAGCACTTCCGCCCCATGAACATATAGTGCTTCCATGGCATCACAATAACAATGAAGTGCTTGCGAAAACGAAATAACCGGGACTTCGAATGTCTTTCAATAAATGTTCAATTTCTGCATTGACTGCACCTATCTATCAGTCAGAAGAAGAAACGCTGTAGGAGAAAACTCGAAAATCTAATCTCAACTTCGGTCTCAATTGCAGTGTGTGTCCCGATCATTTATCGGTTTGTAGGTATACAATGCCAAGTGATTCTCAGTAGTGTGCAAAGTAGCACAGGAGGCCGCAGAACCGATAACAGATCGCACCAAGGAACTGCATATCGCATGTTTGAAAGATGGTGTAGATCTCAGGCTTGTTAGTATTTAATTTTCAACATTTCTTTACAGTATATTGTCTGTTTCAGAGTAGCATTACTTTGGAAACTCAACCAACGGCACGGAATGCCTAAATGAATTGCTGCGAATATGTGGTACACTAAGACAATACTCATGGAAATGTCCAGTAGTCGGCGCAGTTGAATTGACATATAAACCAATGGGACGTATCAAGCAATCACATCAGTAAAGATGTCACTGAAAATTCCTCGAGCGTTATTCATAAAACTAGAGGGACAAAAACTTATAGATAAAATAAAAACTGAATTTGGTTTTGAAACAGATTATAAAAAGGGAAGCCACTTAATACTATACTACAATGATAAGCAAATACTCAATTTAGCATCCGATACTCTTGAATTTTGGACAACGAGTCAATCAACATTGACTGACTATGTTTGCATTATAGAGAACAAAAAAGCGGTCTGGAAGTATCACAATGATTATGCAAGAAAAGTTGTGCATTTGTTTGCGGAGGATCTCAATAAACTGGAGAACGCCAAAGTGAAAATGAATAAAAGTTTGAAGAAGAATGTTAGTATGATTGAAATAATTTGTAGCTATGACGATTTCAAAACAGTAGAACCAAAGATTGAAAATATCAATAGAGGAGTTGAAAATCTACATAGCACACAGATCGACGCCAAACATAAAGATAAGGCTATGACAAGAAAGTTCGTTGAAGCCTGTTTAGATAATGAGAAGTTTGTTCTTTGCATTTATCACGAAAAGGGGAGTCAGCTTGAAATATTTGGAAAGACCGAAGAATACGTAGAGAAAACTGCGAAAGAATTCAGTAAAGGGTCACTGAAGATGACAACAGATAGAACAAAAGGAGCAACACCAGCTTCTACCAAAACGACAGTTTTCCAAATTAACGCAGGTTCATTTGAACAGCCAGACGATTCCAAAACAGAACTAGGGAAGAAACAAACAACCAGTTTTGTTGAATCGAGCTTAAATTTCTCAAGTTCTTTAAGTGTGCCGAAGTCATACATCCCCGGCATAGACGCACTTTCAAAGAAACAACCTTTAGCAAGATCAGTTGGCACAAAACGATCGACCGCAGATCAAATGGCAGATTCATTAAGTATACCAAACATATCTACTGGCAGCACTGACACGGATTCACAGAATCAACCATTAGCGAAAAGAGATATCGAACGATCGACCACAGAATCATCAAGTATACCAGGCATATCCACTGGCAGCATTGGCACAGTTTCAAACAATCAACCTTTATCAAAATCAATAGGCACAAAAGAAACGACCGAAGATCTACTTCCAGATCAGCTGCAAAATCCAATCAATAGCTTGGCTTCATCACAATACAAAGATGTGACCAAGACAAATGTGACGATGTCCAGAAAAGCTAGTGACACGCAATATACAAAAGGTTTGCTCGTAGGTTCTGGTTCAAATTTTCTATACACATTTACCATTGGTGGTCTTAATGTGTCTGTTTACCCACATTCTATCGTAAATGTTAAAGACGTTGATGCTTTAGTAAACGCGGCTAATGATGTTATGGTGCATGGAGGCGGAGTAGCTTACCATATATCTAAGGCTGCTGGTAAACAAATGGACGATGAAGGGAAAGCCTATGTTAGAACCCATGGCAAACTAAAGGTTGGAGAAAACTGCGTAACAAGTCCTGGGAGATTGTCATATAAAGGAATCATTCATGCAGTCGGTCCACAATGGGTAGATTATATTGGTAAAGAAGATCGCTGCGCAGAGGATCTGTATCTTACTGTCAAGAATACTCTACAAGCAGCGAAAGACAAAAGATACAGAAGTATTGCTCTCTGTGCCATCAGTGCAGGTGAGTACTTAAATACATATGCGCAATAACGTGTTTTAAATCATTATTTTATCAACCATTTTTGCGACTTTCTTGTATTTCTTCAGTGTTTACATCGAAATTTTTGTCAGACTGAATAAGTTTGGGTTGAAATATTGTATCACAAAATCATAAGGAAAATTGCCATACAACTGTTTACTTCAGGGATATACGGAGTACCAAAAGAGCTATGTGCAGAGATGTATATAAAGGCTTTGGTTGACTTCAGTAACGAAGGTCCGGGCTCCTTATCAGAAGTTCACTTTGTAGATGTTAACCTTGACATTTTGGGAATGATCAAAGACGCCCATGAGACATGGTGTCGGTCACCTACTAGTATTAAATTTAAAAATGCTTTCCAATATCCTAGTGCAACGGGAAGAAAGCATGTCAATAACACTGCAAGTAAGTATTTTGTACGTTTGTGTGGTAATATTGTATAGATTGCTTCTGTTAATACTTTAAAAATAGTACTAGTATACATACATTACTATGTGGTATGATAATACTTGCATAATCAATGATTTATTTGTCCCATTTAAATAAGTACACATTAAAATGTTAGCAAATAACAATCACTTGAACAACAACAAAATAATCAAGATCAATTCAGTGTTGTTAATGGTACTGGCCATGACAAAAATTTTCCGAATTTCAGATTTGCAACCTATATCTCACCATCAAGGTCAGAGATACTCTTCTTTGGTGGATTTCATTGGCGAGTCTAGGACAAGGTTTGACGGTAGCCCTTTGTATGAATTCAAGATATGTGGAGCACTGACAGTGAAAATCTATACTGGTAATCTGCTGAGGACGGATAGTGTTGACGCCATAGTTTGCTCTGTTAATGACAAGTTACAGGGAGGATTTGCAGCTGCTGTTGCAAAAGCCGCGGGTCAGGCGTACAAACAGGATTTATTTAATGCCGCCAGGTATATTGAAATCATTAGATCCATGCATTAAACACGACACCTTTGCTTTGGTGCATTAGTTGTCTCCAAAAGTTGGCATCTTTTTTTTTTTGCTTTATATACAATTTCATTAATATAACAAATACAGACTTACCACAGCATCAGCTTTATTTAGTATCAAAATACACTTTACGCCACAATAATCCTTGATCAAGCGTACGTAAAGTTTTATTGTTTAATCAACGCATCATATACATGCTAATTGTGACGAATAACACAATTCCAATTGTGACACCATTTAATTCAGCGCCTCGACAATTTTCTTTCTACACCAGGAGCAAAAGAGGAATTTCTGAAGGCGATGTAGTTATATGTAATGCCGGGTCACTACGAGTGAAAAAGGTGATGCATATTGCAGTATTTAATCCAGTTCTGAAAGTGGATAGTCAAGCACTGAACAGACTCAAGCATATCAACCAGAAAATGTTGCAAGAGGCCAATCTCAGTATGATTCAGAGGATCGGGATGCCATTGATAGGCGGAGGTACTACTTTAGCATACATTGTCTCTTCCTCCTTGACAACATGGATAAATAATATTTTTTTCTAAAAGAATAAATTGACAATGCTTATGTAAAAGCACTGAACTAGAATGGAACTGATTAAATTTCTCATTATAACATTTTACAGGTAACTAATGCTTCAATAGTTCTTTTTTATGTCAGGATTTTTATATTGTTCCATTCAAGGTCACTTGGTTATCGCTTTCTTTTGACCTCCACCAATCTATGTTCTCGGCTTGATCATTTCAATCTTGCGATGCAGGTAGGCAACTAACCTTTTCAAAGGGTTGCTTAACTCATTTAAGCCTGGCATTCCTTTTATGGGACATAGGCAAACAGCATAGCCCCAGATGTGACGCCGCAGAACGCGGCGTCCCATCTGGGGCTATTCTGTTTGCTTGGATAAATTTCATCGAGAAAAGTAATAAAAATTCAAAATCACTCCTGATGTCCCTAATAATGAAAGTGGACTCATCCAATTGATTGATGGGAGAATCCATTCGTCAAATATGGGTTAATGTTGAATAATTTCACCAACATTAAGATTTCATGTTAAACACGAATCCCAAGTCGAATGCGATGAAAACAACAACAATAACAACAACTCATGTCATGCTTAATAAGTCTCTTTACTTTCCGCAAGGCCTTCTCGACAGAAACGAAGAACTTACTGCATGTAGTCAGCGGTTTGCCACAGACGTCCAGGACTTTTGTAGCATTAATCTTACCAAACTAAGTTTAGAGGAAATACATGTCGTTAACCAAGATGTAAGGCGTACAATCCTTCTTAGAGACGCATTCCATAATCTGGAAAAAACATCAACTGGAATGGAATATGTCGGTGATAAAGCTAGAAGTATTCGTGGTCAGGGGGGAAACACAGGATCTGGAAGAGATAATGCTAATGTCAATGGAAGAAGTATTCGTAATTCATCGCAAGGACAAGTGATTGGCGATCTTCAAGAAAATGCAACAGAATCAGCTATTCTAGATATGACAAGAGGCAGTACAAAGACACGTGTATCAGCAAAACCTTTGAGCAGCAAAAGCGTTCGGTGTATCAAGTTTGATACCTGCGGAAATAATGCAGACTGGAGCATGGATTGTGGTCATGTATTTTGTAGTGGGTGCATGCCTCAGCACGATGATCTTGAACAATGTCCTGAGTGTAAAGAAGAGGAAAGAGCAGATACAGAAGCCAAAGAAACGACACCCGGCGATAAAACTAACGCAGATGACAAAGATGACATGTGTCCTGTCTGTTTGTGCGGCGTCACTGACCCTGTCATAATGAAATGCAGTCACAGAATTTGTAAACATTGCCTTGATCAGGTAGAATCTTTTTCAAAATATTTGTTTATCTTATTTTCTTATGAATTTTACAATGATTGACTAGCTAAAATTCGATAACTTGCATTTTTGAAACCACACCGAGCGCAGTAGATGGGTGGTGAAACTCACATTTATACAAATACATGTATGAAGGATAGTACTCACAGAAACAGCTTAAATATTTAATTCCTTAGGTGACAATTATTCCTACTTATAACAAGCAGACTGTGTTTTTGTGTACATTTTCAGCTCAAAAAGCACAAGCCTTGTTGTCCTATCTGTAACACAGCCTTTGGCTTGATAACGGGCACACAACCAAAAGGAACAATGAAACACCGAGAGATACCAGACAAACTGCCTGGTTTCCAGTCTTGCAACACTATCCAGATAATCTATGACTTTCCTAGTGGAACACAGGGGGTAGGTAATTTGCTTTTGGTTTAAGTTGATTATTATTATCTTTACTTTTGTTGCTACATGTATGGATGTACATACTGCTCTTCTATGACATAATGGTATTTTATTACGATGTAATGACTAAACGCTGTCTTGAAAATACGGTATGTTTTCTGTAAAATTATCATCATTTTTATCGTAGTGAACCCGCCATATTTGTCTGAAACATTGTTCCTATCCAAGAAAGGAACACCAGATTTTCGCATCAGATAAATATGATGGAAACACTGACCAACTTAAAAACGATAAAAGCCGCATACCAGGACGTTGATTTTTCTCCACAAAGCTTAACTCTGTCCCATAAAGAATCTACAGTATTTGACAGAAGACTAATGCATATTTGAAGAATGTAACAAAGAGCTTTGTTTGACAAATTACAAATAGAAATAAACTGATCCTAGGTATTATATCATATTTCTCTTGCCCCACACCAAGCAACTTTACAAATAAACAGAAATAACATTAAAACACCATTTACTAAAGCAGGCGAAAAACGCCCTTGTATAACA
This sequence comes from Rugalucina vietnamica, assembly GCA_964017185.1. Lineage (NCBI taxonomy): Eukaryota > Metazoa > Mollusca > Bivalvia > Lucinida > Lucinidae > Rugalucina > Rugalucina vietnamica. Next base: position 11,026,202 of record OZ024870.1, on the reverse strand, counting down.
TTTCAATCACAACTTCATACTGTGCTTCCTCAAAATCATATGCCATGCCGTGAGCTCGACCATAATGGAACGGCACAATGTCTCCCCTTCCTACACTAAAAAAACTTAAGTGTAATCTTCTAGCGGCTCGAGCTTGAACGATACATGTACAAAATGCAAAAACCTTTCAACATGTGCGAACAATGCTGTTAAACGGATTGTTCCTACACTATTCAGTCTAAAGTTGCTCGAAAGCAGTTCGCTGCACTCAAACGATTTTATAATTTTAATATTGATTTTTTTTAAATATCTCAGAAAGAACATCCAAAGCCAGGAAGACCATACCAAGGAACACAGAGACACGCATATCTACCAAATAACAGAGAAGGGAAAACAGTATTAAAACTACTTGAAGTCGCATTCAAAAGGAAGCTAATATTCACCATAGGCGATTCTCGGACGACAGGAAAACAGGACAGAGTTACCTGGAATGACATTCATCACAAAACTGCCAAGTCCGGTGGATCTGAAAAGTTAGTAATGTGCAATCATATTTCTATTGATGATTTGTGATGTAATAGTAGTTACGATCACCCACCTAGGACCCTAGATTGACGTCTTAACAACTTATAATTTTCCAGTCAATTATAATGAATATCTATTAATTCAATATGGCCGCAGTGATTTCAATAGATTGTATGTGGTGTAGATTAATTTTTCATTGTGTGTACATCCAATATATCTGGTATTTCAGTTCCACATATACAAAAATACTCTATTTTCAGCTTCGGTTATCCAGATCCTGATTACCTTGGTCGTGTTAGGGAAGAACTGGCAGTGAAAGGTGTCACTGAAGACTGTTTGAAGTAAATGGATCCATGTGTCAAGATACAACTTGACGCTAACCATACTGGCATATAGACATTCGATTTTTAAAGTAAATGGGGTGAATATTTCATAACTTTGATAGAGTGCCATATTCTAGATTGTATCTCATGAGACATTGTCACTATTTTTGGAAGTAGTGTTGATATGTTTACTATACTCATATTGTGTTGTTTCAACACAATATCAACTATTGTTATGATAATGAGTTGATTACACATTAAAATATCTTGCCCATTTCATAATTTTTCTGAAATGAAACCGAGAGATTCTCTTTTACAAGTACAATAGTGTTTACACTAACCAGGCATACATGTACCTTCGGGTAGTACTGGATCCAAGACGGAAGCTTAAATGATATGCGATAAGTATATGTGGAGATTTTATCATCAACAGTGTACAGGTTTTTGTGCCTAGGACTCTGATGAAGCCGAATGGCGAAAGCTAGCTGAGGCACAAATAAAATATTGCACTGTTAATAATAAAATCTCCACCACAGAGAGAGAGAGAGAGAGAGAGAGAGAGAGAGAGAGAGAGAGAGAGAGAGAGAGAGATTTGTCATTATCATTTCTCGGATACTGACATGCTAGATATGAGATTGGATATATGTTTTAGAATGATTGGTCAGAACATTTATTGTTTATAAAATTGGATTTTCAAAACTGATTGCACTTATGTATATTCGAGGTGTGATCAAAAAGTTCTAAGCCTGATACACTTCAAAGCATTCCATAAGACAAAATCCTTGTTCAGTCTGTCATTCTATTTGATTGAAAGTCATCTGGAGAGTGAAAAGCATTTGGTCACGCTTGGTTGCTTTTGTACGACCGTACTGAGAGAGGACAGTGCGTCAAACTTGACAAATGGAGTGAGAGCGGTGATAAAATATCTTTGGAAGAAGTGAATGGCTCCAAAGGAAATTTACGAAGACTTCATGAAAACACGTGGGAATTAGTCTCCTTCTTATAGCACGGTGAAAAAATGGGCTGCAAAGTTTCCCAGCAGGCACATGACGTCAGAATGACGTCATATCAACGTCGATGCGATGTCATGATGTCGCATCGACGTCGATCTGACGTCATTCTGACGTCATGTGCCCGCTGGGAATTAAGCGGGGGAAAGAGAGCATTGAGGATGATGAAAGGTCAGGCCGCCCCAAAGATGCCACCACTGATGAAAATGTAGAGATCGTGCACAACCTGGTTATGTGTGACAGGAGGCGAGACTTGCAAAGTATAGCCAGCGAAGTGGGTATAAGTTTTGGGACAGTGCAAACAATCCAAACGGATATCTTGGGTATATCCAAGGTCTCGGCAAGATGGGTACCGAGAATGATGACTGATGACCAAAAACGATGTAGGCTCGATATTTCTAAGTATCTCCTGTCTCGATATGAAGATGATCCCGGTGATTTTTTCGACCGAGTTGTAACCCAAGATGAGACATGGGTTCATCACTTTGACCAAGAGTCGAAAATGCAAAGCAAGCCTCCTGTCTCACCCTTCCAAAGAAGTTTAAGAGAGCTTCTTTGGCAGGGAAGGTGATGGCCTCAGTCTTTTGGGATAGTTAGGGGATAATCATGATTGATTATCTTCAACAAGGTCGCACGATAAATGGTGCATATTAAGCAACAGAATTGGGGCGCTTGCGCCAGGAAATTGCAAGAAAGAGGAGAGGAAGATTGAATCGAAGTGTTCTGCTCTTGCAGGACAATGCGCCTGCTCACACGTCGCAAGTTGCAAAGACTGCTGCGACTGAATGCGGATTCGAAGTCTTTCCTCAGCCCCCATATTCTCCTGATATGGCCCCTTCTGACTTCTATCTGTTCCCAAAATTGTAATCTAACCTTCGTGGAACACAGTTTGGAAGCAAAGAAGGCGTCATAGCAGCAGTCAACGAGTATTTGGAGGACCAGGAAAACGACTTCTATTTGGAAGAGATAAGCAAGCTCGAACAGAGATGGACTAGGTGCATTGCCTTGAAGGGGGATTATATTGAAAAGTAATCACCAGATTTTCATTCCCTGGTAATCACAAGCACTTGAGGCTTAGAACTTTCTGATCACACCTCGTATTACGTCTTTTCTATTATAAAGATGATATAAGTTAAAACAGTGATATACCATAAATACACTGACAAATACACTTGAAACACACACATATTAAATTTCTTTACGTCAATAAATTATCAAAACTGTTAATGGTTTTGTCTTCAAACCCATAGATTCGGATGAATATTAATCGTGATCCAACTTAATGTTAAATAGTTTATTTACATCGCTGACTTTATTATACTAAAAAACACAAAAGCCAGCATCCAAACATGACGAGGTGGTTCTATCCCTAGTGTTCCGCCGTTGGTGATCGAGGATGTCGTCATCAAGTCAGTAATGAGTTCTGTCGTTGTTGTTGTTGTTGTTGTTACTGCTGCTGTAGAGTTGGTTATGTCATGCCGGGATGCCTCTGGCTTGGGCTTTTGTGTTGATAATTGTGTTGATTGGTACTCCTCCTCTGACGTCGGTGACATTGTAGGGTAGGTCTTGTTTGGAAAGAGCTCAACCATATTCATTGTGAACTTTGAAGGGAAGCCAGTAATGTCAGGGATGTCAGGGAGGGTTGTTTCAGGTACCGCCGACTCTGTAAAATTTATTTGAACGTTAACTAAGAAGGCGCCATAATAAGTGATCTGTATTCAAATTTTTCATTTGCGGCGATATATCGTCGAAAAAATGGTCGAAACGACTGTTTTACGGCGACGCGTCACCATTCTAATGTACCTTTTAACAATGAAAATCGAAAATATATTGTTTTTCACAAAACCTGAATGTCATAAATCACGAGGTTACAAGCGACTGGGGTTCCATCGCAGAATCATACTGTTGCATTTTTTTTTACGTTATCTATTCAGACGTCGCATTACATTTTCAAGTGCATTAGAATTTATTTATACATTGTTTTGAGAGGGTAACACAATTAGCTTAAATGCTATTCTACCTTGTGGCCCTCTTTAAAATAACATATCATACATATATACACACTAAACAACAATAGTAGAAACATGCAACATTCAGGACAAATACAGATATAAACCTACACAACAAGCATACATTACTAAATATGTATAAAAGAGATTAAAGCTATGTTGAGTCATAAGGTGCAGGTTTAGAATCATGCATTATCTAAATAGCATGCAACTAAAATGTTTCAAATATACATAATAAAATGCATATTGCAATTGAGCGTATAAAAACATTTACATTTAAGTAAAGCAGGCTGTGCATGCAAGGTAAAACTTAAAATGCATTTTTAGGCTAAAACCAATTTAAAACTTGCTTAAGATTGTAACGAACATTATCAATTCAGAAGATGAGTTTTAAGATTTTTCTTAAAAACATTTAAGGAACCAGCATGTCGTATAGTTTGAGGAAGAGCATTCCATAGCCTAGGCGCTGAACAAGAAAAAGAGCCATCGTATATTGACGTATGTGATTTCGGTACGTATAGTGACCCATTGTTTGTTGATCGTAAGTTTAAGGAATGTACCTCTGAGATAGGTTTCAATAAATTGGAAATGTATTCTGGCGTAAGATTGTTTAATGCTCTATATGTAAGTACAGCTTTGTTGTACTTCATTCGGTTTGAAACTGAAAACCAGCCAAGCTCTTTAAACATATCTTCAGATGGTGTATTGAATTCGCAGTGTAAAATTATCCGAGCAGCGCGTTTTTGTAATTTTGATAAGCGTTCAATGTGAATACCAGCAGCGGATCCCCATACTGCGGAACCATAATCAATGTAGGGTAAAATGTATCCTTGGTAAAACAACTTTTGAGTTTCAACTGAGACATATTCAGATAGTTGTCGAAGAAGAGATACTTTGGATGCAATGATCGAACACAGGTGATCGATGTGAGTAGACCAGGTCAAATTTTCATCAATATAAATACCTAGTAGTTTTTGTTTGGATACATTTTGTATACTATTATTTTCTATCTGAATGTTAAGTTTACGAGACATATTCAAACGCGGTCTTGAACCTACAAGCATACACGTGGTTTTACCATAGTGAATTTTCATTTTGTTTGGTTTACTCCAGTCAACAGCATTTTCGAAATCGCATATCAGATGGTTTTCAATAATGTCTATGTCTTTATCTTTGTCATGGAAGGTTGCATCGTCAGCAAAAAGATCAGAATTACAATAATCAAAGCAAAGAGGGAGATCGTTTATAAAAATTAGGAATAATGTAGGACCTAGTATGGAACCTTGTGGGACACCAGAACGAACATAAGAAAAGTCGCTAGCTCCTCGGTCACTTTCGATTGTCTGCTGGCGATCACTAAGATATGAGTTAAACCACTGAAGAGTCGACTGACTAAATTTGTAAATGGACAGTTTTTTCATTAAGATAGCATGGTCTACAAGATCGAAAGCTTTTCGAAAGTCAATGAATAGGGCCCCGACCATATCACCGCTGTCAATGCATTCCAACCAAAAAGGTACAAGTAGGCAAAGATCAGGAAAAGGCGCAATCAGAAAAAGATTCCCACTCCAAAAACCGAGGTGGGAAAAAACCAAATTAACAATCAGGTACTTATACCATGAAACATATCGTAAGCCGAATGAGCAGCTATTTTCCCAATAGGTGGCCACTCAGTTACCTTAACTCAACCAAAAATATGAAAACACACATAAGGCGCCAACAGCACAAAAAATTTTAAACACCAAGACATAAAACAAAAAGAACCACTACAACACTAATCAAACTATCAATTAGTTTGATTAGTGCAGTTTGACAGCTGTGTTTATGGCGGAAACCCGATTGACTTTCGTGAAGCAGTTTGTATTTATTGAGAAAACCCATGAGATGTTTGTGGACATGTTTTTCGAAAATTTTAGATATAGTAGGCAGTATAGATATTGGTCTATAGTTGGAAGGATCTGTTTTATCTCCTCCTTTATAAATTGGTAAGACTTTAGCTTGCTTAAGCTGGGAAGGAAAACATCCTGTGGTAATACTTTTATTTATTAACTCAGCAATCGATGGGGATATTGCATCGACAGACAGTTTCAAAATTCTTGGCCCTATACCATCTAGACCCGTTGCCTTGGAGCAGCTGAGCTTATTAATATAATAAGTGACTTGTTCAGGAGATATATAAGGTATGTTAAAAAATGTGTTATTTGGTATTTTTTCATTAACAAACTGAGTCATTTTTTCGGTATTTAACGTAGGTGTTTCATTATCATTTTGATTCAGGATGTCAGCGATTGAAGTAAAGTACTCATTTAGTTTTTGAGCAATGTCATTTGATTGTGTAATGCATTCATTATTGATAATAATTTCTTCAGGTAAGCGTTTATTAGAAGCCATTGAGTCTCCATTTAGCGTGCGCAAGTGTGACCAAATATGTTTTGAATCCTTTGATTTGCTGATGGATTCTGAGAAATATTTTCGTTTTGATGCCCTGATTAATTGTCTAGTTTTATTTCGATAAGTTTTATATTCTGACCATTGTTTAAGACGTTTATATTTATCTCGCAATTTTTGCATGTTCTTTATATCTGGAGAGAACCAGTCTGGTAGTCGACTAGATTTTACATGTTTACTTTTAATCGGAGCATGTGTATTTAAATGTTGCACCATAATTGAAGACCATCTATCCATATCAGCATTAATGGTTTGTTGATCGCTCGTAAACATATTCAGATCTTGAGATAGATCCCGGAGAAAATTTACTTCATTAAAATGTTTGAAACAGCGATAAGACGTCTTTTGGTGCTTAATTTTGGGGATTCTATTGTTTATCTTACGAGAAAAACAAACGGGAAAATGATCGCTAATTGAAATATCCGAAACAAAACAAGTCAATATATTTTCGGGATGAGAAGAATAGACATGGTCAATCAGTGTTGAACTTGTCTGTGTCACACGTGTAGGCTCTCGAACAAATTGTGTAAGATCGAAAACTTGTAACATGTTTATAAATTTGTTATTTGTACATGTGTTCAAATCAATGTTGAAATCTCCCATTAGTATGAATTCCAAACCTGTCGCCTGGGCTATGCAAAGCTCCTCCTCAAACAGATCAATCCAATCGCTTTGTACATTGGGCGGACGGTAAACTGAACATACCAAAAACGGTTTTGCGTTGGGTAGTTCTATTTCTGCCCAGATGGTTTCTATTTTAGATATTTCATATTCATGCATTCTTTTGTATTTTAATGATGATTTCAAATAAAGAATTAGACCACCCCCAGTTTTGTTTCGGGTGTCCATTCTATCCTTTCGCAAAAACTCATATCCTTCGATCGCTACCTGTTGATCCATGATACTTGGATCCAAGAACGTTTCACAAAGTCCTAGTATATCTGCACACTTTTCATTTGCCATTAAGATTTTCAATTCATCGATTTTAGGAAGAATATGATGTATATTTAAATTGCAAAAGTGTAAACCTATAGATGCAAATGATAACTTAGGAGAATCTGTATACGAACGTGAGGACAAACAGGTAGGATTGTTAGATGATGAATCATGACTTTCATTCAGCTCATCTGATTCACAGGAAGAATCGCCGGAAAGATCACCGGGGCACCAAGAATCATCAGAAGTATTGAATTCACTATAAGAACTTGCTTGACTATTAGGCGAAAATGTTTCATTTGAATGTGTTTGAATTATACGCTCAGAAGTTACCTATAGGTGAGAATACCTCGAAGCCCCAGTAACCTTTCCATTATAGTAACATTCTTGAGTATCATGGCCTCGCTTGGAGCATATATGGCAATATTTATGAGTGGGGCGAGGACCCCGTGTTGCTTGTGGTCTAGATCTGCCACCACCAAAGTGATAATTTCCATTCTGCGGAAAGGTTTGTGTTTGAGAATCTGGTCGAGTAACTTTGCATTATTTGTCAAGATTTGAAAGAAGTTTCCTTGTTCCATTTACATTCAAGTGGATTTTGTCCCTACTAAAGTATGTTGCTGGGATTTCACCAGATGCAAATAAGAAGCTGTCAAAATTGTTTACGAATTCAATATCATTTTCTTCGCATAATGATTTGAGCTGTTCGTTATATGGCTTTAAGTCAATGCTTTTCCTTGGAAGTAGACCAGACACAATTATACGACGGTCTTCCTCAACTAAAGTTTCTAACAGTGAAATGTAATCGTCGCAAAATGTGTCTATGTCTTTGCCATCATCGGCGTCATTTCCGCCAACGTGTAATATTATCGTTTTGCAGTTTTCAAGGTTGTAAGCACTCAGTTTTTCTTTTAATGTCTCAGTTGTCGCCCCTGGAAATGATCTCACTGTAGCATTGTGTTTAAGTCCGTTGTTCTTGACCCCTTTAAGAATCGAACTTCCTACAAGCAAAGTAGACTGTTTTATATGTTTTTTCCCTGTCAAGTCAATTGGATTGTCACTATCATTTGAGACGTCAATTATTCCAGGTGATTGAGTACGATGCTGTAGAGACCCGGTATTTGGTTGACCTCTGGATAGGCGTAGTTTGTTGTTCGTGTTTGTATTTTTCCCAGTATTCAGTGCGTTTTTATTAATGATTGGGTTTTTTGTTTTATCCGCTGGTTTGGTAACACGTTTGTTGATTTGTTTATTGGTCATATTTTTGGAACTTTGGCTATCTGTAGTGTTTGTCAATGTGTTTAAGTTATCTGTATGGTTTTTCACTTTTTCGAACACAGCTTCAGTTTTGTTTAATATTTTGCAAGCTTTTTGATCTAGGGATGTTTTGAGGTTATTTGTGGTGGTTTGGAGATTTTCAATTGATTCTGTGACACATAGCTCTCTGCTGTTCATTTGTCTACTAATTGTTGCCATCTGATCCTTAAGGCCACCAATAGTGTTTTCAAATTTCGTAGACAGTACTTCTATTGCTTTAAATATTGATTGGGTACACGTTTTGATCTCCACAACTTCATGTTTAAGGTTGTCGATGTCATTTTTGAGATTGTTTGGAACATTTCTACAGATGAGACACACCCATATACCAATTGGATCACCTTTTTTGATGCCAACGCATGTTTCATGGAACCAACACATGCAAAATGTACACTGAATCTGATCATATTTCTTTTTCACAGAGGGTTTCACTTTGCATGTTTCGCAACATTTTGAAGTTTTATTTAATGTTTCAGTGTCTGTTTTGTCATTGCAGGTTTGACTTTGGGAAATGCTCTCTGCATTTGCCGCCCTTTTCAAGTAGGTTATACTATCATTGAGGTTCTCGGACGTATGTTCATCATTGTTCATTGTTTCGCCTATTTCTGTCAGCTCGTCAGCATCACCAAATGCGTCTGTCGCCTCGGCGTCTGGCTGCATGGTCGAATCAAGATCTTGCAGGACAGTGTCAGACAGATGGTTTGTATTGTCGCCCTGGTCCATATTTGTAGTCGTAGGTTTGCGAATGAGAGATTGCACCTCACTGTAGAGGAAGTTGACAACACATTGTGCAGTCTGATCGTACTGCCTCTTATGATAATCTGGTAATAAATCCCCCATTTCATTTAGGACTGTCCTTTTATATTCATGTTTCTTGAATTTTTTCAAGTCAGATATGGACATCTTAGTGACAATACCGAGGTGTTTCTCCTTGAGAGAATTCTCCAGATGCAGAAGCTTTGCATCCGTCATTTTAGTTTCAGTTCGCTGTACGGTTTCAGATTTGTGCAGTTGTTCTTATATTACTTTGGTCGTTACACACACAGTCTCCTCCCTTGGTTTAGTAACGGTCCGGCGTGACCCGTATAAGAGTGAGTTTATCTTAGATATGACAATAAATATGGCCTTTGGGCATGTTAGTATGGCCAGTTTATGAGCTTTATATTTTGTTAGTGTTCATCTTTCACCACAAAATATCGAAAAAGTTCATTAAACTCACTCTTGAAAAGTCAGATATTAGTAGTCCATATATTGATAAGAATATCCTGAAAATTCCAAGTATATCAGTCACTTATCAAATTAAATATTTCGATTTATTTGCACAGCGATTTATACAGTGTTTTCACAAACGCTGGTTCCTGGTCTATGTCTATTTGACGTCGCCATGACTGTATTATTTCGTGATGTGCCTGCATTATACGTGTCCATCTTTTTTCTATTTTTACAACTACCGGTTTAATGGCACCCCTTGTAGTTCAATTTATAATTCTTGGTTAAAAATCATTTTATTCCGAAATGCCATGGTCAAACAAAGAACCATAAGCACTAGCACTTTGATAATTCATCTCCAACAAAAACAACATAAACTAAAGAACCGTAACGGCATCATGTTGTGTGGCCACAAAATATCGAATACTAGATACCTTCTATAAAGTTATAATTTGCTTTGAACTCCGCGAAGGTCACAGTGTGGTCTGCGTAGAATTGTAGGAATACAACATTTGTGGATGAAAAAATCGGTCCCAGAGAAACCGGCATCCATTGAAGTCTTCCTGTCCACGGTTCATAGATGAACTCTCCTTCGTCAAAGAAGAATGCCTGTCGACATGGAAAAAGAGCTGAGCTAATCAAACATCAAAACCCCAATTAGAAAGATTACTATATATAACCACTTTGGACATTAATATGGTCAAGACCAAACCAAGGATAATGTTATGTCCAACGAAATCAATGGCTATTGGCTATCTTAAAATTAAACGACCAAAAGTGCGAATCTAACAGGGTGATAAAGCCTCTGTTCCAGTTTTAATTAGCAATAAATCTTACCGAGCGTATAAGTATCAAACGCCGTTTTTGCTCCATTAAAGTTTGTGTTAAATGACAAGAATTTGATGACGGTCCAGAAAAATTATATTGCAAATTTGCAATTAAAAGACGTTATAGTTCGTCATAAGTCAAACAAAATTGATTTACTTGTTCAGAAGAAGAACTACATGACCTGACCTGTACAAAAGCATGCGCGCCTAGCGGAATATCAATCTTGACGAAGTCTATCTGTATTCTGTAACCGTCAGGTGCAATGATAGCCCAGACACAGTTGATATTGACGTTGTTCTCGCCTCCCCCGCCCCGGTCAGGTGAACCGATCATTCCTGAAGGGTTCATGAGAATGCCACTACAATTTCCACTCCTGTCTGTAAGTATAAAATGAGCCGCCTCGTGGGAAAACCAACAATGTGGTTTCCTACCTGGTCCGACATAAACCGACCTGTACAGTCACAGAAAAGAGCCAGAATCTTGAAAAGGGGGGTCTCATATGCGCCCACGCATCAAATTTGTTCTTGCTTTGCATGGTGAATGCCTTCATTCTAACACCTATAAAAAGGCATTTATTTATTTTGAAAAGCATATGTAGGTCTCAGGATAGCACCCTGACGTACTCCATCTTTGTGACCATACCTGCCTTACACTTTGCCTATATGTTATCACTTAAATAAATTTTATTAACCCAATTAAAACTGGAATTAATAAAGTACTCCATATGGCTTACTTTGATACCATTTTGGCTTAAATAGATAAACAGATAGATTTTCTATAAAAACTTAAACTTGAAATTGTCAAAATTTTATCAAAATTATTTTCGAGAATGACAAATTGTGTCTCATATTTTGATATGTTCTAGTGCTTGTCAACCTATGATACTGCCTATAAAATTGGCCAGTGGTACCCTCTTCACGCTGGTAAAGTTTTATAGATTTTCAAAACCGGTAACACTGTTGAAATGTACATGATATACATGTTGGTCAATTTTTTGACAAAATGAATTTTAAAGTTTTTAGCTGTTTTTTCGTCTAAAATCATGTTATTCCACAATTTTATCATTGGAAATTATAAAACACATAAGAAATATGAATTCTTAGTATAAAATGCTTATTTGATTTGGCATTTTCACATATTTAACACTGGCCTACCTCAAAGTTATTATTAATCTATTATACTAATGATCAGCAAACTTTTTCAGGTCTCAACAAAAATTTCAAATATATTATTGAAAGTTTCCATAATTTCATCACTAAATATTTTTTTAGGTTTAGATGTATTTGGATAATATTCTTATTGGAGTAACATTTATTTAATTTGTGATTGACCACCGTAATGCCTAATGGTAATGGACATTTGATTGATTCCTTGAATGGTTTTACCATCTTGTATTGTCGTTTATAAGATTGTACATAACTTTACTCATTGTTGATGCCAACTTTAGTTAAAAGATTGACAAGAATACCAAATACTGTGGCACTTTCTAACGTTTCTATCACCGTTATTTTTATACTTATCCAGTAAGTACATAATTCAGCTATATGACAGGCTTTTCTCTTTGTAAGTGTACAGTGTGATGCTCAGGTATAGCTTTCACTTTAAATATCAGATTGTTTTAATTCTTCATTATACACATCCATTATTGACATTATTGTCTACCATTTAAATGTGGTTGGCTTTTTTCTATTTTTGAAATGAATATTAGATTACTTAATGAATAATGCGACTGAAGTTACTGAACACTCAGACAAATATCCAAACTTGATGTTTAAAAATCTCAACATTTATGAATCATGTTCCTGCGTTTAATTGTCATTTATAAATACAGCAAAATTGTTGTAATTTCATGCTGATAGTTGTCTACATACTCTTCTTTAACCCTTCCTTGGTTAGAAATTATGGCTATGTTGTCAATTATCTGTCAGCTAGGTAAAAAACCCCTTCTCAGCTACATGTAAGTTTATAAGTTCAAAAGCTCCATTGTGAATGAGGGTTTCCCATTGTGAAGTATGTTTGAAACTTCCAGCAAAAGATTTGCCTGCTGTAGTAGATGATTAAATGCACGCATAAGATTCATAACTTTCATCTCAGATTTGATATATACATGTATGGTATAACCTGTTTCAAACATGCTATTAACTATTGTTAAAATGCTGTCAAGTACATGTATATTATGCATTAGATGGAGGAGAAAAGAAAAACACACAAAAGTAGTTAACCGGTTCCTGCTGTTAGTAACTTATCTTATAATTTTATCTACTGAGATTTCATTTTCTCTCTTCATCCTATTGGTTTAGCTTCATTATATACTTGGGTGGGTGGGGTGTTTTTCTAGGATCATGATATAATCAACAGGGAATAAACTGTTCTTAATCTCATCTTTTTGTTTTATGCAAAATGCTAAATCCTTTAGGCTTTCCATATGACATAAGTTCATTAAAATAATTTATACCTAAACATTTTTTTTTAAAAATAAATAAATAAATAAATAAATAAATAAACAAAACAGTAAAAACTAGGTAACTGCATCATAAACACGAATACATTATAGATAATGGCTAACTAATAGAAAGAATCATGTTCTAAAATCTAAATATGAAACTAACAATGATGGGCAGATATGCTTTTTAAGGTCCAAGACAGGGTGCAATTTTCTTACTTAAATCAATATTCAAAATATGTATGATAGCGTTGATGGTCATGCAACACACAAAATTGCTTACCTGCAAAATGTTTCACAAAAAGTTTGCTTTGTAACATATTAATAACTTACAATTGGAAATACTTACAATTGGATAAAATCATTGTTAATGTTATGTTTTTTTCAGAATTCTGACTTGTATCATTCAATGTTCTAGAAAAAGATGTTACCGGTCTTCAAATTTTATGAAATTTTCAGCATATAATCTATATATGTGTAGCCTAATTTAAGGTTAAAATTATAGGTTGACAAAACCTGGAACATGCTAAAATTGAAAATCAAAATTGTGATTACACCATTATGGAGCTAAAATTTGGGGTCATCTGCGAAACAAATGATAATCAGCTGAATTCAATATTATAGCTATCACTAATTATGTTATACAAATATGATCAGTGATCATTCTAGATTACTTTACAAACAAACAGAACCAGGAAGAGGCTATTATGATGGTTATGGGCGACTTTAATCACACACACCCCTATATTCAGACCCCCTCTAATACAAAATGTTGTATTTAAAAGTTTTAAGTAGTTAAGAGAAAATCTATATTATTAATAAAGTGGCCATGCACCAAGCAAGCAATATGCATAATATTATAAAAATCGGTGCGTGGGCAGAACCCTATGTAAATTTCATATAGCGTGAGACCACCCCTTTCGGATTTAAGTAGAAGAGGAACTGTACTATCCGAGTAGCGAAAACAAAGGCGCTGATCAGCTTCGCAGTAGTAAAAGTTTGCCGGCTTCCATTATCTTAGTAGAAACCCACTTGTAGCTTACATATCCAAGTCATCTTGGTCGAGACGTGCAGTTGTCCTTTGGCAAGCTTTCTGGGATTCTAAAGTAAATTTTCTCTTTTTTGATAATTTGTTAAGATATTTACAAGCCCAGTTTGTGGCTACCCCACTTTTCGTATATCTGATCACGTGATCTTACCTGCTGCCGCATAAACTATTGTAAAGTTTCCCTGCGATCCATCTTGGTTTGTTGTGAAGCCTATGTCGACTGCGCTACTCGACACATTAACAAAATGTGACTCGACAGATCCATCACAGTGGGTTTCACTCACAAACTCGTAATCTTGGGCTGCAGCATAATCCGTAAACTGACAAAATAAAACGGAAAGCTTTAATTATTTAATTATATTTATTTAAACACTTTGGGAATATTTATTTAAACACTTTAGGAAACATTTCATGTGAAAACGGAGATCTCTTTTAGCATCTTGCAAAATGCTTCAAAGAAAACGGGTTATCATCTTGAAAAATGGTCTCGGGGAAAACAGAGAGCTCTTATATTACCTTGAAAAAAAAAGCTTCAGGGAAAACAGAGAGCTCTTTTATCATCTTGAAAAACGCTTCAGGGAAAACAGCTCTTTTATCATCTTGAAAAATGTTACAAGATGCACAGATTATCTTGACAACGCTTGAAAAGGGAAAACGGAAAGTCATTATACCATCTTAGAACATGTTTTGTCCTTTAATACTTCGTTCTAAAATGCCACTCTACCTCAATGTAATCCAGTGTGCAGTTCTCATTGTCACTTGGTGGAATATACATCTGGATAACGTAGAGCTGCAACACTTTATCTGGGTTTGTCTGGAAACTCCAGATGCAGTACTTATCGCCCTCGTCTGACCGCATGTCTTCTACATCTGGGGACTTCAGAATGCCAACGGTGGACACCGACAACTGCCGCCATTTGTCACACAGGTGAGCTGTTTCAAGACGAAACAATTTCAGATTTAAATTTCATATTCGAATTCAGGCGTCCACTGCAGTTTCAGGTCAACCTTGGTGTCTACCCTGTCTGACATTTCAAAAGTTGGCAAACAGTTTTTGCCTCACTTTACATATACATATAATATTAAACAAATTTTGTGAAAACATAAACGAATTACAAGAGAATTTGTTGGGACTATATCAGTCCTTGTGGTTAACTTATCTTTCTTTTTGCCTGAGCCTTTGTTTAAGTGCGTGATTTCTTAATTGTCGTCACTCATTGAATGTACTCAGTTTCTCCGCTCTTCAAGTTTAAATTTGAAAAAGAGCCTTTGAACGATTATTATCGCTGATTGAGATAAACATCATAAAGATTGATTGAAAACTTTTTCATTTCAGTACTTATATAAATCTTGAGACGTTCTTGTTAAAAACTACTTACCTCATCGATTTCGACCACATATAAGATGCATGTATCATTTTGCTAGTTTACTAACTCTGTTACAGACTTACCTGGTAATTGTTTATAAGATGCCTCAAATCCTGTCTCTCCGTCACCAAACTGTTGGAAAATGAGAGCAATTCTTCTGCTCTGTGATATGAATTTTCTTGGGGAAGGCATGTTATTGTCACAGTAGACCCCAACTAGCAGAACTCCGTCCTGAACCTGTGTAAGTATGTACTGTACGTAATATCTTATAGTATTTTTATTCAAAAAGACAATTAGTCTATTATCCGTTCATTAAGTACGGAATTCCAAACCGTTTGTTTACGTGTTGTCGCTTCGTTTTGTGTCGTTTTCAGTGTTGTATCAATTATAAACATGTAGAGACTGAGCAAAGGTGAGTCGTACAACGAATATACAGTCATAATAAGCCATGGAGGAGGGATGGGTGCAATGATCTCTAGAAAGTACAAGATTCTAATGAAAAGCTTAGATTCATCACGGGTTATCAGTTTCTAAAGCGAATGCATTCTGAAGCCTCTGTGCGTTAACAGTGGACAGTATTTCGAAACCAAAGTTTTATAGGGTGTGAAAAGACATCTATCTTATGATGTTATATGTCTTCCGGTAACATGTACCGAGTTGTGTTTGTGAGTAGACACAGAACATACTCGTTGTTATTTGGTTCTGCGCAAGTTCCTGTTCATTGTTCACGCTTTGTGGTTTCCTAATAAAAGTGTAAGGAGTTTTCCTTAAAACAATGCATTCTTCAGCTGCTACTACTTTAGGACATCCATCTCGCAAACATCAAGACTGGTTTGATGAGAATGATGACGAAATTCAGAGGCTTCTTGAAGAAAAATACCGATTGCACAAGGCATATCAAGATGACACTAGTTCAGCATCCAAGAAAGCAGCCTACGGCAACATTTGTAAGACAGTCCCGACAAAGTTTAGGGACATGCAAGTTCATGGCTTAGGAAGAAAACAGAAGAAATTCAGTCTTTTGCGGAAAGAAATGACATGAAGAAATTTCATGATGCACCGAAAACCATTTATTGCCCAAAGAGTTCTGAAGCCACCACATTGCTCTTGAAAAGGTGGGCAGAACATTTCAATAGTGTGCTGAATCGACCATCAACCATCAATGAAGATGCAATCGACAGACGTCCACAGATAGAGTGCAATGTTCTGTTAGATGAATTTCCAACCGTCATGGGTTCAACAACCCATCTGGCAAAGCTCCAGGTGCAGATGCAATTCCTGCAGAGGTTTATAAGACTGGGGGCTACCTATAGCAGAAAAAAACTGACAGAGTTGTTTCACTGTATGTGGAGGAAGGAGGCTATCCCACAAGAATTTAAGGTTGCATCCATAATCCACCTATACAAACGGAAAGGAAATCCCCAAGTCTGTGACAACCACAGAGGCACCTCCCTCCTATCCATTGCTGGGAAGATACTGGCAAAATTCTGTTGAATCGCCTGAATGTTCATCTTGATTAAAAGGGACTTATCCCAGAAAGTCAATGTGGATTCAGAAAAGACAGAGGGACAATATACATGATCTTCACAGCAAGACAGCTTCAGGAGAAATGCCAAGAACAGAATGTAGATCTAGTTCGTATACATTGTACGTTAAGAATCACCATCTTAACAGAATTTTGAATATTTGGCCTCTTTAGGAACATTAGTCTTCGATTTAGACTATACTGGTGTAAATCCTGGAAATTGCAGCAATCATGAATGTCTGACTTTCGCATTCAGTTTTGTAAAGGGTCACTGATGAAGGTTCATTGCCCGAAATTGTACAATATGGCCCACCTTCTCTCTTTGAATGTTTTTACTGCTTCCAAAGGATCTAACAATTATATTTTATTTCGTATACATGACGTTTGTCGACCTTACCAAAGCTTTTGACAAGGTTAGTCGTGATGGACTCTGGAAAATCATGGCCAAGTTTGGCTGTCCACCCAGATTCATAGCAATGGTGCGGCAATATCATGATGGCATGCAGGCACGTGTGCAAAATGATGGAGAGTTCTTTGAACCATTTGGGGTCAAACAGTGCTGTGTTATGGCACCAACACTGTTCAGCATGGTGTTTTCTGCCACGCTCATTGATGCTTTTCAAGACAGTGACACTAATTTTCCAATCAGGTACCGTTTTGATGGCAATACATTCAACCTTAGAAGGTTGCAAGCCAACACTAATAAGCAGACGGATGTGCTAGATGAGCTCCTCTATGCAGATGATATGGATAAGAATGCCAGTTCAGAAGCAAAAATGCAAAGAGTCATGGATCAAGTTTCACAGTCATGTTATAAGTATGATCTCACAATCAGCACAAAAAGACAGAGGTTACATACACCAACCAGCACCTGGAAAACCATACAATAAACCAACCAGCACTGTGAATGGACAAAAAACTGAAAGTTGTTGATAAATTCATCTACCTGGGAAGCATTCTCGCCAGAACAGTGCACATTGATGATGAGGTCACTGCCAGAATTGCAAAAGCAAGTGTGGCACTAGGAGGACTCCGGGAGCGAAATGGAATCAAGCTTGTCACCAAGCTGAAAGTCTACAAGGGTGTGCTACTGACAACTCTCTTGTATGCAATTGAAACCTGGACAGTATACCAGCGCTCAACCATCTCCAATTTAGCTGTTTGAGAAAGCTGTTAAAAATCAAGTGGCAAGACAAGATTCCAGACACAGAGGTCCTGATGAAAGCAGGGATGCAAAGCATGCATACTGTCTTACAGCTAGCTCAAGGTGGCCAGAACAAACGCTACAAAGACACCCTCAATGCCTCTCTGAAGGATGTCGACGTACCAATGGGGTCTTGGGAACAGACTGCACAGGAGCGAGCAAAGTGGCGAGGTCTCATCAACAAAGGAGCAGCTGTCTATGATAAATAGAGAATCTGTGAAGCTGAAAGAAAGCGCAGAGAACGCAAAGCCAATACCAATGGACCACCAGCTGATTCCATGACAATGACTTTCTCTACTTGCAACCGACAGTATAGAGCTAGAATTGGCCTAGTTAGCCATCAAAGATTTCACCAACACACACGAACCAATTCAAAAAATAATGATGGTGAGAGACGAACGACCAAGCAGTAATAACTCTGGCGTACCATAATCGCACACAAAGTCCATCTAAAAAGAAGTGGTGAACATCGATTGTAGGTGTGAAAGCCTCATTGCTCACGCAAAGTCCATGTTCGTGAACATTGGTTCTGCGTGTTCAAGCCTCATTCACAGCTGAGAAACACGTGGTACGGAATGGGTGACGCACAATCACAGTGCAATTCTGCCCGAAGTTGAGATGAGAAATTCGAGTTTACTCCTATAGCGTTTACTCTACTGACTGATAGATAAGTGCAGTCAATGCAGAAATTGAACATTTATTGAAAGTAACATAAGGAATCCAGGTTATTTCGTTTTCGCAAACACTTAAGAAAAATGAACATACACTACTTCCATCACAATAACATTGAAGTGTTTGCGAAAACGAAATAACCTGGATTCCTTGTTACTTTCAATCAATGTAACTTGTTTGTGTTTGGGTGTATTTCTGATCTTCGCGGGTCTAACTTATGCTACCAGGATGTACAGGGAGAGACGACTAGAAGATGGGGCTGGAATTAACTTTCCACGTCGAGTGCTGTCAAAACAGCAGGCTGAAAAATATGTAAGCAATAATAATAATAATAATAATAATAATAATAATAATAATAATTGTAACAATAAAAAAAATAAAAAATCTGGGTTTCCGACCAGGTCCATTACAAACCAGGCTATACAGCCAAAGAAAATAGACGCTTGAAATTTTAGATTTGTTAAAAAAGGAATTGTACTATATGTGGGACGAAAACAAAGGCGCTGATCAGCAGCTGTGCAGTTACTACACAGGCAGCTGTGCAGTTACAGCACAGCTGATCTGCGTCTTTGATTTCGCATATGTAGATTTTTGGTTTTCCGGTGCGACGGCTCATAATGTCAAGTTGGCGATAAGTTTCAAATTGAATATTCAGTCATGTAAGTTTTGTCCTGCAATGATAATGTGCAAACCAGTGCTGTAAAGGCTGTCTATATTCACGCTAGAGAACCACTGTACTCCAAGGCCGCAGTAGTTGCGGGCTGTACCAGTCGATGTGGGCAACAAAAACCAACAGTTTTGTTTGTTGTGCCATTAAACGTGTGGATTTTCTAAACATAATACTTCACTGTACGCATCAGTTATGTTTGGACAGAACACAACTGTACGTATAAGTTGTGTGTTTTATGTGTCAAATATCTGATTCCAGGCAAGTTAGGGGACATAATCGAAATTTTATGACCCTGTCTTATCTCCTCTGCCAATGCAAACCCCTATCCAAAATTTATTTTTGCAATAAAATCATAAATTCTTTATTTGTAAACCGATCTTCAAAATTGTGATTGTTATGAGAAATTTGGTGTCAAATTTTAATGTTTATCTTAATTTTCTACGAGCAGTAAATACCCTTATTTATCCTGCTTAATAACATAAAAATGCAATCTAAGCATAAATCAGAATGATAATGAGTTAATAGAATGACAAAAAGTACTTTATAAACATTGGAGCCTAATGTCGATTTGAATGTGCCAGACTGCTAAGAACGATAGTAACATGCGGTTGGTCGAATAATTTGTGGTCAGTACTGCTTATCTCCTTCGGAGCGCATGGTTAGGTGCACCGGTCGTCTATAGAATTACCTAACAGTGTTGACAAGGAAGTGTAACCTAATAACAACCGAATGTTTCGACTTCGAATATACCAGCTCGCATCGACTGCATACAGTTTTGCCCCGACGACTGAGTACAGGTCAAATATTTAGTCACCCGACGACTGGTACAGTGCCACCGACTACTGAAATTTGGCATACAGAGACAAAAGTGCTTGTAAGTTTGCTAATAGCGGATAAAACTACATCAAACTCATAAACGCAACTTTTACTTGTGTTCTCCATTGTCAGATACCATAAGATACTAATTATCGCCTGTGATTATGTACACGGCCTTGTGTAAATACGTTTTAGACACAAACAGTTCCACTGGACAATGTGAAAATGAATACTACTCGAATAATTTTAGATTTTGGAGTCTCCGGCTGAGCCAGGGTGTTGGAGAATATAACAGTGGTAAATCAAGCTGAAAATACCATTATGACAGTAAATATTTTCCAAGAACTATCTGGTTTCCTAACTGCGAGTAAACAAGTTGTCTCATATGTTGCCCACGTGGACTGGTACAACCCGCAACTACTGCGGTCTTGGAGTACAGTGGTTCACTAGCGTGATACACTGAAAAAAAGTTATAAGAGGCCACTTTTCAAACTCATTTTTTGTTTCTAAGCCACGTTCAAAATTGCACGATTTTTTGCCGAAAGACGTATCTTTCAAGTAAGTAAAGTTCCAAAGTGTTAAGAAATAATTTTCTTTCACTAAAAGCGTTTTTGGAGTAAAAATGCAAAAAACAATGTTTTTAAATAAAAAATTGGATACAGCACACCATTTATTGAAATTAGGAACGGGTGTCATCAAAGGGGTCGTTACGGCTCGGAAAAACATCAAACATTCGAATTTTCTCTACTGGTAGAATTTTTATGCATTTTTAAGAATCGCCAATTTTGAGAATTTTTGGAAAATTCATAAATGTGCCTCTTAAACATGTTGACCCCTGTTAAATTCACTTGATGAGGCCTGGAAATGAGAGATATAACTCGACTGAATTGTTTTAGACCATTTTCGAGGACCAACAGGTCAAGGCTGCCGCACACTTCCGGTTTCAATGCCAATTTTTAACGAACAAAATAACAAAATTTGTGGACGATTTTTTGAATTTTCAAAGTTTATCAGAGTCTAGTATTTGACCTAAATAATCGCTAAAAATTTCAATGCCGTCCTGCTGATAATAACGCAACTGGAGAAGAACAAAGTTGGTATGCAAATTGCATACAAAAGCTGAATTCCTGTTATTCAGGTTGTTGTCTTCTTGCATGTACAAAACAGAAACGAAGATTCTTATTGCAGCAACACTTTTGACTTAATTTTATCTTGCATCATGGCAGTCAGTAGCACTTTCAAATAATTTAAAATGTAAAAACACAACGTCATAATAAGACATATAATTTGATGTTAATAAAGTGTGACCTTTTGAAATGAGGTACCTTTACACATGCTTCGTCTGTGTGAGAAGTATCACGCATTTTGGAATGCAGAAACTCACAGAGCCACTGTTAGACATTGGTTTATTCATATGATCATGAATTTTAATTGATTGTATTTTACTTTCTGAACTAGAAGAAAAAATATGAGGTGGCCTCTTATAACTTTTTTTCAGTGTATTGTTCAAACGACAGATCGTGTTCAACCTCAGCCGAATTGGCAGTATGTTTCACATTAACGAGTCCCTGGAACGAGTGGGATCTCAGTATTCTCAATCCCTTTAATATATGTATTTAATACTATTTATTTTTATTTTTGAATAAAAATATCCCATACCAAGCTTATATCGTATCGAAACTACAGTATACTTAAATATATACTCAGAGGAAAAAGTTTAGTCAGTAACTTTGGCCAGCTCGATTACTATAATGTCCAGTCGCTTGCCTCAGATGTTCCCCTTTATTGAATTTGCGAAATCATTATCTTTCTAATATTAGAAAGAAACTCCACCAGTTGTCAATTTTGACACAGTTATTTGCCTTTTTCGTAAAACATCATTTTTGTAATTACCCGATAAATGATCAAAGCGGCGCCTTGATTAATAGCGCCCCATGATAGAGGTTGTTGCCAGTGGCAAAAATCCGAAAAAAAAAATCTTTTCAAAATTCAGCCACAGTCTCGAGAAATGACGCTTCAAATATTCATTATTTTTAGATTATCTCCCTTTCATTTAAAACAAGAACGAAAATTGCTGTATGCATTGTGGCAAAACCACATGTGATATTTCAATCGTTTTTCTTGGAAACGTTAGATTTCACTCACAATTTTATGACTGGTAAATCTAATCCCAAACTATTGAGGGGTTTTGAAGCTACAGCGATTTAAACTGCCCCTATGTGGGTTTACATGTATTTTCACTGACAGACTAAACTTTTGCCGGTTAGCAGTGCCTCTTCATCCAGTGTCATAATATTTCAAGAGTATCCCTATATTCCATTTTATTATTTTGCCAATAAGCCCGTATTCTACAGTAGAATCTCATTAACGTAATGTTTGCTTTTCCAGATATTCAACAGGAAGCTCTATTTGATTTATCGAATGTCGAATCCCAAGCCCGATTTTGAGGACATCAAAAATTTTGAACTGTTACTAGAGCCACACCAAAATGGCAGCTACAATGCAAATTTTGTCGCAAGGTATGTACATGTGTATTAGTTTTCTCAACAGGGTATTAAACCATTGTAAACATGTATTTTTTTTATAATCACTAGACGTAGCAATGTTTGTCGTGCATTCGTTTAAAGGTGGCGTCATACCTAGCCGATTTTGACACACGATGGCCACACGAATATGAAATTTTGAATTTCGCGCGATTTCGTAACGAATTTGGTTAAAAGCCAATATTGAGCCGACGCATACACGAAGCCTACCGATGTTCACACGATGGACACACGATGGACACACGAATGGCTCACGATTATACCCGAAGCACTCGCGAAGGCATAGGAACTGGTAGTTTTGCATACGATGTTGTTACGAAAGGTATACGAAGGCCTCACGATGGCCTGACGACATCGTGTCAGGTAAAATGTATTCTCGAATGTGTCCCGAAGGCATCTGATGTTATGTAAAAATCAATTAAATAAATGTGGATTGAGCATTGATATAATATCCCATGTTTAACCACAATTAGTTATATATGTATACTGTAGGGGCTTTGTGTATTTTATGGGTTGGAGTCAAGGCTTGGAGTCTTGGAGTGGTCATGGGCTGCCGTATTGGAGTGGGTTCTTGAAGTGAAACCCTGGAGAGAAAGTTTAAAGTGGAACAGGAAATGCAAGTAAATACTTTTTAAGAATACAAAGAAGCTTTCAGATATGGGTGTTAATTTCTTATCATAACCATCCCGTGTTCAAACAGATTATCTAGGATAAGGATGTACCAAAATATATACTTAGAAAAACAATTGAGGGATATGGTTTTTTTGTTTCGATTTCATTGCTAAAGGTATAATTTTCTCTACCCAAATAATTAATACATTGTGTAGATATGTAGCAGAACCATCACTGTGCAAAGATTCCATAGAATTTTCGCGTTGCCTGGAAGCACTTCTCGCAGACTTGCAGAAATGATGGAACACCCCTAAAATTAAAGTTATCACTGCTCCCTACTCTATCCAAATCTTTCATTCACTCCCTCTTTCTGGTTCATCCAAATGCAAAACTGTTTTGATAATCGAGATGGCGACACTTTTATGTCTAAAACGCACTTTGGGGAAATTTCAGAAATCTGTGATTTTTGGTAAAAAAAAACCAAACACATTTTTTAACAATTTTTTTGTTCGTTTAAAATGTTTTCCTTTGCACTATGAGTATGAAACTGAAATCCGTTTTTGAATGCGCGCTCTGGTTTTCTTAAAATGTGTTGTCAAATTTTTAATAACGTAATGCAAATTCCCATTAAGGTAATGTTTAGTTCTTTAGCAAATGTTTTGAAACGCTGTAAAATCTAAACTAATGCCCGTGCCTCAAATCGGTTTTGTACCAAACTCGCAGCTTAAATGGCAACGTTTTAAGCGAAAAAATTTGTTTTTGGTAAAAAATCGTGTTTTTAACCAAAAATCACTGATTTCTGAAATTTTCCCAATATGCATTTTAAAAGTACCGGCATTTCGATTATCAAGACAGTTTCCCATTTGAATGAACCAGTAAGGGGGGAGGAATGGCAGAATTGGGTAGGGTAGGCAACAGTTGGAACTTCAATTTCAGGGGTGTTCCAACGTTTCTGCAAGTCTGCGAGAAGCGCTTCCAGGCAACGCGAAAATTTTATGGAATCTTTGCACAGTGATGGTTCTGCTACATATCTATTGATTATTTGGGTAGAAAAATTATGCCTTTAGCAATGAAATCGATACAAAAACCATATTCCTCAATTGTTTTTCTAAGTATATTATGAATGATGTGCTAAGACATTAACTGTCATATCCAAAATAACCTTCTATATGTCAGAATTAACTGGCTTTGTTTTGATTTAGTTGTCTGCTCCACTCCACAGTTCCACTCCAATCCATGACTCCAAAGACTCCAGTCCATAAAATACACGGTACCTATACTGTAGGTTTGTGGTTGAACGAGCCCCAGTTTCATTTGCATGCAAACATGGTCTCTTTTGAGAAAGCATTTAATTTGTGTGCTTTCGTTGTTGAGGTCCATAGTAGTAAGTTAAGTAATACCGGTTACTTTACAACACTGTTCAAGCTTCATGGTGCCAGTTTGATAGTACTTTAAATCCATCTTTCGCATGAAACTGACACAAAACTGTTCTTGAGTCAGTAGTTAAAACGCTCCTTTGTCGAATTCTGCAATGGGTACTAGTCTACTAGAAAGAAAGACCGGGCGCTGCTTGAAAGACAGAGTAATAAACAAACCAAATACCTGTAAGAGATGGTGTTGTTCCTGCAGGAGTTTTTGGTCATGCTCCAGCTGCAATTATAGAAGAAGTGTTGCAGTCTTCTTTTTCCTAATTGTTTTTTTTCTTCTTCGAAATACGCCATGATTTAACAGTATTCCAATTGAGGCTTCTGAGAAAAATGTTGTGTGGGTGCTGATTTTTTATATTTTTTGTATGTCTACTTTACCCCGGGAAATATAAGAACAATTTTTGTTAATATCGTGTTTCCATCCTGATGCCATCGTGTTCTAGATTTTTCAAATACGACGCTTATACGATGGCGTTGCGAAGGCCACACGATGTCGTGTTGCCTTCCTAACACCATCGGGCAGCATCGTGTGTCCCTCGTATTGCCGTCGTGTAGCAAAACCTAGCCGATGGTGCCGAGGACCACACGACAGAAACACGATGTAGTCCCGATGTGATAAGATGGCCTAACGATGGCTTGCGAAGGCCAAGATTTACTCGCGAATTCAACACGAAATTGAACCATCGTGTGTTCTTCCTGTTAAGGTGGCGTCATACCTAGCCGATTTTGACACACGATGGCCACACGAATATGAAATTTTCAATTTCGCGCGATTTTCTTCACGAATTTGGTAAAAAGCCAATATTGAGCCGACGCATACACGAAGCCTGCCGATTGCAACACGATGGACACACGATGGACACACGAATAGCTCACGATTATACCCGAAGGACTCGCGAATATAGAGGAACTGGCAGTTTTGCATACGATGTTGTTGCGAATGATACACGAAGGCCTCACGATGGCTTCACGATGGCCTGACGACATCGTGTTAAGTGTTAAATGTATTCCCGATTGTGTCCCGAAGGCATCACGCGAATCAGGAATTTATTATCGGTTAAGATTCATTTTCTTATAAATGTTTAATATGTTTGGCCCCATTTAGATAATATTAGTCTTTGTATCGACAACCCTGTTGAAAGTTGCAAAATTTCAGTAATTCTCTTTGGCTCCATGTTGCCATACCTAAAGCGTCACTGACGAGACTTTAACAGTCGAAACCGCGGCATGGCGCATCCCCTTTCTCATTAATGTGCTAGCTGCTCTTAAAGGATCTCAAGTTTTAATCTTTATTTATGGGTTGGAGCCAAGGCTTGGAGTCTTGGAGTGGTCTTAGGCTGCCGTATTGGAGTGGATTCTTGAAGTGGAACCCTGGAGGGAATGTTGCGAGTGGCACATGAACTCCTTTTTTTTTTTTTTTTTTTTTTTTTTTTTTTTTTTTTTTTTAATACAAAGAAACTTTCCGATATGGGTGTTAATTTCAATCATAGCCATTTCAATCATAGCCATACCATGATCAAACAGATTATCTAAGATAAGGATCTACCAAAATGTACATGAATGATGTGCTAAGACATTAACAGTCATCTCCAAAATAACGTTTTATCTGTTTTGTTTTGATATAGTTTTCTGCTCAACTCCGCAGTTCCACTGCAGTCCATGTCTCCATAAAATACACGGTATCTACATATATTGTAGGCTGGTGGTTGAACGAGCCCCAGTCTCATTTGCGTGCAAACATGGTTTCTTTTGAGAAAGCATTTTTGTATGCTTCCGTTGTTGACGTCCATATAGTAATAAGTTAATTAATATCAGTAACTTTACAACACTGTTCAAGCTTCATGGTGACAGTTTTCTAGTACTTTAAATCCATCGTTCACATGAAACTGGCACAAAACTGTTCTTGTTTAAACGCTCGTTTGTCGAACTCTGCAATGGGTTTGTCTGTTAGAAGAAAAACGGGCGCTGCTTTAAAGACAGAGTAATGAACAAGCCAAATACATGTACCTGTAAGAGATGATGTTGCTCCTGCAGGAGTTTTTTGTCATGCACCAGCTTGATGTATAGCAACAGTGCTATCTGGATGTTTATCATGATTTATTTGTTTGTTCTTGATGATTCATTGACTAGTTAGAGATTCACCACGAGGACCGAAGAACTAACTATTATATGTTATGAACCACTGCAGAAGCTGAGGGTGAGGTTAGGTGCCTGTAAAACCGGGTTAAGCCCGCCAGTAACTTTGTGTTACTGATCGTTCCAAGGCGATAATTCTGTGGTGGTTCTTTTTGTTTTATGTCTTGGTGTTTAAAATTTTTTTGTGCTGTTGGCGCCTTATGTGTGTCTTCATAGCTTTAGTTAAGTTAAGGTAACTGAATGGCCACCTATTGGGAAAATAGCTGCTCATTCGGCTTACGATATGTTTCATGGTATAAGTACCTGATTGTTAGTTTGTTTTTTTCCCACCTCGGTTTTTGGAGTAGGAATCTTTTTTCTGATTGCGCCTTTTCCTGGTCTTTGCCTACTTGTACCTTCTTTTTCCTATTTTTTTTTTCATCGAAATACGCCATGATTTAAAAGTATTCCACTTGAGGCTTCTGAGAAAATGTTATGCGGGTGCTAATTGTTTTGTATGTCCACGCTATCCGGGGAAGTATTATAACAGTTTTGGTCAATATCGTGTTTCCATCTTAGTGCCAACGTGTTCTAGATTTTTCAAATACGATGCTTATACGATAGCGTTGCGAAGGCCACCCGATGTCGTGTTGCCTTCGTAACACTATCGGGCAGCATCGTGTGTCCCTCGTAGTGCCATCGTGTAGCAAAACCTAGCCGATGGTGCCGATGACCACACGACACAAGTACGATGTAGTCCCGATGTGAGAAGATGGCCTCACAATGGCTTTACGATGGCCAAGATGTACTCGCGAACTCAACACGAAATTGAACCATCGTGTCTCCTTCCTGTATTTTTTGGCATGTCAAAGATTTTGATGCCGCTCGCGATGGTACTGCCGAAGGCTTAAAAAATCTCCCGATGGACATACGATGGGTAACAATGCACTCACGAATAGCCCGATGTCTTCACGATCCCCGCCGAATTTGAAAATTTTCATAATCGTGTGTCCATCGCGTGTTAACATCGGCTAGGTATGACGCCTACATAATTTTTTGGCATGTCAAAGATTTTGATGCCGCTCGAGATGGTGATGCCGAAGGCTTAAAACATCTCCCGATGGACATACGATGTGTAACGATGCACGCAAGAATGGCCCGATGTCTTCACGATCCTCGCCGAAATTGAAACTTTTCATAATCGTGTGTCCATCGCGTGTTAACATCGGCTAGGTATGACGCCTACATTAAAATGCTACAAATCAAGCAAAACCGGCACAAAATGAGTCATTTTGAACAGTTGTGGTACACATGTATTTATACATAGTAAGATGTTCATACACGTATATGGGTGAGTCATGCATAAATTGTAACCAGTGTATGTAATAATGTACAATGTAATGAGGCTATAAATAAATAAATAAATAAATAAATAAATAAATAAATAAATATCTTGTAAATGTATGTCTTGCAATTTAGTACTTTTGAAATGCAAATGTACGAGGTAAAATTTTTCGGAAAGACTAAATTACATAAGGGAGGGGGCATTGGGAATTAGTGTTTTCAGCCTATATATACACGTAATGTTTAATATTGCTGACACAATGCTGGGATGTGGTGTGTGAGGGGGGGGGGGGGAGGGGTGCATGGATGGGTTCGTGGGGGCATATAGTCTGGATTGATATATTTTGTGGGTAAGGTGAATAAAGTGAACGGAGCATGATTATTTCTTTTATCTACAGAGTTACTGAAGACGAAGTGTGCACAAGCTTTGACTGGTTATATGAGCCGATACCAGAAGAACGAGACAGAGCTGTCTATACTTTCGGTTGGTATATAGTACAGCATCTTTTTTCGTATTTTTAAAACTTGAAAGTTCTATGGGAAGAACACTTGTTCATATATTCCGACGTCGCGTCAGGTATTGCCTTCATGTTTGTAACGTTAAAATCGACGTAAATTACGGCGTTTCATATTTGAACGTGAACGTTTAGGTTTCGTTTCGAAGAGTATATAACTTCTTCAAGTTACTCACCAAATGCCATAGTATGCCATAAACATGAAGCGTGTGGCGAAAAAGAAAGTAGAGTGATTTATGTAGCGACAGTAAAAGCTTTTACTTCCACAATAAGCAAGCTCCAGTCGTGTTAGGAAGCTCAGTCATGCTAACCAAACTGTCCTATAGCATGCATACTTGAGGCAGATTATCAGTATTTTGTGTTCATTCTTCAGTTATTAACTAACAAATGCTCTTCATAGATCACAAAAAATGAAGATAAAATCTCTTTACGATAGCATGTTTGATGACAGTATTTAACGCAAATATAACGCGACGTTAAAAATACGTCGTTTTTCGTCTGTGTTACAAACTGTAAACGTACATTTAAAAATTCGCCAACAATTTAATACTTGTAGTTTTAGGACAAAATTTCATACACTACGACTTTAGAATGTGAGGATTACTGTCATCACTTTATTTGTTTGATATGCCTACATATAGCTACGTCTTGTGTTTGCAAATACCATAGCTAGTTTCGATACTTCACAAAATTTGACGGTTTTTGAAAATTGTTACAAATGAATATACGGCTTTTCATTGCATCTCTTCTTTGTAACATGTACAAATGATCAAATGAAAATTTGTTTAAATGTCAGTCATTATGTTAGTACTTGATCAATGTATGAGGATAAATAATAGCAACTAAAATGCCGCTGCAATTCTGCATTTAAAATCCGTGTGAGGATCAAATATTAAGAAAAAACGTCACTTTCTAATATTGTGACATATCCATCAAACGCAAAAACTACCGGCAATGTGTTGTTTCTCTAACGTCAATTGGCTTGAAAGTTTAATAAAATGCGCCAAACATTTGACCAACGCATACGAGTTGTGAAGTTATAGTTTGCACACACGTCAGAATAGGCAAGCTACGATAATATTTCTTGTATGCTAATGTGATTTGCCGTTTTAGAAAATTGTGACATATTTTCCGTTTTGAAATAATCGCTCATATTTCGAAAAATATAATGTTTAGAACTAAAAAAAATAATATTAGTCAACTCCATGTGTATTTGTTCATATAAATATAAATTAAAATGATGCAATGCGTAACATAAACTAAATTGATTGCCATGGAAACTGAGATTATAACAGTTAAATGTTCTTAAAAACGCAAAGTTTACAGGTTATGACATTCGTTAAACGCTTTATCCTCGGTCGTTATAGTCAACGCATTTAAAAATGCAAATGTGCACCACATCCAAAAATCATTTGTTAAAACGCAGAATGCTTCCGCGTTAAATTCGACGGAATAATTACCGAGCTATGTTTAATTGAATGCTCGGTAGTGCAGACCGTTGTTACAAATTTACAGCCCGGTTTTTAGACAAAATCGCCCCGAATATCTGTACCACGCTAAAATGCGACGCAACAAAATATAAATTCAACATTTATCGGATTGCGCATTTCAAATCGAGTATTTTGTTGAAATTTGAGCAGAATGCCTCCACAAATAAGTATGTTACACGTACATTTAGAAATTGTTATGTCGACTTTTCCGTATGACGGCAACTTCTGACGCGACGTCTCCATGATTTCCTTACGTCGAGAACTGCACTGTCTCTTCCCCTCAGTCGGTGTCTACATCAGGAAAACATGTCCGTGTAATATATACCCCCTTTTCTCCTACTTTTATATAGTAAAACTGGGGTATGCAGGGGTATACCTATTTTTCTTATTTTTGCTCCAAAACATAGATTGTGGGTACTCGTTAGAACCGCCTCGGCGAGGCGGCTCTAACGTGTACCCACAATCTATGTTTTGAGCAAAAATAAGAAAAAATATCAAAATTTTTCCACTGAAATTTTTCATTTTTTACAACTTTAAAAATCTTTGTATATTGCATGGGCATGTTTTCGTAATGAAGAAGCAGAATTGTCTGGTCTGACGTCTACATCATATGAGCAAAAACTGATGGAATAAACCAATAATATTCTATATTTCAGCCGGCCCCTTCCTGAACACTGGCGAGGGAACTACAATCGCTCACTTCAGCCGAAACCCAGACAACTATGTCTTCATGTTTCACTGCCTTGATAGAACAAAGGAGATAGTCAGGTTGGTGTTCAACACCAGGATAGGTCATATAGATACATGTATGCATGTCTGCTAACCATTTCAACAATAATAGGAGCTTTAATCTGTGAGATTTCATTTTTGTTTGGCTTTCCAAAACTATTGATTTAGTTTTTCACGATAAGCATAATATTATTCGATTACGAACAGGGCCCAGTTGTTCAAAACGTTGTTAGCTAAGCCCACCATTTAGCTATATATCTATTTCTAAAGCAAATAAACTGTTTTTTTTTTCTTTATTGAAAAATGTGAGAATTCTCGCATTTTTTTCAACAAAAAATAACAAAAATAACAGTGTATTTGTTATTGCGATTTGAAATTTTAACAAATCGTTAACGTTAATTTTGACTGGGTCCAGATGTTTAATTAATCTCTAGACGTTTTAATTTTCTAAAACGAAAATCCTCGGGGCCGTGGAAACAAAACTCTACATATATACGGACTCTACATATACACAGACACATACTTTTATTTTAAAGGAAAACATACTTTAAAAGGATGGGTTGACCCATTCCCTGTCTCATGAATATGTTCGTTGCTCTTATCACAGTATGTTAACTTATTACGTAATCAATGTACAACAATCGGATGTCGATCGTGTGTAAACAATGATTACACATATTCGTTTGTTACATGTTTATGGAAATCTTTATAATTTGAGGTTTCATCTCGGAAAAACTGTGTGACATAATATGGTTTAGCTACGGTCGCCTGAATAGGGTAAGTTAGAAGTATTTTCGTATGTTTTTGTGTTTTAATTCTTTTGTTCAGTGATAAACTCACTGCCCAGGCAAACGTCTCGTGGCCGACTGATCGCTTACATGTCGCGTTTTTAAACGTAAAACGCCATATATCTATCTTTATACTAGTGAATGAAATAGGTATTTTAGTTATCTAGAGGTTGTTCAAAGGATTCTATCAGATTCCTCCGAGAAAAGGTTCTAAATTGATTCTAAAAGACACCCACTACAAACCTAAAGTTTTCCCATTTTTTGACTGCAAGGTGTACGACTTAATGATTTTATATGATGCAATAATGTACCATTTCCTGCAGTTAATGCATCCGTTCTTGCAGTAAATGCATCCTTTTATTGCAGTTTATGTACCCGTTATTTCGGTCACTATGTCTGATACTACTTACTGAACCACTAATAATAACTTTGGTAGCCACTACAACTTTTACGCCCTCTTTCGTTACCTTTCTTCATACATGCACGAGTTTCGTTGACCATTAAAATAAGATTTTCATTTTATGTTAAACCAAACCTGAGTAAAGGTATGATTTGGAAAATATTATATATGACCTATTTATGAACTCTTTCTAAGAAGACCATCTGATTACTGTTAAACTATTTTGGTTTGAGCCTGCCCAGGAAAAGTGGTTAAAGTCAAACCATCCATGCATATTATAAGCCTTTGTGGCTAACTTGGGTAGTTATATTTTAAGTACGTGTTGGATGTCATCACATCCTCATTTTGGGTTAAAGTCTCATAAAATGGAGGCAACGTCCCGGCATGACTTTTGCTGTTGACTGACATCAATTCCAACAAACAAAAGCATTCTAGGAAACAATGAGATAATATAAGAGTCATTGCACTCATATCGGTGAATATTGTCCCGAGTTGGGATATCGAAGGACGCGAGCTTGCGATATAAATATCTGCTTCTCATATTTGATATTTTGTTGAGAGTTAGCGTAAAAAAAAATTAAATATCTACACGAAGATCGGGATAATATCCATAAGTGATATCATTTTTGCACATTTTGCAATTGAATCAATATTGCTGACATTTTCTTTTTTTCGGCTTAAATTGTTTAAAATTGAATCTGAAAGTGACAAATTCATCTGACGTTTTGGCCCGGTATGACGTCATTTTCCACGCGACGTTAGATGAAGATGACGTCATTAGAGTTGACGTCCCAACTTTACAGTTTTGCACGATGACCCTCAAATCAAGAATTTGGCAATGATTCATAAAAAAAATTTTTCGTGTGCAATATCAAGTAAGTGTGCAGATATCGCCCAGGATGGGGAGCTTGGAGATCCCCCCCCCCCCACCTCGTTTTTTTTCTTCGGTGTTAATCTAGATTATGTAGATTTTGCCGGTGGCATCTTCCACCTCTGTAATGTGCGACGAATTGCCTGAAGAAAGTGAACACAACCGTTTGTTTTCGCCTAGGTATTAAAAAGCAGTTGGTACAGAACAGATACACCACAGATAGGAATGGAACGTAGTACATACGTCGCAGATACGTCACGCGTACATTTTATACGCCATATATACGGCATACGTAAGTAGAACATTCGCCTTGATGCGCCGTACATACGAAAGTGAAATTTCATAGGAATACTGATACGTCACTGATACGACGCGGGAACGTAGTAAGAACGTCAGACGTACGTGCAACATACGTCGCTCGAACAAAATACGGCTCAGACCTCGTCGTATCGAAAATCTCATAGATACGCGATCGATAGGCCGCTGATACGTGAATGTGTGACAGAGCTATTAAAGACAGTTTGCACCAGTTCCGCCGATGGTGTTCCGGTGAAACCCACGGTTTTTGCTTCGGAGCTCCACGATTGGCTACGATCTCTCACGATTAGCCGCGAATATAGCTACGGTGTCAGTACGGATAAGCACGATTCCGCTACGATTGCACTACGAATTAGGCAACGCCCAATAACCACCACGATCCGCCACGATACGCCACGAATGTTTTAAACAGTTTAAAACTTCCGTAGCGCCACGATTTACCACGGTTCTACTACGAACCACCACGGTACAAGACGATTTTACAAATCGTCGCGACTCGTATTGCCACCGTAGCTAAAAATCGTGAATGTGTAAACAGGCCTTTACCCCAGTTTGCCACGGTAGCGCTACGGTTCTGTCACGGTTCATCCCGGCTTATCGAAAGTGAACCGAAGGTTCACAAGGTGAGCTTATAGGGGGTTCCCGTCCGTGCGCTAGGGAATCCGTGCGCCAGGGAATCCGTGCGGCTGTCAACAGTTTTACAAATGGGTATTCTTGAGACATGTTAGCCAAAGGCAATAAACTTTTATATGAGACATGATTAGGATGGTGGGTTGCCTGCGTGAAAACGTAACATTGTCATTATTTGGTTACAAAATATAATTGATTTTTGATTTTGCATTTTCACCGTCTATCCGTGTTATAGGTATTGTACAAGCCATTATTGTTTCAAATATACAAAAGTACTTTTATTTCAGCAAATAGCAAAACTATTTCATCTTGTGTGTTGATAGTCAATGTCGAATGGGAATCTCGTGCGATTTTTTTGACGATTTATGACGACCTATATAAAACTTATCTATGGGATATATGTATAACATTAAACCTGTTCGTCGCACTTACAGCCGCGTCAGAGTCGATTTATGACGTCATCAATATGGCGGCTATCTGAGTATATGTAAGTTATTCGAATTTCCGTCAAAGTCAATCAAAAACATCGCATTATTGCTTTTTTGCGAAGAGAATGTATGAAATACATCTAGTTGTACACACGATAGACGAATTAAGTCGATGGGTTAAAGCATATTGCTTTATCTGGTCTTACATTCGTTCGTGCATACGTTGGACATACGTTTTTCTTAAAAAAAAAAACAAAAAAAAAAAAAAAAAAAAAAAAACGCTCACATTATGATTACCCCGGGAGCTAATTTGGTGCACCCCCAGGACAAACTTTCATGGGTGTCAATCATTCCGTGGGACCCCAGAAATGCAAAGATTTTTGTCTTCAAATATAGACACAATTGCACTATGAAAAATCATGGTTTCCATTGCAACCGGTAACGTGATTCTTGAGTATGGGGATGTACATGCAAAATTGATCATATCTCCATTGTCACTTTTCCTAGACTACTGAACTTGCTCTCATTTTAAAGCTTAGATATATCGTTTTCTTCTTATATTAAGTATTGCAAACTAATTTATTTGCATATTCATTAATTTTAATGAAAACATGCAAAAAAGCAAAACAATCTTTAAAAATCCAAAAATTAACTAAATTTAGGCCCAAACTGCCATTGTGACACTTTGTTATTGAAACAGTAATATCATATGACGAATTAATTGATGACCTGGTCCTATATGAAACCTACAACATTTGCATATTCATGAAAATTAATAAAAGCGTCAAAGAGTGAGGAAAAACGAGGGGAAAACTATATCCATTGCAAAGTATTGCATATGTTATATGGCCTATCTTGCATCCCTGGAACAAAGTCTCAAGGCTGTGAGTATTGTCAGAGGTAGTATTGTCAGAGGGACCACCTTATATATATTAATGCCATCAAATATTTCAGCAATAATATCATTTGACTGATGTAAAAAACTTAGTTTCCACACCCACCTCTCATGCGATTCTAAAGAATAGGGTGTACTTACAAAAATACTTATATCCCACCTATAGAATGCTCTAAAATAATAATTTAATTAATCTGATAGTGATACATGAATCTAACAATTTAACCTTGATACCTTATATTTAAATAATTGAATTTATCGTACGTATTCATGAAAATTATAAACCAAACATAAAGACTTGGAGAACAATTGTGGAATAAAATAGAGGATATATGTACCAAATCGCTTGTACCAGAGCTGTTTATCAGCCAAGGATGCTGAAAGAGGTATCAATTGAATGCTATGGCAATTTGCTATGGTCCTGAAGTATGATATAAGAATAATCTGATTTTCAATATCATGAATTTTGATGAAAACTAAAGAAATTTAAGAGAAAAGAAAATGAAAACAAATAAATGAGTAAACCTACAAAATGATTTGCATCAAGGGAATAAAATTCATTAAAAATGAAGCATTGTGGAAAAATAGGAGGACCAAATCGTTTGTACCAGAGCTGTTTATCAACCCAGGATGCTGAAAGAGGTACCAAATGAATGCTATGGCAATGTACTAAAGACATTTTAGAGAGAAAAAAAACAAAACAAAAACGTAAATTAGTAAACCTACAAAATTACTTTTATCACGGCAATCAAAAGTCCTATTGTGCTGCAAATGGCATCAAATGGTGTCTAGGGCACTATTATCATAAAACATTTTGAACTACAATTTACGAGTCACTTGGTGTTTTAAGAATATTAACAAAACATTTTGAATTTAGGGGGTGGGTAACAAGGAACAATTAAGGGGGTATACGTAGAAGAGCTATAATTGGCATTAAATGATTGCTAGGACACTGTTCTGTAACCATACAATCAGCTATTTTTGTTTATGCTCTAGACACCATTTGATGTCTTCTTTCAGCACCATATGTCTTTTAATTGCCGAGATACAAGTCATTTCGTAGGTTAACTCATTTATTTTCATTCAGGTAATCATTTAATTCAAAAAATTGAAAATCAGATTATTCTTACACCATACTTTAGGGTCAAAATACATTGTCATAACATTCATTTGATACATTTTCATCATCCTGGGTTGATTAATAGCTCTGATACAAGCGATTTGGTACATATACCCTCTATTTTTCGGCCACATTTTTTCCCAAGTTTCTATGTTTGTTTTATTCATTTTCATGAATAAGTACGGTAAATTCAATTATTTAAATATTAGGTATCAAGGTTAAATTGTTAGGTTCAGTATAACTATCAGACCAATTATAGATAGTATTCCAGAGCATTCTATTGGTGGGATATAAGTATTTTTGTAAGTATATCCTATTCTTTAGAATCGCATGAGGAGTGGTGTGGAAACTATGTAATTTTACATCATGGAATGTTTTTTTCATTGCTGAGGACAATATTTGATGGTATAGAGGTGGTCCCTCTGACAACATTGACAGTTTTGAGAATTTGTCCCAGGGTTGCAAGATAGATTAGATCTTATCATTACGAGAACATGTCCGTGTAATGTATACCCCTTTGAACCCCACTTTTATATAGCAAAACTGGGGTATTCAGAGGTATACCTATTTTTTTTATTTTTTGCTCCAAAATATAGATTGTTTGTACTCGTTAGAACCGCCTCGGCGAGGCGGTTCTAATGTGTATTGACAATCTATGCTTTGAGCAAAAATAAGAAAAATTCTACTGAAAATTTTCATTTTACAATTTTAACAATCTCTGTATATTGCATGTGCGTGTTTTCGTAATGAACCTATCCGATACCTTGCAATGGATATAATTCTTCTCTCGTTTTTCCTCACTTTTTGACAGTTTTATTAATATACAAAAATACATATGGTGGGATATAAGTATTTTTGTAAGAACGCCATATTCTTTAGAATCGCATGAGAGGTGGGTGTGGTAACTATGCATTTTTACATTATGCAAATTGATTTAATTGTTGAGGACAATATTTGATGGCATTAAGGTGGTCCTTCTGACGACACTAACAGCCTTGAGAATGTGTCCCAGAGATGCAAGATAGGTCATACATATGCAACACATTGCGATGGATATAGTTTTTTTCTCGTGTTTCCACATTTTTTGACATTTATATTAATTTTCATGAATATGCATATAAGATAATTTTCATATAGGACCAGGTCATCAATCATATAAATTCGTCATATGATATTACTGGTTCAAAAACAAAGTGTGGTTCAAAAACAAAGTGTCACAACGACAATTTGGGCCTGAAATTAGTTATTTTATGGAGTTTTAAAGATTTTTCTGCCATTTTGCTATTTTCATGAAAATTAATGAATATGCTCATTAGATAATTTGCTATACTTACCACAGAAAGAAAGGGCTATGTCTAAGCTTTAAAATGAGACCATGTTCAGTAATCTAGGATAAGTAACAGTGGATATATGATCAATTTTGTATGTATATCCCCATACTCAAGAATCACTTTAACGGTAGCCATGGAAACCGTGCACTTTTCATAGTGCATTTGAGTTTATTTTTGAGGACAAAAGTATTTTTTTTTTATGTCTGGGGTCCCAGTAAATGATTTGGCACACATGAAAAATTGTTTTGGGGGATGCAAGGTAGGTCAAATAAGCTCCCAGTGCACTATGCATATTTTGACACGTTGTATGCAGATTTTGTCGTGACGTGGCTCATATTTTCAGTGCTATGCTCCTTGTGAGTGACAGTTTTGTGCTAAAATAGCTTTTATAAATACAGTTGGTAAAATCTACCAATTTATAACAGCGAAAAGCTGGAAATCAGAATTTATTTCACAAGCATAGTATGAAAATGGTTGTATAAAATGCATATTATGAGTGCGCTGGTCGCCATTTTGATGACGTCATATTTCAGCCCAGACGCGGGTCTCAGGGCGACGAACTGGTTTAAACTGTTGCATATGCCCCAAAGTTTGTTTTAAGGTAGGTCGTCACAAATCGTCATGAAATTCCCACGGGACGATTTTTTGTGCCCATTCGACATTGACTATCGTGAAAATTCTACTCGATGAAACATATTTAGTATTCACCTCAAACAAATAATCTTTATATATAATTGTAAGTGAGAATTGTATAGAAAGGATATTGTGCATGCGG
The DNA here is from genome assembly GCA_964017185.1 of Rugalucina vietnamica. Taxonomy (NCBI): domain Eukaryota; kingdom Metazoa; phylum Mollusca; class Bivalvia; order Lucinida; family Lucinidae; genus Rugalucina; species Rugalucina vietnamica. The sequence goes on along the minus strand of OZ024870.1, from coordinate 10,987,542 downwards.
TGCTAACTGCAGATTATGAGAAACGTCGAATGATATTTACAGCACATTTAATTATATACTAAGTTGCTTATCTCTGCACAAAACGAAATTTACGACACCATTTATATGGTATGAAGTAATCATTGTAATTTATCCATGCCGTATGAAACTCGGTTTTCTATCATTCTGAGCAGGTCCAACATCAGTCTGTACAGCCACAGATGAAGGCTAGAAAAATGTAAAAGTAGGCAATGATCAGGAAATGGCGCAATCAGAAAGGAATTCCCAATCCAAAAACCGATGTTGCAAAAGACTTGAATAATCAATCAGGTACTTATACTAAGAAAACATATCATACGCAGAGTGAACAGCTATTTGCCCAGTAGGTGGCCACTCATTTACCAAACTTAACCAAATACACAAAAACGCACAGAATGTGCAAACAGCACAAATATATTTGCTTTGCTTGAGAAACCCTGCAGGGGCTTTCCATTCGAAGATCACACAGAGCAGACTACACATGATATGCTGACAAAAACACGTTGGTCAATGTTATTTTAATAGTAGTATTTTCCACTAATTTTAATCGCATATCATTGCCCCGGTTTATACGCATTCTCATAGTCAGTACAGACGACTTACTTACATATACAGTTCTTCGCTTAGAACTGCAATTTTATAAGCGGCACCACGGCCGTGACTGAACTACCTTTGACACTGCTACATTGTATAAGCCGAAAATAAACAGGTTATTTCAACATGCGTGAAAAATGTGTTTATCCATGTTTGAAAATGTTGACACCTGGACGGACGAGCGCACTCGGGGATGCCGAAAAGAGTCTGATTCTTTAACCTAGCGTTTTATCTTTCACCTCAAGTGAGCTAAAACAGCAATTTAGTGCTTGTTTTTTTCTGTATATTAATTCCGTGAATCAATAAACTGATATCTGTGGTCAGCATAAAGTTTTGAAAACTGCACGGTAGAGACCAAAGACAAGTTTATTATTGTAAAATACTTTGATCTAAACGCATCTACTGCAGCTAAAAGAATGTTTCATCACTGAAAATGGTACATCGACTCATCATGTAATGGTACACTCTTTCCATTAGGAATAACGGAAAATGGGACACTCGAAAATACAGCAGGCCGTCTATTTGTCGGAAGTTTTCCCTATTATGTAAGATACCACAACCGTATCAATTAAAAATTGATGAAATAGGGTATTTATGGATTACATTTAAACCATACATCTTTGGAAAAACACACTGTTCTCACAAAGCGGGTCTGTTTTAGCGCAAGTTCTGTCTGTTAAACAATGTTTTTGGAACGAGTTTTACAATTTTATGCTGTTTTAAGATTCAAAAATGTGAAAGAGACGTCAACTTTACCTGGGCTGATTCTCCAGACGCCAATCAAGTATAATTTTTAATTTCCAGGTGCGAAACGCTTTGACAAACGTGTAACAAACGACAACTAGATATACACGAATATGTGTAATCATTGTTTACACACGATCGACATCCGATTGTTGTACATTGATTACGTAATAAGTTAACATACTGTGCTTATAGGATCTCAGATTTATTTTTAGTTACACTCACTTTTACATATCTCCTTACCGGTCACCCGCCCATTCCCAACAAGTAATCCTGTATGTAAGTAAACAAGGTGTATGAAGTTGTTATTTGAACTTCATAATAAACTGGGAAATACAAAGAAAAAAGTTAGAAAAAGAATTTAAAGTGTTTTTGTCTTCTTATATATATATTTTGTAGGAATGGCAAGCGTGTCTACTGTGGTGGTCCGTATGACATCCTGTTCTTCACCCCTGACTTTCCACCTGACCGTGTAAAATGGTGCGAGGCCGAGACAGAACTGATGAAAACATTTGGCATCACATTTGACAATGAATTCTGGTTGTTTAATCCCATTCTTGAAAGTTAGTTTTCATGACTTTTTATGTTGTCTAATGGGCGGAAGCAGAATTGATTTAGCTCGCCAATGGCCAATTCGTTTGACGTTGCACAATAAGAAAAATAGCATTCTAACCATGCTTTTGGTACGATTAATGCTAACCGTTGCTTTTGAGATTTTTGTGTCAAAATCTTGGGTGTACAGTTACTGAAGATGTTCAACGCCATCACTGCAGCCAAATAAGAAGAAAAACATCGCAATTATTCTTCATCTCAAGTCGTGTGTACCGTTTCAAACGTGTATAATAATTTACCTCATTATGATATCGTTACAGGGTGTTCCTCATAGACACAGACGCAAGGGAGAGACAGAGAGAAAAAAAGAGATTTTGTGTCAAGTTTTGAAAAAAAAAAATTTTTGAGTGGCGTCCAATAACACTTTATGTCTTATTTATTGTAAGGATATCAAGGCAACGTGTTTTGAGAGCAAATAAAGCAGTTAGAAACAAAAGCAAGCTGTATTTGTTGTTATAGGGACACAACTCGAACTTTGCCATTGTAAAAGTGAAATCGCCTTATTTATCAGGATATCAGTTTGTGCTTTGACTGGCGCTTTTGGGTTTTACCTTTTTGCAATTTTTAATATGAAAGGCTCTAAATTCCTTGCATACCAAACCGGGTTGGTTTTCATTAAGTTTTGAGCTTCATTATTGCTATAAAAACAGGAAGTGTCCACAAAACGCCATCTTTGCTTGTTTGAAATTCTAAAAACAAGGACGCTTGGTTATGATCTAACAATGTTTTAATCACAAATACGGAATGATTCCGTTTTAGTAAAAGTTTAGACATTTTTCAAAATCAACTATTTTTATTTTTAAAACTTGATCTAAATTTTTCAAATTGATTTCATGCCTTTTCTAGAAAATGGACTGTTAGGTTAACCCAGTGTTTACAACTCACAACTGAATACTTCCATACTAAAATTGTATTAATAAGTACAAGTTTGTCATTCATTCCCCAGACCCCCCCCCCCCACACACACACACCGTAGTCCTATATTAGACCTGCGATATATACCGCCGAACTGACTGTGCCGAACTGCATGAGACGGACGCATAGCTTTGGTCCAATGGCGGCTACCCACTGGAAAATGGCCAAGCTCACCAAAATGTTTGCGATTAATTTCTTTTTATATTATGTATGACAGTATGACAGTTTCCTATAGGACATTTAAAGATTTAGTCTAGACTGAATAGGAATTGGAAATTGTGGTTTACCTGAGGGATCATCTCAAGTGAAATTAATTAGACTTGTGTTAGCGGCTTTACATGTAGCTGCTACGTATAAAACATATATATGATAAATATTGACCATCATGTTCCTCGGTGGTCTAATGGTTAGCGTATTCGCTTTGCAATCAGAAGAATGGGAGATCGATTCTCGGCCGGTGCATACCTGATACTTTTTTTATTTTTATTTATTTATTTATTTATTTTTTTATTTTTTTTTTTTTTGTACCAAGAGTGCATTTTATATCACATACGAGCGTTTTACGTCTGCTATCAGTGCAATATCGAACTTTTTTGTTTGTTTGTATTGCGGTTTAGCGTCCTAGTCAACAACTTTATGTCATACAGGACAGAACCACCACCTGCCACCGTATGTATAAACCAATACTATGGGAAGTTAATGACCATCGCACTGTCCTGCAAAATCTAACTGTCCGATCTGGGCAGGGTCCGCCAATACATGCAAGTTTATATGTCTGTCAGAGATACCTATGCTTAAGGAAACCTCTAACACGTACAGAAACTATTTTCCTAAAACATTAAATTTCCAACATTTTTGCATTTAAGTGTGTTTGGTTGCGTTGATGCATTACGTCCCAGTCAATGGTCATGTTGGGAGATTGTCTCAAATTTTGTGGGACTTCTACCCAACACCAGGATTTCATAACACCCAAAATGTGTTTTAAAATATAACCACCTAAGTAAACCAAAACAGCTTATATGTGTGGTAAGTTTGACTTTTTCTGGTCACTCTCGTGCCTTCTGAGCGATTTATCTGTAATCAGATAGGCATTGTTTAACAATTTTGCCTGGAGACACAATCAGTCCATCTCCATGTATTTCCCCGGTCCCCAATTTGCGCGGTTCCCCATGAATTTAGAATTATTCACATAATCTGTGAAAATTTTAGATCAAAATATTGCGTTTTATGGAAAAATGCCTTAACTTGAACGAAAACCGAAGTTTGCGTCATGTTTCAGTGCGGAAATGGTGATTTCATTTATCATTTTGAATACATTTTAAGAAAATGTGAGACATTTTTTGCATTGAAATCGTCATATCAATTCAATTAAAAGGTTCTGAAATCGAGATATACACCCTGTTAGAAAGGCAAGCTTTTAAATTCACGTCCACACAGAAAAATGCGTATTACACATGCTTTGTATTCCAGAAAAAAACAACAACAACAACAACAACAACAACAAAAACATGCACTTGGCCAATTTACCAAACGTGAGTCATACTATCATACAAAGATTAAGTACCATTCACTTCACCCGCGATTTGCTGTAGTGCTATGTATTCACAATTAGCCATGTACATTTGTTTGTCCTAGGTTTGGTCACAAGTTAACTGGTCAGTGAATATTTCGGGTGACAGCTGGCGTTTCAAACGGGTAAATTCTAAGAAAACTTTTAATAAGTTTCTCCTTGTTTAAGTATCACTGCTAGAACGCGAATGACGCACTGGATTTATGCCATGAGGATGTTTTTACGTCATATTCGTATAATGCGATTAAATTATTTTGTGAGAGGGTAGGGGGTGTTTGTAAGAGATTTTCCAATTTCCATTCTATTTCCGATGAACATCAGTTTTATTTTCGACTAATGTTTTTTTTTTTTTTTTTTTTATTAATGTTTCTCTAAGGTAATACACTTAAAATGCAGTGAATTGACAATTGTCTATTTTATCATGTTTGGAAGGTTAATAAACAAAAGAACTGCTCACTTGCCCCTTTCGTTGTTTTAAGTTTTCAAACTGCAATGTTTGGTAATCGTATCAGTTTTCTTTGAAATTTACCACGCTCCATCGAAATACAGTCTTCTAATATATTCTGAATTAGAAACTTTAATTGCTTCTCTAGTTTTAAAGCAAATGTCTAAACAAATGTGTACGCGTTTGAAGTTTCCTTATGTGTATGTGAGCCATCGAATCCACAGACGCGTAAAAAGAAGCTTATCAGCACATGTTCAGGGCTATCATTTCGCTACAAGGATAGAATGGCACCTCCTCTGTCTATCTTTCAAGCTTCTGATCATATCCTGTCTTTACAGACCTGGTCTGGAGCCTAGGCTGTTGGTTTTCGCACACAAAGACTGATGTCCGACTGTTTAATAAATTGAACTCGCCTCTTTATTTGACGACAGCATCAAAATATATCGCATGGATTTGCAGTTTATCCTAGAGCTATATGGGTTTGCTAGCCAACAAGTCTGCACTGGTCAGTGTTTTGAAAACAAAACTTGAGCCAGCTGTGCACTTGATCTCAGAGCTATCACAGGAATATGTCGAATTAGATACATTTTTCATACATGTAGACGACGGAGAATGGACCAGACTTACATGGATAAAAATATGCAAGCGGTCATATAATCTGACTTGATCACATAATATCTAAATCCAATTTTGATTTCAAAAAGTGGTTGGGGCATGGATCCAGTGTTCTTCTCCTGTTACTCGAGTTGATGTATATCTAACAACATCGGTGGATACCTTGGCTATACAGGGGTTCGCCGGCAAAACATAGTGAAGAGGCGTTAGACAAACACGGTTCGCCCCAGATGGTACGTAGTCTATCCCGGTTCAACAGTTATATTCCAGGTCGTCAGGATTCACTCCTGAGCGATAAAACGGCATGAACCGCGGCCTAAAGTCGAGACAGTGAAAACGGGGCAAAATTACGGGCTATTTCAAAAAATGTTCAGGCAAGATTCAACATTTTGATATGTACAGTGTAGTTCTCGCAACGATCGTTCAGTGTCAATTTCTAATGGCAAAACGTCGCTATATTATAACATTAATTAATATTACAACAAATGTTACCCTATGGGAAGTTTGCCTTTATTAAGTCAGGGTGAACATTTGTCATCTACATGACAGGCATATGTACCAGCCGGGTTTCGAACCCGCAACCTCTTTACTACTTGATTGCTAAGCAAATACGCTATTCATTACACCACCGCGGCTGTAACATATGTACATATTATAACTTAAAATCTTGGCATCCGACAAGCATGAGATGACCCCTCTATAAATTGTCCATTTCAGGTTCCGCTCTCCGCTTAGATTAATCCTTTAAATGTCCATAAAGAACAAAATGAATCTTTAATCGAATATGAATATACAGAGAAACGTCGCCAGCAATGATCAAGCCTGTTAAATATCAACAATTAGCGTGGTTATCGATGCAAAGATAAACTGATAGAATATTGCCTCTTCCTTCATTCTGACCAGTTCTGTCACCTACGCTGCCATGTGAGCAAAGCAGTCTAGCAGCTTGACGGTGACAATTTCATTATACATGGGACATCATAAGTTGCAAAAGGTAAGAAGTAGAAATTGAATTTAATTTCATTCAAAACTTCCGTGAACTTAGGGCTTCCAAGCCCCTTAAACAACATTTTATCGGCCCAGCTACTGTACAATGTACGCAAAATAGATTTTTTTTTTTTTTGTAAACAATTATCAGATTGTAGAGTTCAACAGTTACAGAACAGAAGCCACGACCAGCTTGACTCATACAGATGGACATACTGACAGCAAAAGAATTGGTTGCAAGAAAACCATGCACATATAAGTTTGGACGACGCAAGAGTTCTTGAATGATGCGCACGTTGGTTTTGCCTCGCCTTCCCGGAAAAAAAACAACAACAATTTGCCAGTGGCTAAATATTTTATATACTTTAAAAATGAATGATTTTTTAAAATTGAATCGCTTGTATAACAAGTCAGGATGGGATTTAAAGTTGCATGTCTGCTGTGTCTAGGTTTGTTGGCCATATTCACGGGCCAAGCATATGGTACGAGGAAATTCCGGACAAGACCCCTGAAGGATGGAGACGGAATAAACTTTCCACGACGAGTGCTGTTGAAACAGGAGGCCGAAAAATATGTAAGCAATGATTGTAACCACTTTGACGATCGGGGTTGTCAATTTTTTAAAATTAAGTTTTGAATTTTTATTTCATATTTTTATTCACAGGCTAACGTTATATCTATTTAATTTTGGTATCTTTTAAAATAAATATTGCTTTCAACGGCCTTCTTTCAACTACACCGACTGGAAATGTTTCACATTAAAGTCGTTGGCATCAGGAAAACATGTCCCTTAAACCCCACATTTATACAGCGAAACTGGGGTATGCAGGGGTATACCTATTTTTTTCTTATTTTTGCTCCAAAACATAGATTGTGGATACTCGTTAGAACCTTCTCGATGAGGCGGTTCTAACGTGTATCCCCAATCTATGTTTTGAGCAGAACTAAGAAAAATATCAAAAATATTCTGATTAAATTTTCAATTTTTGCTACTGAAAAAAAATCTCTATATCTTACAGTAATGTTTTCCAGGTATTTAGCAAGACACTATATCTACTTTATCGAATGTCAAACCCAAAGTTTGACGTTGAGAACCTCAAAAATCTTGAAGTGGTATTGGAGCTTCACCAAGATGGCAGTTACAATGCAAGTTTTGTCGCAAGGTATGCACAGTCCAACCTGTCTTAAGCAAGCGACCAAGGGAAACACTAAAATCGCTTGCTTGACAGGTGCTTGCTTAATAGATGTTATGTTCTGACACGAGGGTGGGCGTCCAAACCAAACTATGTTAGCTAGAAATAAATAATGGCACTGCCCTGTCTACAAAATTAAAATGCATAAGGAACTGCAAACAAATACTGCCAAGAAGCACAATCATCTTCTTGATTAGCTCTTGGTATGATTTTCCTGTATTAAAAGTGGTAGCACATTGTAAAAAATGTTCCAAGATTTATAAATCATGAATAGTTTGGCCTTTTTGAGAAAGCAGTTTTTTTTCTCAGTAAATATACTCCTCAAAAATTTCTAAGGGCCACTATATTATTTTTCATATACCGCAATGTTAAGCTGCCCAAATTTAACCCATACTTAATGGACATCCCAAAGGAAGCAGAATGGCCTTTTCATTTGCATTATTTTGGGTGTTGTCCCAAAGTAACTGACTACAAGACAATTGAAAAAGAAAACGCCCTGACAAAGCCCATAGAACAGTTTTGGCATTTTTCGAAAATCATGGAATTATGGCATTTTGTTTTCTGAAATTCCATAGATTCACAAAAATTCAACTTCAGTTTGAATTTTCCGTTATAGTCAGTCTTAAAATTATTGCGGCAAATGTTGTTGGTGTAAAATTCATTTTTGCTCGTGATGGTCATGCTTGAGCTAATTTTGAAACAAATGCAATTTTTTGACAAAATTTAAGATTTACAAAAACATCTATCTGGACGTTGACATGTCATTTTCTGTTTCAAATTTCTTATAGTCAGTACCTTCGAGGCATTATTTAAGATAATACAAATGAAGAAGGGGATTGGTCTCTGGGGATTGGCATTAAATTTGAGTTGAACCGGGAGTGCATTACACTACGATATATGGAAAATAATACAGTGACCCTTAGAATGTTGTGAGGAGTATATTATTGAATAAGAAAATTTATTAATCATATTAAAATCACCAGTTTAGACATTTGTTTGCTGTGATTGAAAAGTAAAATATAAAGGGATGGAACTGACACAGTAAAGCTTAAATCATTATGAAATGCATAGTCTGTTACTGCTGTTAGTAGTTATGGTTCTGTCAGTGGTAATTGTCACTAAGTTCTCCCAGACAAGGTGTCTAGAATTAACTTTTGATACAATAAACAATGAATTATGGCATCTGGAAGGTGTGAAGACAATTTTGACACCTAACAGAGTTTAAATATCCATGTCAAAATATATTGATGAAATGAGTGGCTGCTTAAAGCCAAAACTGGGACAGAAACTAGTGGCCTCTGGCCACATAAGACAGGTGCTTGCTTAATAGAGGTTCATTTACATGTAAAATCAATTGGGGGGAAACGAAAGTGCTTGCTTAAGACAGGTGCTTGCTTAATACAGGGCTTGCTTAAGACAGGTTGGACTGTACTTGCAGAAGAAATAAAAAACAACAAAACCTTGGATTGGGTTTATGCCATTGTGAACTTGTGGAATACAAATTGATGACATATTGTTTCTTTGATTTGTGCCACAATAAAGATACATTGAAATATTATTTTTATACTAGTATGAAAGCATAAGTTGAATATCGCCTGTGGCGCTTGCGGGTGTTTACTACACTCCTAATCCTGATGTGATAAAAAAGGCCACACGTAGGCAATGATCAGGAAATGGCGCAATCAGAAACAAATTCCCACTCCATAAACCGAGGGGTGGGAAAAAACTAAAATGGCACTTAGGTACTTATGCCATGAAAACATATTGTAAGCCGAGTGAGCAGCTATTCCCCAATAGGCGGCCACTCAGTTACCCAAACTGAACTAAAAATATGAAAACGTACATAAGGCTCAACCAGCACAAAAATTCGACTACAAAACACAAAACAATTAGAACAACAACAGAAGTATCGCCTTGGAACGATCATTAATATAAAATTACTGGGGGGGGGGGGGTTATAACCGATTTTACAGGCGCCTAACCTTACCCTCATCTTCGGCAGTGGCTCTAATATACACAAATATAAACAATCAATAAGAAAAATCATGTTAAGAAATATAAAACATAGGTACCAACATATAATATATGTAACGGAAAGCAGGGTGAGCAGCTATTGAAGTGAGATGGTCACAGTGCTTTGACAGAACAAATAAAATGCAGAGGGCTAAGTGAACAGCCAAATCGTATTCGGGTGGCCACAAAGTCATACAACGTAAAAGTGGGAATAACTTGGATAAATGTGAACCACAACAGTCCCGCCTTGGAACGGTCAGTTATAACGGGTGGGGGGGGGGGGGGTAAACTTGGCCGATTTTACAGGCGCCTAACCTCACCGCCATCGTCTGCAGTGGTTCACAACATTTAGTTAGTTGTTCGGTCCTCGTGGTGAATCGAATCATCAGGGACAATCGAAAAAATCATGATAATCACCAAAAATACTGTGACTGTAATAAACGGAGACTTATCATTTCTTTTATTTTCAGAGTAGACGAAGTGTGTACAAACTTTGACTGGCTGTATCGGGTGATACCAGAAGAGCGGGACAGGGCTGTCTATACCTTCGGTTGGTATTATAGCACCACAATCATGTCATTTTCTAGCGGAAGAAAAATATTGTAGCCTGACAATTCAGGTAAAAAGAGAAGTTTGCAAATCAAAGAATGTTATAATATACCAGCTCAATATTTTATACCTATAATAAATGACATTGGTATGGTAAACCCTAATGGGTAAGCATCATCTATACTTTCTGGAAGACTAACATATGTGAATCCACTATAAAGGGAAGGCTGTTTTGGTGGCCTCCAAGAAATACACTTTACGTTCAATGTTTCAGATGGTCCATTCCCAACGACAGGCGAGGGAACTACAATCGCTTTCTTCACCCAGAACCCATACAACTATGTCTTCATGTTTCACTGCCTAGACAGAACAAAGGAGATAGTCAGGTGTTTAGAACCAGGATATATGACCCGCGACGTGAGAAAACCGGTCTTCGGGGTTTCCCACTCGGTCTGACACAAACCGGCCTGTGCAGCTACAAAAGATGGGTAGAAGCTTCAATTTTCAGATTTAGGAAGAAGAGGAATTGTATTATCCGTGTAGCGAAAACAAAGGCGCTGATCTAACTGCACAGCTGATCTGCGCCTTTGTTTTCGCATAGACAAAAATCCGGGTTTCTCATGAGCGGCTCATATTATGTAGGTACATGTATATATGTTCGGCGCAAAGTAGGAATCGGTTCAATTCCGGAATTGCACCTGCGCAAAGTAGGAATTCCTACTTTGTCCGCCGATTCTAGAATTGTATCGGACAATTCTAGAATTGTATAAGGGATTATATGAGTTGATATAGCCTGTGCGCAAAGTAGGAATCGATTTGGACAAAGTAGGAATTCCTACTTTGCGCAGGTACAATTCTAGAATTGAACCCGATACAAGCTGGACAATTTCGGAATTGCAAAGATTCTTACTTTGTTGTGGACAAAGTAAGAACAATAGAAGACAAGTTGAGAAACACCATGTGAAAAAAGAAGACGCAAAAAAGAACGATAAAATCCTAACAAAAATAAAGTTATGGAGGCAACAATTAAAGTATGCAATGATAAGAAATTTGTGTAATTAGAACCAAAGAGTAAGCAATGATCAGCAATCCCAAAACACAAATCCCTAAGATGATTACAGACAAATCAGAACAAAAATATGGGGAGTGAAATTATGCAATTACCAGGAACTGGTGTATTTAGAACGAAAACGTACGCAATGATCAGCAATGCCCAAAACACAAAGCAATGACAAGGAACTGGTGCAGTTAGAACGGAAAAATTAAGCAATGATCGTCAGCGCCACAAAACACAATCCACAAAAATAAATTGCAACCTAAAACGTTCAGAAGAGAAAATATTCCTACTTTGTCCCAAAATTCCTACTTTGCGCAAGGATTATTGAAGATTCTTACTTTGTCCCGATTCCTACTTTGCGCACGGACAATTCCGGAATTGAACTGCGCAAAGTAGGAATTCTTACTTTGTCCGACAAAGTGAGAATTCCTACTTTGCGCAGGTGCAATTCCGGAATTGTACCGATTCCTACTTTGCGCAGAGCATATACATGCGCATCCAGTGTAGAAACTGCTCAGACAAAGCAGATTAATTGTGTTGGGCGCATTAACAATCTTTCGAGTTTTAAGACGATCACGCATGTTTGTTTCAACTATTCAAAACTGAGATATTGAGATAAAGCTCTGCATCTGTGCTTTTTAATTTATTTGGCTTTCTAATATTATTAATCGGTTGAAATTATGAGCAGCAATTTGATATTAAACAAACGCTAATAGCCTCTAGAGGTTTTGGTTCTTGAACGAAAAGTCCTGAGGCAGAGGATATAAAAATCTACGCATGTACGAACGTTTATACTTAATGGCAATTGCACTTTTAATATTAAAAGAACATGTACTTTTGTTAAAAGAAAACAAAATTCATATTTAGACTCACATTTACTAATATTTTCAAACCCTACCCCCCCCCCCCACACACACACACACCTTTAACATGTATTAAGTGAGCCGCGTCATGGGATCAGCTTTGCAGTAACTGCGAAGCTGATCAGCGCCTTTGTTTTCGCTACACGGATAGAATCTGAATCTGGCGGATACCCCGTACACCTCAAAAAGAGTATTACGTGGAGTGCGTGTGGAAATGACCCAAAGAGAGAAACTAAAAAAAGGGAAGAGGGATTCTCTTAATAAACAGTTTAGGACAGTAGAATTTCGACTTTGCTCCGGTTTTGTTTGTTGAGTGGTGGTAATGTGGAAGTTGAAGGAATTGGGATGATGATTATGATGATGATGATGATGATGATCAATGAATGTAGCACCAGCTGGTCCATATTGATGGCAGTGTTGTCGATGATGATGATGACGATGATGGTGATCTTTCTGATTTTCAATGGAAGTGGGAATACAGTCCAGCCTGGAATGTTTCCAGGTCTGGACAATTGGTCAGGTCAGGGAGGAGGTTGTTCCAGAGTCTTGCTGTTCTTGGAAAAAAAGAGTACGTATGAGCGTTGATTCTTGAATATGGTATAGAGAGTCTGTTACGAAATGAGGGAATGGTGTATGGTGGGAGAGTGATTCGAACTTGACCTTGTTGAATCTTGTATAGCATTACCAGGAATGATATTTGTCTACGGGTTTGTAATGATGGAAGGCCTAAATTTTTTAACATTGCCGTGACGCTGCTGGTACTTGCGTAGTCATTGAGGACATATCTGGCTGCCCTGAGTTGTACCATCTCAGTCTGTTTTATAGATTTGTTCTGCCAGGGATCCATTCCTCTACTTATACCCAAAATTTCAAGATTCTAGCTTTCGTATGTGACTGTACAGGCCGGTTTGTGTTAGACCTGGTAGGAACCCCCGAAAACCGGTTTTCTCGCGTCTCGGCTCAAGTGTTTTTGTTATATATATAACACAATTTGTAGGAATGGTAACCGTGTGTAAAATGGTGCGAGGCCGAGGCGGAACTAATGAAAACATTTGGTGTGACGTTTGACAATGACTTCTGGTTGTTTAACACACGAAAGTAAGTTTTGTAATATATTATTAAATGACTCCTGGTCGTTAGCAGTTTTGAGCTAGCTTCTGTCTTATATTTAGTCCATTGTCATTTCAACTAACGTTGCATAATAAGTTGATGAAATCTATCATACCATACTAATAATGTATACTCTTTTGGTACAAATCACGCTGTCAACAGACCACGATTAGCTTTGCAGTTGAGGTTTCTGGTTAATTTCTAAACATATTCCTTCATTAAGAAAGTGGAGGGACAGCACTATATAATCAGTGAAAAGCATACGCATTATCTGAAATTTTCTTTTGTATCATTTCAAACACTTTCCCAATATTAACATCATTCTTTCAGGATGTTCCTCGTAGACGAAGTACAAAAATATACAGATTTTGTGACAAGTTGTAATTAGATTTTCTCCTAAAAGCAAGAAACACAGATTCTTGATTAGCAGTCTAGCTCTCAGTCGTGGAAATGCATCATGTATTGTGGACAATCATTCTTTATAATTGAGCCACCTCGTGGGAAAACCAACAATCTGCATAGGCGAAAACAAAGGCGCAGATCAGCTTCGCGGTAACCGCGAAGCTGCTCAGCGCCTTTGTTTTCGCTACTCGGATAGTACAATTCCTCTTCTACGTAAATCCGAAATTTCAAGCTTCTAGCTCTTTTCTGTGCTTGTACAGGCCGGTTTGTGTGGGACCTGTTCGGAAACCACATTGTTGGTTTTCCCACGAGGCGGCTCATATTTTTAAGTTGAACCAGCTTCTATCCTCGGTCTTATAAATTAAAACTTGTTTTTTTAAGTTCAATGACACCCAAACAATAAATTAAAAAGTGAGCAATGATCACATCATGAATTTATATAATGGGTGTCGATTGGAGATTCCACCCAAGGGATGACCGTGCCGAGCGGTACCGAGGCCCGTTCATCCCTTGGGTGGAAAATGCCTGTCTTCAATCGACACTCATTAAAGATTCTTATAATATTTAAGAAATAAAGCTCGAGTGTTTTCGTTTCCTAGGCATTGTGATGAACTCGGTATACACACGGGCAGATGCCATCGAATGCAAATTCGCGGCACGATTGTGACTGATATACTAATCTAATATTACATTAATCTTGTCTTTACGTCTTCACCCTGTCCAACGTTGACGACGGTGAAACGGTCCCAACACCGGTTACTACGGTGCTTTCGCTACAAAATTTGACGGATGCGAATAAATTTCTTGTTTTGTTCAATGTTATATCAACGTTTGTGATGAAGTAAAACGCGCATCTAATGGAGAATTAACTTGACTTTTTATTTCTGCTTGAACGAAAAGCAGTTGTTGTATAATTTCTCCAAACATTCGTTCCAAAGTTGGTAAACAAGGTTCGGCCAAGGCCTATTCGGCCGATTTCTACAGAAACTGTTCGTATTTTCCAAAATACGCACAAAAATGTAAGCAAACGAGCATTTTGCAATGACTTTTAGGCAAGATTGTGAGACGTTTGCATCGTTTTCGATAATGGTTTCCCCCGAAAAATGCACAGGAAGAATTTTAAGACAAAATGAAAAAACAACGCCGGTTACTACGGTACCAGATTTACCTGGATTGTTGGATAGATGTGCATTCTAGCTTTACACGATGCGGATTTTGTTACTTATTTGTGTCATGCTTCTGCCTACACACCTCTTCCATGTAGGTTTCGGGAACTTTACGTTCATTGGCATGGAGATCAAGTCTAAAGTGAAGAGTATTTTTTATGAAACGGTTCCGAACTCTTGTATTGTATTTAAGATAGATCGTGTCTCATTGTAGAAAAGGTTGCCGTTAGCCATATAAGACACTACTCATTTCTAATTAAACTTCTTCGTATTTTCTTACTTCAGAACTGACTCATTAAGATTAAGATGTTTCTAACAACTCTTAACAAACTAAAAAAACAAAACAAAAACAACATATCTTACTGTTCTGGAAAATAAACGTTCCTCTGATCAACCCGATTTTCTCCCATGAATTAGAATTTTGAAAAAGACTTTAAAAATGCATAAGCCATATAGTGAAATAACTTCTTTGTCTGGCTTGTTGACAATCAATGATTAAAACAGATCATTTAAGAGCAGTGAACATATTAATGAGAAAGGGGTGGGTCAAACCGCAGTTTCGGATACTCAACCTTTAGATTTGGCAACAAAGAGAATTACTGTATATTTGTAACTTTCAACACAAAGACTAGTATTATCTAAATGGCAAAGTATCGTATTGTTTCTTGCAGAATAAGACAATACATAAGTGGAGGATGCGAAAGGAGTCATCATTGACCTTTTAAAAAATCAAAGAAAAAAAATCCACATTCGTTTCTAACGCGAACCTGAGAGACTTTCATTGAAGACCGAGCTCCAGTTGAACTAAGAAGTCCAGTCCAGTATCTGCTGAAAAGATAATCTTCTCCCCATTGAAAAGATCTTGTTTGGTTGGGATTTTTTTCCACAGACGTGACATTCCATTTTCTGACAAAAAATAAATAAACATATACGTATCAATTTGATTATTTAGTGCATTTCGGGTATAGCATTCCAAATAACTATATGAGGCAATATACGGTTAACATAAGGTGCATGTCACTGAGGGGGAGATAAATTATTTGTTTGTATGTTTGTTCTTGCTTTGACGTTCTAGTCAACAGTAACTGTTGTGGCCAGATTGTCTAGATTGGGGTGCCATTTGAAATCCATTTTTTGCTCCAACACAGCATACATGTATATCTCATATTATATTTGTACCGAAGAAATTACTCCGTTCACCTTACATTGCTGAAAATATTGAATATTTAAGAAATAGATCAGCTCTAGCAGTGAGTTGTTGTCTAATAATTCACTGTTTGGAGGTCAGTTGTAAAGCAGATCAAATCACGAGCGCGCAGCGCGAGTGATTTATCTGCGTACAACTGACTGACAAACAGTGAATTATTACTCAATAATTCACGCACTAGAGCTGATCTTTTTCAATTCTTACACGCAATAAACAAAATAAAATCATTTTAAACCTTCAGTTTCTCAATAACTTTCCGACCATTGCACTGATGAAATGCCGCCAAACTTTTGACGTTACCGCAAATGTCTATACATGTTTGTTACGTTTTAACGCGTTGAAATGACGTTACACCGTCTAACGTCAAGATAACGTGACTTATGATATAGCTGAGGTCATAATCTAACCAAAATGGCGTTAAAACGTCGTGAATTAAAGTCACGCTTATTTGCCCAGTAAAATTGTTGCACAATATAACACGTTTTTTAACCATTGGCTATATAGGCGAGGTGTGTTAGAATTTTCCATATTCAATATTTTAGAATGTTTTTGATGGAAACTTATGTCATATTCAATAGTTTGCACGGGTTACCGGCGGGACTACTTTCGATAGTACAGTAGGTGGCCATTGAAAAAATATCTGGCAGCCATTTTCCATTTCCACTTCAACTAAACGAACGACGAAACTAGAAAAAATACAGATTCCCTCGCACAATAAATACACAAAACTTCATTTCAGGACAAATACCTCGAATTTTGGAAGAACAAAAATGTAAAAGTGTTTGTACTCCGAATTTCTAACTTTGCTCATGAGATTTCTGATCGCAACGACGTCCAAGAGTCACGTCGACGTCATCAATTTTACTGCAACGTCACGGTTCTCGCGTACACAAAGGCGAAGCTCCGCGTGTGTTGCAATATGGTGATAAGTCGTTAGAAACGATACCTTTTTACATGAAGTGTGACCAAATGAAATGTCTATCAGGACTGGAGATGCCAGGAATAAGCATTTATGCGTACTTTAGGGTATATACATGTAATGAAAAGGTTATTGAATGGAAATAGTAAAATATTCGGAGCTCGTTCATATGACTGAGATTCACTCGCAAGCCCGTGCGTCCTCGCCATATGAACTCGTTCAGAATAGTTTTCGACATTCATTCAATAACCTATTATTATTATTATTATTATTATTATTATTATTATTATTATAACATATTGGATAATGTTTCGACTCGAAACTTTCGAATGCGTGAGTCAGTCATAGTGTCATTGAGCGAGTAAGTAAGTACAAGCAAGAAAGTACTTCAATTTAAAAGGGTTGCAGAAAGGTTGGTGAAACTTATAATACCAAGGTACCTCAAAGTATAATTACTCGCAATTGGTGAATCACGGACAAGCCCTGTTTTCCTATTGGAACCACTTCTATCACATAACAATACAGAACTGTTTCATTAGAATCTCTCAATTTAGGGTTGATGTCCATGCCAATGAACGTATAGTTCCCGAAAATACATGAAAGAGGTATGTAGGCAGAAGCAGGGCACGAATTAGTAACACAATCCGCATCTTGTAAAGCTAGAATGCCCATCTATCCGTAACAATCCAGGTAATTCTGGTACCGTAGTAACCGGCGTTGTTTTTTCTTTTTGCCATAAAATTCTTCATGTGTATTTTTCGGGGGAAAATCTATCGAGAACGATGCAAACGTCCCATAATCTTGCCTACAAGTCATTGCAAAATGCTCGATTGCTTACATTTTGTGCGTATTTTGGAAAATACGAACAGTTTCTGTAGAAATCGGCCGAATAGACCGTGGCCGAACCTTGTTTACCAACTTCGGATCGAATGTTTGGAGAAATAATACAACAACTGCTTTTCGTTCAAGCAGAAATAAAAAGTCAAGTTAATTCTCCATTAGATGCGTTTTTTACTTCATCGCAAACGTTTATATAGCATTGAAGAAAATAAGAAATTCATTCGCATCCATCAAATTTTGTAGCGAAAGCACCGTAGTAACCGGTGTTGGGACCGTTTCACCGTCGTCAACGTTGGACAGGGTGGTCTTTGCTTACTCAATGTAGCTATTACAAAATCAAATGTTAATAAAGTAAGAAGAAAACATAAATGTTTCCTGTTGTGTCTGTACAGCCTAAAAGAACTGTTTTGTTTCGCTGTTCTTGTCCAGTTAAAAATTATGCAAGTCTAGTCTGAGTGGTTCCTTTTTGCATTTATATGCCTAGTTGGTGAACTGTAAAAGGTAAAGTATTATCCATTATTAAAATCAGTATATTCATCAGAAATGGAGTGTTAGAAAATGAAATAAATTGAATTGTCTTGAGGCTGTCTTCAGCTATCTGAAATAGTGATGACTTGATAGCATCAAAAGAGTTTTTTCTCTTCCTTTTTTACTTTTTTTTTTCGTAAAGCATGTGTGGTAAGCGCCTCGAGAGAAACAATACCATCAGGAATAAATCAAACCTTGGTTGTTGACCCCATATTTGCCTTGCTATCATGTGACTCACCAGCCGAGTCAATGCCCAGCTAGGAATTTTGTATGTAGATACTGTTCAAAACGAGGACACCACACTCTCAACTGCTTGCACATATACACAGCCTGGTTGTGGTCTTAAAAGAGCAATATGCAACAAAATATCAAACTGTTGTGCAATGGACGTGAATTGTTGCTACATGGACACCTAGTTTATGTTCCAGGATACATTCGGAGTTTAAAGCGACTATTACATTAAAACGTAAACGTAACGAAGAAACATTCGGCATTTCTATTTTCACGAAAGAACATTTCTACATTATTTAATTAGTACCCACTTATACCACCGTTTAATGCTTCATATAAGTTGAAAACTGTCATGTAAAAATGGCATGCAACTTAGAACTTATACTGTGCATCCAGGACGTTTCGAGAAGCCTTCATATAAACTTAGTTGGGGGAATTTAAACCCAAATCAATCAATCAATCAATCAATCAATCAATCAATCAATCAATCAATCAATCAATCAATCAATCAATCAATCAATCAACCAAACCGCGATGCTTTGTCCAAAGGCAACACAATTCCTATATTGGAAGGAATGATTTTTCTTTTCAATTCAGAAAAATCATTACTTGTTACAGACGTATAGGATATAACTTAAATGTTATGCGACAGTCTGCATGCTTAGTTTTTAACCAAATCACGGTTGATAACTATGCTGCCTTCTTTAATTGCACGCCGGTGGGTTGGGCGTCAGACTCTTTTTTAGTTAAGTTTAGGTAACTGAGTGGCCACCTATTGGGAAATAGCTGCTCATTCGGCTGACTCGGTTTTTGGGGTGGGAATCTTTTGCTGATTGCGCCTTTTCCTGATCGTTGCCTACTTGTACCTTTCTATGATAGCCCCGACATAAAGCTATTCATGTTAGTCGGTTGGGGTCTGTGCTTCTTGTTTGTTGCGTGGCCCACCGGGGTTCAACTGGTGTTTTTCTTTTGCTCCGGAGTTAGTAAATTATTGGGCGCCCAGGGATCTTCATCGTTGGGCAGCTTACTCAATCTTTGAGTCCTCGTTTTTGATTCATCATGGAATTTATCATGATTTATTTGATTGTCCATGATGATTCAATGACTAGTTAGAGATTCACCACGAGGACCGAACAACTAACTAAATGTTGTGAACCACCGCAGAAGCTGTGGGTGAGGTTAGGTACCTGTAAGGTACTGATCGATCCAAGGCGACACTTCTGTGGTGGTTCTTATTGTTTTATGTCTTGGTGTTTAAAACTTTTTGTGCTGTTGGCGCCTTATGTATGTTATCATATTTTTAGTTAATTTTTGGGTAACTGAGTGGCCACCTTTTGGGAAAATAGCTGCTCTTTCGGCTTACGATATGTTTTCATGGTATAAGTACCTGATTGTTAGTTTGTTTTTTCCCGCCTCGGTTTTTGGAGTGGGAATCTTTTTCTGATTGCACCTTTTCCTGATCGTTGCCTACTTGTACCTTTTTCCAATCGTCCGGGAGCTATACCTACGTACTTACAAAATTCAGAATCTCCTATTATTTGTTACAAATATCATAAACCAATCTGAAATACTATTTTCTTTTCAATAATCTTATTTCTGATCATCATGTCCTTGCTAATACTCCTAAATCTTGAGATTGTAAAGATTCAAAATATGTTTATCAACCAGCCGGACATATATTAACTGGAAATTTCAAAAATGATTTCAGATTCCAGAATTCGCAAAATTGTTTCTAATGGTCCAAAATATAGATTCCCTTCCTACATTAATTTCGACAAATGTAGAGAGGAGATTGCATCTGCATTGAATGATTTCTCTAATCGATGGTGTAAACGAACGGGTGTTGAGGATAACGCTCTTAAAGAATGAAAAGAGGTTCTTCACTATTGTGGTTAAACGTATGAAGTTTTATTCACAAAAATACTAATCTTTTACCTCCTAAACCAAAATCGTCCTTTAGGCATCTGAAGTAGGGTATTCAAGAATTGCATAGAGAAAGTATGTCGTGGTTCCGACAGACAAGGCCGCAAGCAATGCTGTTGTCATTTGTAGGCTTCACTACGTTAACACCTTAAAACAGGAGCTTGATGGTACCAGGGCTTATCAGGAGAAAGAAACTGATGAAATATCTGTAGTTAATGTTCACCTAAACGAATTGTCTGTTAAATTTGCTGTTTGTGTCAATGAAGGCTAGGGCAAACTTCCTAAGATGTATTGGTTAGATTTATTGCAAATTGTAGCTCTTGTACTACTAAATTATTAACTTCCTGTCTTACTGCTATCAAATCGCTTGTGATTAGGCCGAAAAAAAAAAAAAAAAGCTGTGTTTCCGCTAACCCGACAGACCCTGATTTTTTTGTGCCGACCCTGCAGTTTTATTGCCATTTTGAAAGAAAATGTTTTCATTCCTACCGACCCTTGAAAATTTCAGGTAAATGGACATATGACTTCTAATGGATATGTGTTTTCTTGGTATAAGTACCTAGGTGTCATTTTAGTTTTTTCCCACCCCTCGGTTTATGAAGTGGGTGCGCCATTTCCTGATCATTGCCCTAACTATGACTGGACAATTAAAATTGTATTTACTTGTACAAAAGATAACATGCAAACTCGCATATACTTTACATAATTTTGTTATCTGTGTTGAATCAAACCGCAAATGATTGCTATAGAAATTCTTTTTCGTAGACAGACAATAGTTTATAGTCTCTCTTCCACATATATAGATGTATAAACACCAATATATGATAGAAACATTCTAGTTTAGAAATATGAGAGACTTCTTAAGTTATTATATATAATAAATTACACAATAAGTAACTACAAATTATAAGTATACCAATCAAGATGTTTCCACCTCCCACGCTCAAGTGATTGGGAGATTTCCTACCTACAGACGCAACCAATTCGGAAGACCGCCGATGTGGTCAGTGGAAATGATATCAACCGAACGGCCCATGCACCACCCACGCCATTCGAATGCGAGGACCATGTGGCGGAAACCAATGTCCAAACAGCATGCCCTCACACCAAGTAATTATATATATACTGAAAAACAAAAATCTTGCACCACCCTATTTTTGTTATTTTTTATGACCAAGTAGAACTATTTTTATTTCTAACATTATTTTTGGTTAATTCCAATATCAAAACTTTGACCTTGCAGCAACTTCAGTAATGTGGATGATAATGCAAAATGTTTGGGGCAAAAAGTGTAAAATTGCATTTTTTGGGAAAAATTGATAATCAATGAAAATTTTAAATGAGTTTTCATTGTACATGTGATCAGCATCATAGCAGTAGCAGAAAAGCAATAAAACATTTTGAATTTTAGGGAATTTGGAGGTTTTACAAAATTTTTAAAATTTGCATTTTCGGAAAATTAGCCGGTGGTTTTGAAAATTTCCTTTAAACAGCAAAGAAAACAAACAAAAATGCATTCTTAGGTTATGACAAGTAAACACATACCCCATTTAACTGTTTTGAAAAGTTTCATAAACAGAAGTCATATCCGTTTGCTGTACTAAGATCTTGTACTAAGCCCTAAGATCTTGTCTGAATTGGTTTCCAGTGATGGAGTACAGGAAGAAGTTAATGGCGAAGTTAAAATAGGAGAAGGTATCGGCGATTGTCACTATCACTGAGTCCATGTCGTTACTCATATAGAAAATATCTGCGCCGTATATGTACGCCCGAACGATCAGGTAGATACCTATAGGGAATGTGAGCAGGACGAATGTCCCACTCACTGCGATTGCTGTAATCATCATCTGTCGATTGGTGCGAATTCTGCCACGGACAGCCTCTAGATTCATTAGATGACTCCAGGGCCGTCGCCGCGTTCTAAAAAGTGGTCCGGCGAAAACAAGATCGAGTGCCGAAGGGGTAGAGCACGAGAGGGGGGGGGGGGGGGTCCACCTCGTAAGGGGGGTTCCCCCGACAAAATTTTGATTTATTGGTGCTTCTAAACGCGTTCTGTATGCGTCTGTTTTCGAATTTTACAATTTTTTTTTTTTTTTTTTTTTTTTGTGTTTTTTTTTTGTTGTTTTTTTTTGGACAAAAAAACGACCGATATTCAAATATAATATGAAATATTTGTGATGAGAGCTGGTAAATTCTGACATGAATTTCCATATTTTTTGGGGGGAAAAACGGCCCCACCTATTGGGGCCATGAAAAATAGATGCCTC
This sequence comes from Rugalucina vietnamica, assembly GCA_964017185.1. Classification (NCBI taxonomy): domain Eukaryota; kingdom Metazoa; phylum Mollusca; class Bivalvia; order Lucinida; family Lucinidae; genus Rugalucina; species Rugalucina vietnamica. The sequence continues at coordinate 10,964,774 of OZ024870.1, read as the reverse complement.
ATAGATAGTCTGCTCGTGCCTCTAAGCAAAGCCTACTATCAACTTGCTGACCATCTGATTACTACTTATACAGCTAAGTCGGTATAAGCATGCCCATGAAACGTGGTTTAGTCAAATCATTCATACGTGTTCATTTAAACTTCAGTTGTTTACATGGGTCCCATAAAAAGAGGCAATAATATCCCGTCATGATCATAGCCGTTGACTGGGACGTAAAACATCAAATCAAACAAGTTTCCAGTAAATTTGAACAATTATTATATGGATATTTTTGTGGGGACTTTTTTGTTTTAGATTTGGGTATATATTTGGATTATGTGACAAAATAAGAATATATTTTAGGGTTTAAAAACAATGTCTGACCTACTTTGTATCTCATCAGGCGGTAGCACAACAATGTTATTACGAGTTTTTCATATCGTTTCGCTAAACAAGGTGTCATTTCAATGATAGTACTGTTTTTACACGTTTTGTGATTCCTAAGATGTTTATTTTCACACCTTTGCTCGTGAAAACGTGACGTTTTCTGTGCTGACTAGCGAAAAGCCGTATAACTGATGGGCGTTGATAACTAGAACAAAGGCGAGAACGATACTGATAATGATAAAAGCTGATTTCGGAGTCCCGAACGTATCCCGCTTGTGCGGAAAACAAGAACAGACCATTCTATCGGTCGATAATGTAGCAACAAGTAGAGACGACCACATTTTGCACGCATAGTACATGAATCCTAGTATTTTGCAGGATATAACATTCAGCATAATATCTATGTCAAAAGCATAAAACAACCATGAGTTGACAACAACAAAATAGAGGGAAGCAGTATCTCCAACAGCAAGAGCGCCGAGATATACGATGAATGAGTTTTTCTTCGTACTTTTGCTGGTGACCGTGATGAGTGTCAGAATGTTACCCACTGTCCCTACCAGTATACAAATGGGTGGCACAAAGAGCCACACCTTTCTGACGGAGTCCAACATTCTGAAAAATAAATAAGACACTGGTAATTATTGAAAAATGGGTGGCACAAAGAGCCACACCTTTCTGACGGAGTCCAACATTATGAAAAATAAATAAGACAATGGTAATTATTGAATATACGAGTTTATACATCGTTTTATGTTCAGTGTCATCTCCATCGGACCGTCATTGTCCTATTTACTTGGAGACCGTTGTCCTAGTGGTAGTGCACAGGACTGAGACGCGGGAGGTTCTGGGTTTGGTACCGCTGTCGTCTAGTTTCCTTGAACAAGACATTTGAACTCTCACAAGTTCTGGCCCCGAGGTTATTTTTTTTTCATATTCAGCTCAGCTGAGACTGAAATTTATCCTGCTGACGGTCTAAAACGGGAAATTTCTATCAATTTGGAGCATTTCAGTATTATATTGAATCTATAGTTCATGCTAAGCTGAGTTGAGCAAGAAAAAATGTTTTATAACCTTGGTACCTGGTCCCGATAGCTCATGTATTCGAGCGTCCTTTTCAAAGGTCGGGACGTCGCAGGTCCGATCCTCGGCCGCGCCATACCAAAAGCGTTAAAATGATGTCAATGGCTACCTTGCTTGACGCTCAACTTGACGCTCAGTTTATGATACCGATAGCCCTGCTGGAGAAGTTTGGCTGGTAAACATTTATTTCGCGCTTTGTAGTCTGCTTCATGATTGCAGACTCTAGCAAACCTAATAAGTTGCGAAATATACACCATAACAAGCACGGCGACGAACGTCACCATCCAAAAATCCAAAATCGGAAAATTTACTATGTCAAAATCAAAGTCATCGCGTTTATCATGAATTTTAGAAGAAACAAATCCATTTATAATAGAAAGATGTAAATCCATGAAGGGGCCTTCGGTACCTGTGGTGTTGGCTTTATACAACCGTAGTTCAGGTGGATAAATTTGATTTACCATGCCGTCAAATAAGGATTGTTAATGTTCAAAAGGTCATCGAGGTAACTAGAAGTCGAATTAGAAGCCTCGATAACATCAGCTTGATTGTCATGGTTAAGAGAATACATAAAATCTCTTTCATAGCAGTATTAAAGTAAATCAGCTACGATAGGGGCGCAATTTGTACCAATCGGAATTCCAACAATTTGTCTGTATATTAAACTTGGTTCCAAATCTGATTTAGATATTATCCAGGAGATAGGATAAGGCGTTGCAGACATTCTGAGATGACCAAAGTGTATATCGACTTTGGTCAGAGGAAGTGAAAAAAGCTTTTTCTGTAATTACAGGCCAAAAAAGTGAACCATAATTTTTAATGCTCTTTCAAAGTCCACTCTATCAAATCGCAAAGTGTTTCTTTAATCAGATTATGAGGATTATGCGGCAATGTGGTATACAGAGTAGAAAAATCGTATGTGGACAAGCTGGTCGCACAGAACCCTCTACACTTCAGTTTACTGAGCACCTCGCCAAAACTTTCTATTGTAATTGGCCAAAACCAAGTTTCATACACCAACTCACAGTATCGTATGACATGAGATTTGATAGCAGTAAGATAGGAAGTTAATAATTTAGAACGTTCAGTGGTAGTATAAAAAAGCCTGTTAGCTTCCTATAAAAACTGATGTTTTGGTAAATATCTTAGAGATAACAAAACCAATCACTGTGAGGAATGGTGCACCTTAAATAATTATATTATACATAACTAATCTATATTTTTAACAAATTTTACACTTTAAGGTTAAAAAGTTTCTTTTGAAAAATGCCCATTTTTATAGGACATTTTGGCTGTAATGAACATAGGAGTAAGTTTGTTTATGTATTAGCCTATGAGTATGCTTGTTTGTCCACAATACCTCTATCCTTTGTTGTAAAGTCTACTTTTAAACCGCATATGGAAAAACTTACACTTGGTTAGGTAAAACCAAAGAACTGACTATCTCAAGGTAAGACTCTGAGCAGTCTATTTTGTTTAAACCATATGTGCATATGAGAGCAGCAAGGTCACATAGCGACCTACCGATGGTAAGTAGAGTCTGATAAGTCATACACAATGCAGTGTACATGGGGAAAACATACCATGATACAGATTTTAAAATGCCATGGCTATAATGCGCAAAATGCATTTTATAATAACTGTATAACTGTTAATCTACGCCTGAGTAACATTTTGTATTCCCCAAGAAGAAAAAAAAAAGAAAAAAAAAAAAAAAAAAAAAAAAAAAAAAAAAAGAAATGCCACCTAAAACTATGCCAGAAAAATGGCTGTGATTGTGAAAATCTAAATATTTTGAAGCTGAATCCAAAAAAATCTTCTTCTACAGTTGGGACAAAGTATATTTGATGACTTGTCACAATGACACTGAAGCTTTTAAAATGGAAGTAAGTGGTTACTTTAAACAACGTTGCATTAGAACATTTACTTTGTTGAACAGTATACTATTGGATTGTCAGTCAATGAAATTAATCTGCCTATAGAATTTTTATTGAATGAGATGTTTGCATGGGCAGTACCTATAGCTGTTACAATAACTCCAAGTACTCCCCTTCATTCTGTCTTAATTTTTTGTATTAGGTTTAATAGACAAAAGCAAGAAAACAATTAGTGAAAATTCTAAAAATCAGTTTCTAGTTATGTATTGGTATAAAAATAACATTGGAGAAATAAATTTAATTTTATCATTAATAGTAAGCCAGAAATTTTGCAAAACATCAGTTTTTATAGGAAGCTAACAGGCTATACAAGAACTTGAATTTGCAATTTAGCTTTATACGATCTTTTGTGAAGTTTAGGTAACCAATACATCGTAGGAAGTTTGTCTTGGCCTTCAATGACACAAACAGAAAACCTAACAGGCAATTCGTTTAAGTGAGCATTAACAACAGATATTCATCCCTATCTGTCTCCTGTTTTAAGGTGTTAATATAATGAAGCCTACAAACAACAATAACATTGTTTGCGGCTTTGTCTGTTGGAACCATGGCATACTTTCTATGAAATTCTTGGATACCCTGCTTCAAATGCCTAAAGGACGATTTGGGTTTAGGAGGTAAAAGATTAGTATTTTGTGAATAAAACGTTATACGTTTATCCACAATAGTGAAGGTACTTCTTTCCCATGCTTTACGAGCACCATCCTCAACACCCTCTCGTTTACACCATCGATTCGGGTAACTGAGTGGACGCCTATTGGGGAATAGCTGCTCACTCGGCTTATGATATGTTTTCTTGGTATAAGTACCTAAGTGACGTTTCAGTTTTTTTCCACCCCTCGGTTTGTTGAGTGGGAATTTCTTTCTGATTTCGCCATTTCCTGATCATTGCCCCCTCGTACCTTTCTTTGAATCTTTACAATCACAATACTTAGGAGTATTATTAGCATGAATATCAAGATCAGAAACAATTTTTTGTTTTATTTTGGAAGTACGTAGGTATAGACTGTGTCACTGATTTAACCTGGAATATACTGGGTAAATAAAAAAGTCAATTCCTTTATTAATGAAATGAATTTTAATAAAATGCCTAATATAATTTGATTCGGAATCGATAAATGGACGAAGAGCATGCTTAGTATAGCATCTAGTCAGCATCGTGCATTTAATGATTTATATCGTAAAATCTGTTAGCCTCAGTGTCCAAGGAACGATTTATGAGATTTAAGATAAGAAAGCATAAAATGTCTATCGTGTACCCTTAATTAAACCGCTAAATCAAAAAGGGAAGTTATTGGGCGCTCAGGGATCGCCATCGTCGGGCAGCTTATTGAATCTATGAGTCCTTGTTTTTGATTCATCATGGTGGTTACATACATTATGATTTATTTGTTTGTCCTTGATGATTCCTTGACTAGTTAGAGATTCACCACGAGGACCGAACAACTAACTTAATGTTGTGAACCACTGCAGAAGCTGAGGATGAGGTTATGGCCATGTAAAACTATGCGAAAAGTATCAGTCATTTTAGAGAAATTAACCAAAATTGTAACCAAAAGAAATATAATACACAGTTTATTGAGTCGATTCATTTTGTTGTAAGGGAATTGCAAATTTAGCATTCCCGAAAAACTATGACGTTCGAATTCAAAACTTTTCGACATAATTTGCCTTTTAAACGCAGGTAAACGCGTAGTTAAATTTTTCTGCACATCTGCCACATTTGAATTCTGCTTATGTGACTTTCGATGTTGGCTGCCTTTGTCTCAGTGCATCACTTATCAGACAAGGGTATGAACGTGTCATAAGTTTCATAAGCTATTATTACAGTATTGAAATACACAAGAGAAACAGAAAAGAAATGTGAAGTCAAAATCGGAAAGTTAACATTTTTGAAGGTGGTGCGTTTTCATTGGACATGAGTATTTAAAATACATACTTACTTTTGCAAGTCTAGTCACTTGAAATTTACTCTGTCCTTTACGTGATACCGAGCTTTACTGGCGTGTTGATACTCTTTGTTTACAATAATATTTTTCCAATAATCATAATCTATTTGCGGATTTTTTATAGAACACCTCCAGTAAGTTTGAAATTGGAAAAGTTTAATACTCTGAGGTTTAATACGAGGGGTTATCCAGAAGTTCGTGGATAAACGTAATAAAATTTACGAAAGCCATTATATTTTTCTGAAAATTTACGAGTAATATTTTGATATTTATATAAAAATATCTAAGAAATGAGTAATTGGCATGTAATTGCTTGATATATTTTCGTCGTGTTACCACACGTAAAAGTCAAATAGTCTTCGCGGTTGTGACGCAAACTCTGCCTTCATATGGTGCTCAAGACAAGGAATTGTCATTTTTAGTGCTCGGGCTCGCTGTCCCAATGCAGATAATTATGGTGCTCGAGACAAGGAATTGTCACTTTAGTGCACGGGCTCGAATAGCTACATCTACTAAAACCATAAGATCACTTTCTAGATATTGTTCTTGTTAAACGACAGAGAACCTATATAAATGGGCCTGTAACACTCTTGTATGGATTGAAAGGATACCCTTGCTCGCGCATAACTAACCATTCAATTTTCTCCTTTCAAGTTAAAACATGACTACTAAAAGTTTAAAATAAAACAATTTTTTTATGTTTATACTCATAAAATGTCGAGACTGAATAATTATGTATACTCCGTCGAATGGAGCCGCACACCGCAAATGCAAAGCATCACCGGGTACTTATTAAAGAAAATACTAACGTCGCGACGTCCATTCAAATTTTATTACAAGAACCTTTCAGTTGTGTAATGTTAAAAATCGGAAACATGCACATAACAGCAAATAACTGGCCCATCCCCATTCTCACTGCTCTTAAAGGATCTCAGTTTTATTTTTATTTGTATAAAATTGCATCAGAATCCACAGTTAAAGTCTACGGATTTCGGCAAATGCAGCTATTAGGGAAATAGACTATAGAACCTGCAGAATAAGCCTTTGTGTCGCAAAATGAGATAATTTATTTATTTATTTTATAGTAAGTGGTGGTTATATAATATATATGTTTATGTATGTTGTTATTATTAAGAACAAAATATACGATTTACCACAAAAATTTAATGTTGGCTGACCAACTTCATGTTAAACAATTATGTTCAAAGCCATTTGATCTCCGTCTACGTTGTCAAAGTGAAACGGTAATGTCGGGAAAACATTACGTTGCGTATAATATTGGAATGGATAATCAAACGTAACGAACTCATATTTAGTATCTCCATTAGCGTATTTTATGTTGAATTTAATTCTGGCTTGTATTTTTGTAGTAAATATTTTCTTTTCATCAGGAAAACATGTCCGTGCAATATATACCCCCTTAAACCCCACTTTTATATAGTAAAACTGGGGTTTACAGGGGTATACCTATTTTTTTTTTATTTTTGCTCCAAAACATAGATTGTGGGTACTCTTTAGATTTTAAGCTAGAAATATCTCTATTCATTGCATGGGCAAGTTTTCGTAATGGATGCTTTCCATACTTTCTCCCTTTGAATGTTTTTACTGCTTCCAAAGGATCAAACTTTTATATTTTATTTGCTATTACTGCAGCTGGTGTTGTGCCGTGTGGCGGCCCTAAAAAGTCTCCCCGTACATCATCCATAGTGCAGATTATATTTTCATTTAGGTCCTTTGAGATCAGTAAATATATTCAGAGTGTTAAAACACTCACGTTTAGAAACATACTTCTAAGCAATGTTTAAAATATTTGAATCCGTTTTGGAATGTGTCTTTGATTTAGACTTCTCGTGTAACTTTTTCGAAATTACCGTACAAAAGTCTGGCTTTCATTGCCGGATTTAAAAGGGCTACTGATGAGGGTTCATTACTCGAAATTGCGCAATATAGTCCATACTTTCTCCCTTTCCAATCGTCCGGGAGCTATACCTACGTACTTACAAAATTCAGAATCTCCTATTATTTGTTACAAATATCATAAACCAATCTGAAATACTATTTTCTTTTCAATAATCTTATTTCTGATCATCATGCCCTTGCTAATACTCCTAAATCTTGAGATTGTAAAGATTCAAAATATGTTTATCAACCAGCCGGACATATATTAACTGGAAATTTCAAAAATGATTTCAGATTCCAGAATTCGCAAAATTGTTTCTAATGGTCCAAAATATAGATTCCCTTCCTACATTAATTTCGACAAATGTAGAGAGGAGATTGCATCTGCATTGAATGATTTCTCTAATCGATGGTGTAAACGAACGGGTGTTGAGGATAACGCTCTTAAAGAATGAAAAGAGGTTCTTCACTATTGTGGTTAAACGTATGAAGTTTTATTCACAAAAATACTAATCTTTTACCTCCTAAACCAAAATCGTCCTTTAGGCATCTGAAGTAGGGTATTCAAGAATTGCATAGAGAAAGTATGTCGTGGTTCCGACAGACAAGGCCGCAAGCAATGCTGTTGTCATTTGTAGGCTTCACTACGTTAACACCTTAAAACAGGAGCTTGATGGTACCAGGGCTTATCAGGAGAAAGAAACTGATGAAATATCTGTAGTTAATGTTCACCTAAACGAATTGTCTGTTAAATTTGCTGTTTGTGTCAATGAAGGCTAGGGCAAACTTCCTAAGATGTATTGGTTAGATTTATTGCAAATTGTAGCTCTTGTACTACTAAATTATTAACTTCCTGTCTTACTGCTATCAAATCGCTTGTGATTAGGCCGAAAAAAAAAAAAAGCTGTGTTTCCGCTAACCCGACAGACCCTGATTTTTTTGTGCCGACCCTGCAGTTTTATTGCCATTTTGAAAGAAAATGTTTTCATTCCTACCGACCCTTGAAAATTTCAGGTAAATGGACATATGACTTCTAATGGATATGTGTTTTCTTGGTATAAGTACCTAGGTGTCATTTTAGTTTTTTCCCACCCCTCGGTTTATGAAGTGGGTGCGCCATTTCCTGATCATTGCCCTAACTATGACTGGACAATTAAAATTGTATTTACTTGTACAAAAGATAACATGCAAACTCGCATACACTTTACATAATTTTGTTATCTGTGTTGAATCAAACCGCAAATGATTGCTATAGAAATTCTTTTTCGTAGACAGACAATAGTTTATAGTCTCTCTTCCACATATATAGATGTATAAACACCAATATATGATAGAAACATTCTAGTTTAGAAATATGAGAGACTTCTTAAGTTATTATATATAATAAATTACACAATAAGTAACTACAAATTATAAGTATACCAATCAAGATGTTTCCACCTCCCACGCTCAAGTTATTGGGAGATTTCCTACCTACAGACGCAACCAATTCGGAAGACCGCCGATGTGGTCAGTGGAAATGATATCAACCGAACGGCCCATGCACCACCCACGCCATTCGAATGCGAGGACCATGTGGCGGAAACCAATGTCCAAACAGCATGCCCTCACACCAAGTAATTATATATATACTGAAAAACAAAAATCTTGCACCACCCTATTTTTGTTATTTTTTATGACCAAGTAGAACTATTTTTATTTCTAACATTATTTTTGGTTAATTCCAATATCAAAACTTTGACCTTGCAGCAACTTCAGTAATGTGGATGATAATGCAAAATGTTTGGGGCAAAAAGTGTAAAATTGCATTTTTTGGGAAAAATTGATAATCAATGAAAATTTTAAATGAGTTTTCATTGTACATGTGATCAGCATCATAGCAGTAGCAGAAAAGCAATAAAACATTTTGAATTTTAGGGAATTTGGAGGTTTTACAAAATTTTTAAAATTTGCATTTTCGGAAAATTAGCCGGTGGTTTTGAAAATTTCCTTTAAACAGCAAAGAAAACAAACAAAAATGCATTCTTAGGTTATGACAAGTAAGCACATACCCCATTTAACTGTTTTGAAAAGTTTCATAAACAGAAGTCATATCCGTTTGCTGTACTTCCGGTCAGAATGCAAGAATTTTTAATTTTGATTTTACAGTTACCATTTTCATATTCTTTTAATTTTTATGTGCCATTGTAATGAGTGAGGATAAAACAACTTGTCCAAAACAATAAATTGATAGGAACAAAGCAAATTGTTGCAGGAAAGCAGCTTAAAGTTAGTGCTTTATTTGGCTCGATTTGCCTTTGTTTTAAAACTGTACCAAAATAAAGCACCATCTTTACGCTGCTTTGATGGGACTGTTTGTTTGGTCCCCCAAAAGCGATTGTGTAGGGCAAGCTGTTCAATATCAAAACAGTACAATGGCACATAAAAATCCAAAAATTACTAAACGTTAGTTGTAAAATCAAAATTAAAAATTCCTGCATGCAAACCGGAAGTACAGCAAACGGATAAGACTCCTGTTTATGAAATTTGTCAAAAGAGTCAAGTGGGGTATGTGCTTACTTGCCATAGCCTAAGAATGCATTTTTGATTGTTTTCTTTGTTGTTTAAAGGAAATTTTCAAAACCACCGGTTAATTTTCCGAAAATGCAAATTTTCAAAATTTTGTAAAAACTCCAAATTCCCTAAAATTCAAAATGTTTTATTGCTTTTCCGTTACTGACATGATGCAGATCACATGTACAATGAAACTTCATTTAAAATTTTCATTGATTATCAATTTTCTTCCCAAAAATGCAATTTTACACTTTTTGTCCCAAAATTTTTGCATTATCATCCACATTACTGAAGTTGCTGCAAAGTCAAAGTTTTGTTATTGGAATTAACCAAAAATTATGTTAGAAATAGAAATAGTTCTACATAGTCATAAAAATAACAAAAATAGGGTAGTGCAAGATTTTTGATTTTCAGTATAATTAAATAAAACAATAAAGTAATTTCTCCGCACAAGACACTAGGGCACAGACTGCAACATCATATACATTCAAAAATAATGTAAATACGTTTTCTTGATCTGTATGTCTATACAGAAGATCAATATGACGCGTTACGTGTACCAAATTTTACAAATGAAAAACGGGGTTTATCATGAAGTTATTGGCCACAAAAGAATGATGATATAGACAGACAGACAGACACAGCAAAATACACAATTTATGTGGTATATGACGTTTGGGTTGCCTGTAGACTGGAGATGACGTATGGTACCACTGGTGAGTTTCGTTTCCGGGTACAAGCAGCCCTAAGATCTTGTCTGAATCGCTTTCCAGTGATGGAGTACAGGAAGAAGTTAATGGCGAAGTTAAAATAGGAGAAGGTATCGGCGATTGTCACTATCACTGAGTCCATGTCGTTACTCATATAGAAAATATCTGCGCCGTATATGTACGCCCGAACGATCAGGTAGATACCTATAGGGAATGTGAGCAGGACGAATGTCCCACTCACTGCGATTGCTGTAATCATCATCTGTCGATTGGTGCGAATTCTGCCTCTAGATTCATTAGATGACTCCAGGGCCGTCGCCGCGTTCTAAAAAGTGGTCCGGCGAAAACAAGATCGAGTGCCGAAGGGGTAGAGCACGAGAGGGGGGGGGGTCCACCTCGTAAGGGGGGTTCGGGGGATCTCCCCCGACAAAATTTTGATTTATTGGTGCTTCTAAACGCGTTCTGTATGCGTCTGTTTTCGAATTTTACAATTTTTTTTTTTTTTTTTTTGTGTTTTTTTTTTGTTGTTTTTTTTGGACAAAAAAACGACCGATATTCAAATATAATATGAAATATTTGTGATGAGAGCTGGTAAATTCTGACATGAATTTCCATATTTTTTGGGGGGGAAAACGGCCCCACCTATTGGGGCCATGAAAAATAGATGCCTCATAGATAGTCTGCTCGTGCCTCTAAGCAAAGCCTACTATCAACTTGCTGACCATCTGATTACTACTTATACAGCTAAGTCGGTATAAGCATGCCCATGAAACGTGGTTTAGTCAAATCATTCATACGTGTTCATTTAAACTTCAGTTGTTTACATGGGTCCCATAAAAAGAGGCAATAATATCCCGTCATGATCATAGCCGTTGACTGGGACGTAAAACATCAAATCAAACAAGTTTCCAGTAAATTTGAACAATTATTATATGGATATTTTTGTGGGGACTTTTTTGTTTTAGATTTGGGTATATATTTGGATTATGTGACAAAATAAGAATATATTTTAGGGTTTAAAAACAATGTCTGACCTACTTTGTATCTCATCAGGCGGTAGCACAACAATGTTATTACGAGTTTTTCATATCGTTTCGCTAAACAAGGTGTCATTTCAATGATAGTACTGTTTTTACACGTTTTGTGATTCCTAAGATGTTTATTTTCACACCTTTGCTCGTGAAAACGTGACGTTTTCTGTGCTGACTAGCGAAAAGCCGTATAACTGATGGGCGTTGATAACTAGAACAAAGGCGAGAACGATACTGATAATGATAAAAGCTGATTTCGGAGTCCCGAACGTATCCCGCTTGTGCGGAAAACAAGAACAGACCATTCTATCGGTCGATAATGTAGCAACAAGTAGAGACGACCACATTTTGCACGCATAGTACATGAATCCTAGTATTTTGCAGGATATAACATTCAGCATAATATCTATGTCAAAAGCATAAAACAACCATGAGTTGACAACAACAAAATAGAGGGAAGCAGTATCTCCAACAGCAAGAGCGCCGAGATATACGATGAATGAGTTTTTCTTCGTACTTTTGCTGGTGACCGTGATGAGTGTCAGAATGTTACCCACTGTCCCTACCAGTATACAAATGGGTGGCACAAAGAGCCACACCTTTCTGACGGAGTCCAACATTCTGAAAAATAAATAAGACAATGGTAATTATTGAAAAATGGGTGGCACAAAGAGCCACACCTTTCTGACGGAGTCCAACATTATGAAAAATAAATAAGACAATGGTAATTATTGAATATACGAGTTTATACATCGTTTTATGTTCAGTGTCATCTCCATCGGACCGTCATTGTCCTATTTACTTGGAGACCGTTGTCCTAGTGGTAGTGCACAGGACTGAGACGCGGGAGGTTCTGGGTTTGGTACCGCTGTCGTCTAGTTTCCTTGAACAAGACATTTGAACTCTCACAAGTTCTGGCCCCGAGGTTATTTTTTTTTCATATTCAGCTCAGCTGAGACTGAAATTTATCCTGCTGACGGTCTAAAACGGGAAATTTCTATCAATTTGGAGCATTTCAGTATTATATTGAATCTATAGTTCATGCTAAGCTGAGTTGAGCAAGAAAAAATGTTTTATAACCTTGGTACCTGGTCCCGATAGCTCATGTATTCGAGCGTCCTTTTCAAAGGTCGGGACGTCGCAGGTCCGATCCTCGGCCGCGCCATACCAAAAGCGTTAAAATGATGTCAATGGCTACCTTGCTTGACGCTCAACTTGACGCTCAGTTTATGATACCGATAGCCCTGCTGGAGAAGTTTGGCTGGTAAACATTTATTTCGCGCTTTGTAGTCTGCTTCATGATTGCAGACTCTAGCAAACCTAATAAGTTGCGAAATATACACCATAACAAGCACGGCGACGAACGTCACCATCCAAAAATCCAAAATCGGAAAATCTACTATGTCAAAATCAAAGTCATCGCGTTTATCATGAATTTTAGAAGAAACAAATCCATTTATAATAGAAAGATGTAAATCCATGAAGGGGCCTTCGGTACCTGTGGTGTTGGCTTTATACAACCGTAGTTCAGGTGGATAAATTTGATTTACCATGCCGTCAAATAAGGATTGTTAATGTTCAAAAGGTCATCGAGGTAACTAGAAGTCGAATTAGAAGCCTCGATAACATCAGCTTGATTGTCATGGTTAAGAGAATACATAAAATCTCTTTCATAGCAGTATTAAAGTAAATCAGCTACGATAGGGGCGCAATTTGTACCAATCGGAATTCCAACAATTTGTCTGTATATTAAACTTGGTTCCAAATCTGATTTAGATATTATCCAGGAGATAGGATAAGGCGTTGCAGACATTCTGAGATGACCAAAGTGTATATCGACTTTGGTCAGAGGAAGTGAAAAAAGCTTTTTCTGTAATTACAGGCCAAAAAAGTGAACCATAATTTTTAATGCTCTTTCAAAGTCCACTCTATCAAATCGCAAAGTGTTTCTTTAATCAGATTATGAGGATTATGCGGCAATGTGGTATACAGAGTAGAAAAATCGTATGTGGACAAGCTGGTCGCACAGAACCCTCTACACTTCAGTTTACTGAGCACCTCGCCAAAACTTTCTATTGTAATTGGCCAAAACCAAGTTTCATACACCAACTCACAGTATCGTATGACATGAGATTTGATAGCAGTAAGATAGGAAGTTAATAATTTAGAACGTTCAGTGGTAGTATAAAAAAGCCTGTTAGCTTCCTATAAAAACTGATGTTTTGGTAAATATCTTAGAGATAACAAAACCAATCACTGTGAGGAATGGTGCACCTTAAATAATTATATTATACATAACTAATCTATATTTTTAACAAATTTTACACTTTAAGGTTAAAAAGTTTCTTTTGAAAAATGCCCATTTTTATAGGACATTTTGGCTGTAATGAACATGGGAGTAAGTTTGTTTATGTAATAGCCTATGAGTATGCTTGTTTGTCCACAATACCTCTATCCTTTGTTGTAAAGTCTACTTTTAAACCGCATATGGAAAAACTTACACTTGGTTAGGTAAAACCAAAGAACTGACTATCTCAAGGTAAGACTCTGAGCAGTCTATTTTGTTTAAACCATATGTGCATATGAGAGCAGCAAGGTCACATAGCGACCTACCGATGGTAAGTAGAGTCTGATAAGTCATACACAATGCAGTGTACATGGGGAAAACATACCATGATACAGATTTTAAAATGCCATGGCTATAATGCGCAAAATGCATTTTATAATAACTGTATAACTGTTAATCTACGCCTGAGTAACATTTTGTATTCCCCAAGAAGAAAAAAAAAAAGAAAAAAAAAAAAAAAAAAAAAAAAAAAAAAAAAAAAAAAAAAGAAATGCCACCTAAAACTATGCCAGAAAAATGGCTGTGATTGTGAAAATCTAAATATTTTGAAGCTGAATCCAAAAAAATCTTCTTCTACAGTTGGGACAAAGTATATTTGATGACTTGTCACAATGACACTGAAGCTTTTAAAATGGAAGTAAGTGGTTACTTTAAACAACGTTGCATTAGAACATTTACTTTGTTGAACAGTATACTATTGGATTGTCAGTCAATGAAATTAATCTGCCTATAGAATTTTTATTGAATGAGATGTTTGCATGGGCAGTACCTATAGCTGTTACAATAACTCCAAGTACTCCCCTTCATTCTGTCTTAATTTTTTGTATTAGGTTTAATAGACAAAAGCAAGAAAACAATTAGTGAAAATTCTAAAAATCAGTTTCTAGTTATGTATTGGTATAAAAATAACATTGGAGAAATAAATTTAATTTTATCATTAATAGTAAGCCAGAAATTTTGCAAAACATCAGTTTTTATAGGAAGCTAACAGGCTATACAAGAACTTGAATTTGCAATTTAGCTTTATACGATCTTTTGTGAAGTTTAGGTAACCAATACATCGTAGGAAGTTTGTCTTGGCCTTCAATGACACAAACAGAAAACCTAACAGGCAATTCGTTTAAGTGAGCATTAACAACAGATATTCATCCCTATCTGTCTCCTGTTTTAAGGTGTTAATATAATGAAGCCTACAAACAACAATAACATTGTTTGCGGCTTTGTCTGTTGGAACCATGGCATACTTTCTATGAAATTCTTGGATACCCTGCTTCAAATGCCTAAAGGACGATTTGGGTTTAGGAGGTAAAAGATTAGTATTTTGTGAATAAAACGTTATACGTTTATCCACAATAGTGAAGGTACTTCTTTCCCATGCTTTACGAGCACCATCCTCAACACCCTCTCGTTTACACCATCGATTCGGGTAACTGAGTGGACGCCTATTGGGGAATAGCTGCTCACTCGGCTTATGATATGTTTTCTTGGTATAAGTACCTAAGTGACGTTTCAGTTTTTTTCCACCCCTCGGTTTGTTGAGTGGGAATTTCTTTCTGATTTCGCCATTTCCTGATCATTGCCCCCTCGTACCTTTCTTTGAATCTTTACAATCACAATACTTAGGAGTATTATTAGCATGAATATCAAGATCAGAAACAATTTTTTGTTTTATTTTGGAAGTACGTAGGTATAGACTGTGTCACTGATTTAACCTGGAATATACTGGGTAAATAAAAAAGTCAATTCCTTTATTAATGAAATGAATTTTAATAAAATGCCTAATATAATTTGATTCGGAATCGATAAATGGACGAAGAGCATGCTTAGTATAGCATCTAGTCAGCATCGTGCATTTAATGATTTCTATCGTAAAATCTGTTAGCCTCAGTGTCCAAGGAACGATTTATGAGATTTAAGATAAGAAAGCATAAAATGTCTATCGTGTACCCTTAATTAAACCGCTAAATTAAAAAGGGAAGTTATTGGGCGCTCAGGGATCGCCATCGTCGGGCAGCTTATTGAATCTATGAGTCCTTGTTTTTGATTCATCATGGTGGTTACATACATTATGATTTATTTGTTTGTCCTTGATGATTCCTTGACTAGTTAGAGATTCACCACGAGGACCGAACAACTAACTTAATGTTGTGAACCACTGCAGAAGCTGAGGATGAGGTTATGGCCATGTAAAACTATGCGAAAAGTATCAGTCATTTTAGAGAAATTAACCAAAATTGTAACCAAAAGAAATATAATACACAGTTTATTGAGTCGATTCATTTTGTTGTAAGGGAATTGCAAATTTAGCATTCCCGAAAAACTATGACGTTCGAATTCAAAACTTTTCGACATAATTTGCCTTTTAAACGCAGGTAAACGCGTAGTTAAATTTTTCTGCACATCTGCCACATTTGAATTCTGCTTATGTGACTTTCGATGTTGGCTGCCTTTGTCTCAGTGCATCACTTATCAGACAAGGGTATGAACGTGTCATAAGTTTCATAAGCTATTATTACAGTATTGAAATACACAAGAGAAACAGAAAAGAAATGTGAAGTCAAAATCGGAAAGTTAACATTTTTGAAGGTGGTGCGTTTTCATTGGACATGAGTATTTAAAATACATACTTACTTTTGCAAGTCTAGTCACTTGAAATTTACTCTGTCCTTTACGTGATACCGAGCTTTACTGGCGTGTTGATACTCTTTGTTTACAATAATATTTTTCCAATAATCATAATCTATTTGCGGATTTTTTATAGAACACCTCCAGTAAGTTTGAAATTGGAAAAGTTTAATACTCTGAGGTTTAATACGAGGGGTTATCCAGAAGTTCGTGGATAAACGTAATAAAATTTACGAAAGCCATTATATTTTTCTGAAAATTTACGAGTAATATTTTGATATTTATATAAAAATATCTAAGAAATGAGTAATTGGCATGTAATTGCTTGATATATTTTCGTCGTGTTACCACACGTAAAAGTCAAATAGTCTTCGCGGTTGTGACGCAAACTCTGCCTTCATATGGTGCTCAAGACAAGGAATTGTCATTTTTAGTGCTCGGGCTCGCTGTCCCAATGCAGATAATTATGGTGCTCGAGACAAGGAATTGTCACTTTAGTGCACGGGCTCGAATAGCTACATCTACTAAAACCATAAGATCACTTTCTAGATATTGTTCTTGTTAAACGACAGAGAACCTATATAAATGCGCCTGTAACACTCTTGTATGGATTGAAAGGATACCCTTGCTCGCGCATAACTAACCATTCAATTTTCTCCTTTCAAGTTAAAACATGACTACTAAAAGTTTAAAATAAAACAATTTTTTTATGTTTATACTCATAAAATGTCGAGACTGAATAATTATGTATACTCCGTCGAATGGAGCCGCACACCGCAAATGCAAAGCATCACCGGGTACTTATTAAAGAAAATACTAACGTCGCGACGTCCATTCAAATTTTATTACAAGAACCTTTCAGTTGTGTAATGTTAAAAATCGGAAACATGCACATAACAGCAAATAACTGGCCCATCCCCATTCTCACTGCTCTTAAAGGATCTCAGTTTTATTTTTATTTGTATAAAATTGCATCAGAATCCACAGTTAAAGTCTACGGATTTCGGCAAATGCAGCTATTAGGGAAATAGACTATAGAACCTGCAGAATAAGCCTTTGTGTCGCAAAATGAGATAATTTATTTATTTATTTTATAGTAAGTGGTGGTTATATAATATATATGTTTATGTATGTTGTTATTATTAAGAACAAAATATACGATTTACCACAAAAATTTAATGTTGGCTGACCAACTTCATGTTAAACAATTATGTTCAAAGCCATTTGATCTCCGTCTACGTTGTCAAAGTGAAACGGTAATGTCGGGAAAACATTACGTTGCGTATAATATTGGAATGGATAATCAAACGTAACGAACTCATATTTAGTATCTCCATTAGCGTATTTTATGTTGAATTTAATTCTGGCTTGTATTTTTGTAGTAAATATTTTCTTTTCATCAGGAAAACATGTCCGTGCAATATATACCCCCTTAAACCCCACTTTTATATAGTAAAACTGGGGTTTACAGGGGTATACCTATTTTATTTTTATTTTTGCTCCAAAACATAGATTGTGGGTACTCTTTAGATTTTAAGCTAGAAATATCTCTATTCATTGCATGGGCAAGTTTTCGTAATGGATGCTTTCCATACTTTCTCCCTTTGAATGTTTTTACTGCTTCCAAAGGATCAAACTTTTATATTTTATTTGCTATTACTGCAGCTGGTGTTGTGCCGTGTGGCGGCCCTAAAAAGTCTCCCCGTACATCATCCATAGTGCAGATTATATTTTCATTTAGGTCCTTTGAGATCAGTAAATATATTCAGAGTGTTAAAACACTCACGTTTAGAAACATACTTCTAAGCAATGTTTAAAATATTTGAATCCGTTTTGGAATGTGTCTTTGATTTAGACTTCTCGTGTAACTTTTTCGAAATTACCGTACAAAAGTCTGGCTTTCATTGCCGGATTTAAAAGGGCTACTGATGAGGGTTCATTACTCGAAATTGCGCAATATAGTCCATACTTTCTCCCTTTCCAATCGTCCGGGAGCTATACCTACGTACTTACAAAATTCAGAATCTCCTATTATTTGTTACAAATATCATAAACCAATCTGAAATACTATTTTCTTTTCAATAATCTTATTTCTGATCATCATGCCCTTGCTAATACTCCTAAATCTTGAGATTGTAAAGATTCAAAATATGTTTATCAACCAGCCGGACATATATTAACTGGAAATTTCAAAAATGATTTCAGATTCCAGAATTCGCAAAATTGTTTCTAATGGTCCAAAATATAGATTCCCTTCCTACATTAATTTCGACAAATGTAGAGAGGAGATTGCATCTGCATTGAATGATTTCTCTAATCGATGGTGTAAACGAACGGGTGTTGAGGATAACGCTCTTAAAGAATGAAAAGAGGTTCTTCACTATTGTGGTTAAACGTATGAAGTTTTATTCACAAAAATACTAATCTTTTACCTCCTAAACCAAAATCGTCCTTTAGGCATCTGAAGTAGGGTATTCAAGAATTGCATAGAGAAAGTATGTCGTGGTTCCGACAGACAAGGCCGCAAGCAATGCTGTTGTCATTTGTAGGCTTCACTACGTTAACACCTTAAAACAGGAGCTTGATGGTACCAGGGCTTATCAGGAGAAAGAAACTGATGAAATATCTGTAGTTAATGTTCACCTAAACGAATTGTCTGTTAAATTTGCTGTTTGTGTCAATGAAGGCTAGGGCAAACTTCCTAAGATGTATTGGTTAGATTTATTGCAAATTGTAGCTCTTGTACTACTAAATTATTAACTTCCTGTCTTACTGCTATCAAATCGCTTGTGATTAGGCCGAAAAAAAAAAAAAAGCTGTGTTTCCGCTAACCCGACAGACCCTGATTTTTTTGTGCCGACCCTGCAGTTTTATTGCCATTTTGAAAGAAAATGTTTTCATTCCTACCGACCCTTGAAAATTTCAGGTAAATGGACATATGACTTCTAATGGATATGTGTTTTCTTGGTATAAGTACCTAGGTGTCATTTTAGTTTTTTCCCACCCCTCGGTTTATGAAGTGGGTGCGCCATTTCCTGATCATTGCCCTAACTATGACTGGACAATTAAAATTGTATTTACTTGTACAAAAGATAACATGCAAACTCGCATATACTTTACATAATTTTGTTATCTGTGTTGAATCAAACCGCAAATGATTGCTATAGAAATTCTTTTTCGTAGACAGACAATAGTTTATAGTCTCTCTTCCACATATATAGATGTATAAACACCAATATATGATAGAAACATTCTAGTTTAGAAATATGAGAGACTTCTTAAGTTATTATATATAATAAATTACACAATAAGTAACTACAAATTATAAGTATACCAATCAAGATGTTTCCACCTCCCACGCTCAAGTGATTGGGAGATTTCCTACCTACAGACGCAACCAATTCGGAAGACCGCCGATGTGGTCAGTGGAAATGATATCAACCGAACGGCCCATGCACCACCCACGCCATTCGAATGCGAGGACCATGTGGCGGAAACCAATGTCCAAACAGCATGCCCTCACACCAAGTAATTATATATATACTGAAAAACAAAAATCTTGCACCACCCTATTTTTGTTATTTTTTATGACCAAGTAGAACTATTTTTATTTCTAACATTATTTTTGGTTAATTCCAATATCAAAACTTTGACCTTGCAGCAACTTCAGTAATGTGGATGATAATGCAAAATGTTTGGGGCAAAAAGTGTAAAATTGCATTTTTTGGGAAAAATTGATAATCAATGAAAATTTTAAATGAGTTTTCATTGTACATGTGATCAGCATCATAGCAGTAGCAGAAAAGCAATAAAACATTTTGAATTTTAGGGAATTTGGAGGTTTTACAAAATTTTTAAAATTTGCATTTTCGGAAAATTAGCCGGTGGTTTTGAAAATTTCCTTTAAACAGCAAAGAAAACAAACAAAAATGCATTCTTAGGTTATGACAAGTAAGCACATACCCCATTTAACTGTTTTGAAAAGTTTCATAAACAGAAGTCATATCCGTTTGCTGTACTTCCGGTCAGAATGCAAGAATTTTTAATTTTGATTTTACAGTTACCATTTTCATATTCTTTTAATTTTTATGTGCCATTGTAATGAGTGAGGATAAAACAACTTGTCCAAAACAATAAATTGATAGGAACAAAGCAAATTGTTGCAGGAAAGCAGCTTAAAGTTAGTGCTTTATTTGGCTCGATTTGCCTTTGTTTTAAAACTGTACCAAAATAAAGCACCATCTTTACGCTGCTTTGATGGGACTGTTTGTTTGGTCCCCCAAAAGCGATTGTGTAGGGCAAGCTGTTCAATATCAAAACAGTACAATGGCACATAAAAATCCAAAAATTACTAAACGTTAGTTGTAAAATCAAAATTAAAAATTCCTGCATGCAAACCGGAAGTACAGCAAACGGATAAGACTCCTGTTTATGAAATTTGTCAAAAGAGTCAAGTGGGGTATGTGCTTACTTGCCATAGCCTAAGAATGCATTTTTGATTGTTTTCTTTGTTGTTTAAAGGAAATTTTCAAAACCACCGGTTAATTTTCCGAAAATGCAAATTTTCAAAATTTTGTAAAAACTCCAAATTCCCTAAAATTCAAAATGTTTTATTGCTTTTCCGTTACTGACATGATGCAGATCACATGTACAATGAAACTTCATTTAAAATTTTCATTGATTATCAATTTTCTTCCCAAAAATGCAATTTTACACTTTTTGTCCCAAAATTTTTGCATTATCATCCACATTACTGAAGTTGCTGCAAAGTCAAAGTTTTGTTATTGGAATTAACCAAAAATTATGTTAGAAATAGAAATAGTTCTACATAGTCATAAAAATAACAAAAATAGGGTAGTGCAAGATTTTTGATTTTCAGTATAATTAAATAAAACAATAAAGTAATTTCTCCGCACAAGACACTAGGGCACAGACTGCAACATCATATACATTCAAAAATAATGTAAATACGTTTTCTTGATCTGTATGTCTATACAGAAGATCAATATGACGCGTTACGTGTACCAAATTTTACAAATGAAAAACGGGGTTTATCATGAAGTTATTGGCCACAAAAGAATGATGATATAGACAGACAGACAGACACAGCAAAATACACAATTTATGTGGTATATGACGTTTGGGTTGCCTGTAGACTGGAGATGACGTATGGTACCACTGGTGAGTTTCGTTTCCGGGTACAAGCAGCCCTAAGATCTTGTCTGAATCGCTTTCCAGTGATGGAGTACAGGAAGAAGTTAATGGCGAAGTTAAAATAGGAGAAGGTATCGGCGATTGTCACTATCACTGAGTCCATGTCGTTACTCATATAGAAAATATCTGCGCCGTATATGTACGCCCGAACGATCAGGTAGATACCTATAGGGAATGTGAGCAGGACGAATGTCCCACTCACTGCGATTGCTGTAATCATCATCTGTCGATTGGTGCGAATTCTGCCACGGACAGCCTCTAGATTCATTAGATGACTCCAGGGCCGTCGCCGCGTTCTAAAAAGTGGTCCGGCGAAAACAAGATCGAGTGCCGAAGGGGTAGAGCACGAGAGGGGGGGGGGGGGTCCACCTCGTAAGGGGGGTTCGGGGGATCTCCCCCGACAAAATTTTGATTTATTGGTGCTTCTAAACGCGTTCTGTATGCGTCTGTTTTCGAATTTTACAATTTTTTTTTTTTTTTTTTTTTGTGTTTTTTTTTTTGTTGTTTTTTTTGGACAAAAAAACGACCGATATTCAAATATAATATGAAATATTTGTGATGAGAGCTGGTAAATTCTGACATGAATTTCCATATTTTTTTGGGGGGAAAACGGCCCCACCTATTGGGGCCATGAAAAATAGATGCCTCATAGATAGTCTGCTCGTGCCTCTAAGCAAAGCCTACTATCAACTTGCTGACCATCTGATTACTACTTATACAGCTAAGTCGGTATAAGCATGCCCATGAAACGTGGTTTAGTCAAATCATTCATACGTGTTCATTTAAACTTCAGTTGTTTACATGGGTCCCATAAAAAGAGGCAATAATATCCCGTCATGATCATAGCCGTTGACTGGGACGTAAAACATCAAATCAAACAAGTTTCCAGTAAATTTGAACAATTATTATATGGATATTTTTGTGGGGACTTTTTTGTTTTAGATTTGGGTATATATTTGGATTATGTGACAAAATAAGAATATATTTTAGGGTTTAAAAACAATGTCTGACCTACTTTGTATCTCATCAGGCGGTAGCACAACAATGTTATTACGAGTTTTTCATATCGTTTCGCTAAACAAGGTGTCATTTCAATGATAGTACTGTTTTTACACGTTTTGTGATTCCTAAGATGTTTATTTTCACACCTTTGCTCGTGAAAACGTGACGTTTTCTGTGCTGACTAGCGAAAAGCCGTATAACTGATGGGCGTTGATAACTAGAACAAAGGCGAGAACGATACTGATAATGATAAAAGCTGATTTCGGAGTCCCGAACGTATCCCGCTTGTGCGGAAAACAAGAACAGACCATTCTATCGGTCGATAATGTAGCAACAAGTAGAGACGACCACATTTTGCACGCATAGTACATGAATCCTAGTATTTTGCAGGATATAACATTCAGCATAATATCTATGTCAAAAGCATAAAACAACTATGAGTTGACAACAACAAAATAGAGGGAAGCAGTATCTCCAACAGCAAGAGCGCCGAGATATATGATGAATGAGTTTTTCTTCGTACTTTTGCTGGTGACCGTGATGAGTGTCAGAATGTTACCCACTGTCCCTACCAGTATACAAATGGGTGGCACAAAGAGCCACACCTTTCTGACGGAGTCCAACATTCTGAAAAATAAATAAGACAATGGTAATTATTGAAAAATGGGTGGCACAAAGAGCCACACCTTTCTGACGGAGTCCAACATTATGAAAAATAAATAAGACAATGGTAATTATTGAATATACGAGTTTATACATCGTTTTATGTTCAGTGTCATCTCCATCGGACCGTCATTGTCCTATTTACTTGGAGACCGTTGTCCTAGTGGTAGTGCACAGGACTGAGACGCGGGAGGTTCTGGGTTTGGTACCGCTGTCGTCTAGTTTCCTTGAACAAGACATTTGAACTCAAACAAGTTCTGGCCCCGAGGTTATTTTTTTTTCATATTCAGCTCAGCTGAGACTGAAATTTATCCTGCTGACGGTCTAAAACGGGAAATTTCTATCAATTTGGAGCATTTCAGTATTATATTGAATCTATAGTTCATGCTAAGCTGAGTTGAGCAAGAAAAAATGTTTTATAACCTTGGTACCTGGTCCCGATAGCTCATGTATTCGAGCGTCCTTTTCAAAGGTCGGGACGTCGCAGGTCCGATCCTCGGCCGCGCCATACCAAAAGCGTTAAAATGATGTCAATGGCTACCTTGCTTGGCGCTCAACTTGACGCTCAGTTTATGATACCGATAGCCCTGCTGGAGAAGTTTGGCTGGTAAACATTTATTTCGCGCTTTGTAGTCTGCTTCATGATTGCAGACTCTAGCAAACCTAATAAGTTGCGAAATATACACCATAACAAGCACGGCGACGAACGTCACCATCCAAAAATCCAAAATCGGAAAATTTACTATGTCAAAATCAAAGTCATCGCGTTTATCATGAATTTTAGAAGAAACAAATCCATTTATAATAGAAAGATGTAAATCCATGAAGGGGCCTTCGGTACCTGTGGTGTTGGCTTTATACAACCGTAGTTCAGGTGGATAAATTTGATTTACCATGCCGTCAAATAAGGATTGTTAATGTTCAAAAGGTCATCGAGGTAACTAGAAGTCGAATTAGAAGCCTCGATAACATCAGCTTGATTGTCATGGTTAAGAGAATACATAAAATCTCTTTCATAGCAGTATTAAAGTAAATCAGCTACGATAGGGGCGCAATTTGTACCAATCGGAATTCCAACAATTTGTCTGTATATTAAACTTGGTTCCAAATCTGATTTAGATATTATCCAGGAGATAGGATAAGGCGTTGCAGACATTCTGAGATGACCAAAGTGTATATCGACTTTGGTCAGAGGAAGTGAAAAAAGCTTTTTCTGTAATTACAGGCCAAAAAAGTGAACCATAATTTTTAATGCTCTTTCAAAGTCCACTCTATCAAATCGCAAAGTGTTTCTTTAATCAGATTATGAGGATTATGCGGCAATGTGGTATACAGAGTAGAAAAATCGTATGTGGACAAGCTGGTCGCACAGAACCCTCTACACTTCAGTTTACTGAGCACCTCGCCAAAACTTTCTATTGTAATTGGCCAAAACCAAGTTTCATACACCAACTCACAGTATCGTATGACATGAGATTTGATAGCAGTAAGATAGGAAGTTAATAATTTAGAACGTTCAGTGGTAGTATAAAAAAGCCTGTTAGCTTCCTATAAAAACTGATGTTTTGGTAAATATCTTAGAGATAACAAAACCAATCACTGTGAGGAATGGTGCACCTTAAATAATTATATTATACATAACTAATCTATATTTTTAACAAATTTTACACTTTAAGGTTAAAAAGTTTCTTTTGAAAAATGCCCATTTTTATAGGACATTTTGGCTGTAATGAACATGGGAGTAAGTTTGTTTATGTAATAGCCTATGAGTATGCTTGTTTGTCCACAATACCTCTATCCTTTGTTGTAAAGTCTACTTTTAAACCGCATATGGAAAAACTTACACTTGGTTAGGTAAAACCAAAGAACTGACTATCTCAAGGTAAGACTCTGAGCAGTCTATTTTGTTTAAACCATATGTGCATATGAGAGCAGCAAGGTCACATAGCGACCTACCGATGGTAAGTAGAGTCTGATAAGTCATACACAATGCAGTGTACATGGGGAAAACATACCATGATACAGATTTTAAAATGCCATGGCTATAATGCGCAAAATGCATTTTATAATAACTGTATAACTGTTAATCTACGCCTGAGTAACATTTTGTATTCCCCAAGAAGAAAAAAAAAAGAAAAAAAAAAAAAAAAAAAAAAAAAAAAAAAAGAAATGCCACCTAAAACTATGCCAGAAAAATGGCTGTGATTGTGAAAATCTAAATATTTTGAAGCTGAATCCAAAAAAATCTTCTTCTACAGTTGGGACAAAGTATATTTGATGACTTGTCACAATGACACTGAAGCTTTTAAAATGGAAGTAAGTGGTTACTTTAAACAACGTTGCATTAGAACATTTACTTTGTTGAACAGTATACTATTGGATTGTCAGTCAATGAAATTAATCTGCCTATAGAATTTTTATTGAATGAGATGTTTGCATGGGCAGTACCTATAGCTGTTACAATAACTCCAAGTACTCCCCTTCATTCTGTCTTAATTTTTTGTATTAGGTTTAATAGACAAAAGCAAGAAAACAATTAGTGAAAATTCTAAAAATCAGTTTCTAGTTATGTATTGGTATAAAAATAACATTGGAGAAATAAATTTAATTTTATCATTAATAGTAAGCCAGAAATTTTGCAAAACATCAGTTTTTATAGGAAGCTAACAGGCTATACAAGAACTTGAATTTGCAATTTAGCTTTATACGATCTTTTGTGAAGTTTAGGTAACCAATACATCGTAGGAAGTTTGTCTTGGCCTTCAATGACACAAACAGAAAACCTAACAGGCAATTCGTTTAAGTGAGCATTAAAAACAGATATTCATCCCTATCTGTCTCCTGTTTTAAGGTGTTAATATAATGAAGCCTACAAACAACAATAACATTGTTTGCGGCTTTGTCTGTTGGAACCATGGCATACTTTCTATGAAATTCTTGGATACCCTGCTTCAAATGCCTAAAGGACGATTTGGGTTTAGGAGGTAAAAGATTAGTATTTTGTGAATAAAACGTTATACGTTTATCCACAATAGTGAAGGTACTTCTTTCCCATGCTTTACGAGCACCATCCTCAACACCCTCTCGTTTACACCATCGATTCGGGTAACTGAGTGGACGCCTATTGGGGAATAGCTGCTCACTCGGCTTATGATACGTTTTCTTGGTATAAGTACCTAAGTGACGTTTCAGTTTTTTTCCACCCCTCGGTTTGTTGAGTGGGAATTTCTTTCTGATTTCGCCATTTCCTGATCATTGCCCCCTCGTACCTTTCTTTGAATCTTTACAATCACAATACTTAGGAGTATTATTAGCATGAATATCAAGATCAGAAACAATTTTTTGTTTTATTTTGGAAGTACGTAGGTATAGACTGTGTCACTGATTTAACCTGGAATATACTGGGTAAATAAAAAAGTCAATCCCTTTATTAATGAAATGAATTTTAATAAAATGCCTAATATAATTTGATTCGGAATCGATAAATGGACGAAGAGCATGCTTAGTATAGCATCTAGTCAGCATCGTGCATTTAATGATTTCTATCGTAAAATCTGTTAGCCTCAGTGTCCAAGGAACGATTTATGAGATTTAAGATAAGAAAGCATAAAATGTCTATCGTGTACCCTTAATTAAACCGCTAAATCAAAAAGGGAAGTTATTGGGCGCTCAGGGATCGCCATCGTCGGGCAGCTTATTGAATCTATGAGTCCTTGTTTTTGATTCATCATGGTGGTTACATACATTATGATTTATTTGTTTGTCCTTGATGATTCCTTGACTAGTTAGAGATTCACCACGAGGACCGAACAACTAACTTAATGTTGTGAACCACTGCAGAAGCTGAGGATGAGGTTATGGCCATGTAAAACTATGCGAAAAGTATCAGTCATTTTAGAGAAATTAACCAAAATTGTAACCAAAAGAAATATAATACACAGTTTATTGAGTCGATTCATTTTGTTGTAAGGGAATTGCAAATTTAGCATTCCCGAAAAACTATGACGTTCGAATTCAAAACTTTTCGACATAATTTGCCTTTTAAACGCAGGTAAACGCGTAGTTAAATTTTTCTGCACATCTGCCACATTTGAATTCTGCTTATGTGACTTTCGATGTTGGCTGCCTTTGTCTCAGTGCATCACTTATCAGACAAGGGTATGAACGTGTCATAAGTTTCATAAGCTATTATTACAGTATTGAAATACACAAGAGAAACAGAAAAGAAATGTGAAGTCAAAATCGGAAAGTTAACATTTTTGAAGGTGGTGCGTTTTCATTGGACATGAGTATTTAAAATACATACTTACTTTTGCAAGTCTAGTCACTTGAAATTTACTCTGTCCTTTACGTGATACCGAGCTTTACTGGCGTGTTGATACTCTTTGTTTACAATAATATTTTTCCAATAATCATAATCTATTTGCGGATTTTTTATAGAACACCTCCAGTAAGTTTGAAATTGGAAAAGTTTAATACTCTGAGGTTTAATACGAGGGGTTATCCAGAAGTTCGTGGATAAACGTAATAAAATTTACGAAAGCCATTATATTTTTCTGAAAATTTACGAGTAATATTTTGATATTTATATAAAAATATCTAAGAAATGAGTAATTGGCATGTAATTGCTTGATATATTTTCGTCGTGTTACCACACGTAAAAGTCAAATAGTCTTCGCGGTTGTGACGCAAACTCTGCCTTCATATGGTGCTCAAGACAAGGAATTGTCATTTTTAGTGCTCGGGCTCGCTGTCCCAATGCAGATAATTATGGTGCTCGAGACAAGGTATTGTCACTTTAGTGCACGGGCTCGAATAGCTACATCTACTAAAACCATAAGATCACTTTCTAGATATTGTTCTTGTTAAACGACAGAGAACCTATATAAATGGGCCTGTAACACTCTTGTATGGATTGAAAGGATACCCTTGCTCGCGCATAACTAACCATTCAATTTTCTCCTTTCAAGTTAAAACATGACTACTAAAAGTTTAAAATAAAACAATTTTTTTATGTTTATACTCATAAAATGTCGAGACTGAATAATTATGTATACTCCGTCGAATGGAGCCGCACACCGCAAATGCAAAGCATCACCGGGTACTTATTAAAGAAAATACTAACGTCGCGACGTCCATTCAAATTTTATTACAAGAACCTTTCAGTTGTGTAATGTTAAAAATCGGAAACATGCACATAACAGCAAATAACTGGCCCATCCCCATTCTCACTAATACGTTCACTGCTCTTAAAGGATCTCAGTTTTATTTTTATTTGTATAAAATTGCATCAGAATCCACAGTTAAAGTCTACGGATTTCGGCAAATGCAGCTATTAGGGAAATAGACTATAGAACCTGCAGAATAAGCCTTTGTGTCGCAAAATGAGATAATTTATTTATTTATTTTATAGTAAGTGGTGGTTATATAATATATATGTTTATGTATGTTGTTATTATTAAGAACAAAATATACGATTTACCACAAAAATTTAATGTTGGCTGACAAACTTCATGTTAAACAATTATGTTCAAAGCCATTTGATCTCCGTCTACGTTGTCAAAGTGAAACGGTAATGTCGGGAAAACATTACGTTGCGTATAATATTGGAATGGATAATCAAACGTAACGAACTCATATTTAGTATCTCCATTAGCGTATTTTATGTTGAATTTAATTCTGGCTTGTATTTTTGTAGTAAATATTTTCTTTTCATCAGGAAAACATGTCCCTGCAATATATACCCCCTTAAACCCCACTTTTATATAGTAAAACTGGGGTTTACAGGGGTATACCTATTTTTTTTATTTTTGCTCCAAAACATAGATTGTGGGTACTCTTTAGATTTTAAGCTAGAAATATCTCTATTCATTGCATGGGCAAGTTTTCGTAATGGATGCTTTCCATACTTTCTCCCTTTGAATGTTTTTACTGCTTCCAAAGGATCAAACTTTTATATTTTATTTGCTATTACTGCAGCTGGTGTTGTGCCGTGTGGCGGCCCTAAAAAGTCTCCCCGTACATCATCCATAGTGCAGATTATATTTTCATTTAGGTCCTTTGAGATCAGTAAATATATTCAGAGTGTTAAAACACTCACGTTTAGAAACATACTTCTAAGCAATGTTTAAAATATTTGAATCCGTTTTGGAATGTGTCTTTGATTTAGACTTCTCGTGTAACTTTTTCGAAATTACCGTACAAAAGTCTGGCTTTCATTGCCGGATTTAAAAGGGCTACTGATGAGGGTTCATTACCCGAAATTGCGCAATATAGTCCATACTTTCTCCCTTTGAATGTTTTTACTGCTTCCAAAGGATCAAACTTTTATATTTTATTTGCTATTACTGCAGCTGGTGTTGTGCCGTGTGGCGGCCCTAAAAAGTCTCCCCGTACATCATCCATAGTGCAGATTATATTTTCATTTAGGTCCTTTGAGATCAGTAAATATATTCAGAGTGTTAAAACACTCACGTTTAGAAACATACTTCTAAGCAATGTTTAAAATATTTGAATCCGTTTTGGAATGTGTCTTTGATTTAGACTTCTCGTGTAACTTTTTCGAAATTACCGTACAAAAGTCTGGCTTTCATTGCCGGATTTAAAAGGGCTACTGATGAGGGTTCATTACTCGAAATTGCGCAATATAGTCCATACTTTCTCCCTTTGAATGTTTTTACCGCTTCCAAAGGATCAAACTTTTATATTTTATTTGCTATTACTGCAGCTGGTGTTGTGCCGTGTGGCGGCCCTAAAAAGTCTCCCCGTACACCATCCATAGTGCAGATTACATTTTCATTTAGGTCCTTTGAGATCAGTAAATATATTCAGAGTGTTAAAACACTCACGTTTAGAAACATACTTCTAAGCAATGTTTAAAATATTTGAATCCGTTTTGGAATGTGTCTTTGATTTAGACTTCTCGTGTAACTTTTTCGAAATTACAGTACAAAAGTCTGGCTTTCATTGCCGGATTTAAAAGGGCTACTGATGAGGGTTCATTACCCGAAATTGCGCAATATAGTCCATACTTTCTCCCTTTGAATGTTTTTACTGCTTCCAAAGGATCAAACTTTTATATTTTATTTGCTATTACTGCAGCTGATGTTGTGCCGTATGGCGGCCCTAAAAAGTCTCCCCGTACATCATACACAGTGCAGATTATATTTTCATTTAGGTCCTTTGAGATCAGTAAATATATTCAGAGTGTTAAAACACACACGTTTAGAAACATACTTCTAAGCAATGTTTAAAATATTTGAAAAAAAGGTACAAGTAGGCAAAGATCAGGAAAAGGCGCAATCAGAAAAAGATTCCCACTCCAAAAACCGAGGCGGGAAAAAACCAAACCAACAATCAGGTACTTATACCATGAAACACATCGTAAGCCGAATGAGCAGCTATTTTCCCAATAGGTGGCCACTCAGTTACCTTAACTTAATCCGTTTTGGAATGTGTCTTTGATTTTGACTTCTCGTGTAACTTTTTCGAAATTACAGTACAAAAGTCTGGCTTTCATTGCCGGATTTCAAAGGGCTACTGATGAGGGTTCATTACCCGAAATTGCGCAATATAGTCCATATATATACTTTCTCCCTTTGAATGTTTTTACTGCTTCCAAAGGATCAAACTTTTATATTTATTACATCTAACTCACGATAATATTACTCTGCTACTCTCTCTATTCCCCCATGAACGCCGACTTATTACCAGCCGTGTAAGATGCCGATACGTTTGTAACCCGTGTGAAATCAACCACCGTAAAATCATGCAAGTCATGAATCGATAACAGTAAACTTCCTCTTTTTGCTCGGCGCATTTATGGCGAAAGGACGTGTTTGTGAATTCAAGACATTCCCAAAATATTTTGGGTCTTGGTTTGTGTCCTTGGCTCGAGCAGCTCTTCTCCCCACGGGATTGCTGAACAAACTTTGTTTTGTATGTATTTGTTTCCATGCCATGTATTTCTCTTGTTATTTCAGAGTTTGCTTTGAAATTCGATGTCGATACAGGTAAGTGCAGACTGTACCCGTTTCATTATGGGACAGTTTTTTCTTATGCAGGAATTGTTTTATGACAATTCATGCGAAGTATTTTCGGCTTTAACTTCCATTCTTCGTCCACATTCGTCGGTTGTTGGCAGTGGTTGTTTTAGCGAAATAACTTATACGATGTTGGGGAGTTTATGCAGCCGGTTGATATTTCTTGAGTTTCTCCCTGCCCTTTTCCGAGGGTAACGAGAATCCGCTGAACTTTGGTAAGTAGTTTGGTGTGAAATTTCTTCCTCTCAGGCTTTGGCCCTCAATTGGTCCAAACACTGGGGCATATTCTCTTGAGTATTCCACGTACATGTATCTGGAAAACTCTTCCCAACAGTTGTGTTCGGGGAATCTGTCTTTAGTTCAGGCTCCCATGGCTTTGATTCTTCTGATTAAGTTCATTGAAGTATCTAGCTTTTGAACATAACAGCCGGGTGCTTAATATGTAGGCCTGCCTTGACAGTGCCATATTTGCACCGTATGAGCGCTCTCCTGAATGCTATATTCAGGAACTGCTCTTTTTCAGGCCATCCGTATCACATTGTGTGATTCCGTTCCGACATGAATTTGTTCGGGGACGTTTAGGCCTAATTTCGAACCTAACAGACACATTGTGTGATTTTGTTTGGTTGGGAAGGTGATGCGCCTTGAACTCGCGCTATAGCTAGTTGCTTAACGCTCGGGTGATATAGGCCGTTACTACGCACCGGCTGTCGTAACTAGTGATCTTGAGTCTAGACCGAGCGATGGCTCGTATGTCTTTTTTCTCAAGCACTAGACAGCTTCATTGCACGCCTCGTGTGTTGCGAACTCAGGCGAGCATTGGCTTGTGTGCTCTTTTAGATGCTAGGCGTTTGCTTTGCACTCGCTTCGAGCGTCGACGGTTTCATTGCACGCCTCGAGTGTTGCGAACTCGGGCGAGCATTGGCTTGTGTGCTCTTTTAGATGCAAGGCGTTTGCTTGCACTCGCTTCTAGCGTCGACGAGTTTAACTCGTGTGCAGTCTTTGCTCGAGCAACACTAGACGATGAGTGGTTTTCAGCTCAACACGAGCTCTGAGCTAATGGCGGCTCGTATGTCCATCGTCTGGTGCACGGTAGATGCCTTGCAAACGATTGTATGCAAGTGACTGCCAAGTGCACAGACGAGCTTCCTAAGGGTGTAGCACACGCTAATGGAAATGCTCATGTCTTTCGAAGCCATTCGATTGCATTTTGTGTTGTCGTCTGGCTAAGTTCGAGCATTGCACACATTTTGCTTTGTAACCACTGAATGCATGTGTAGTTACAGGCATTGAGGCGCTTATTGTTAGAACCGTTGTTCTGATATCAGATGATACGGCTAACTTGCGGCTTCTTTTTGGAATTACGCTCGTCGTAACGTAGTTTGAGCCGATTCCTTAATTTGTCCAGTGACACCAGCAGGTTGTGTCAGTCTGGAAACTTGGAATGTTTTTAGATCATTTCAATGACTCATACAATTTCAAGTTTATTTCCGATGCACGGTTTTTATCACCGTGTATAACGGGAAATGTTCAGTAGGAAGAGCTGATTTCTATATCTCGACTTCATTTCTGAACATCGCTTGTCACGGCTCACAACGAGCCATGGTCAGCCCTTATCGCTTGTACGATTGTTATTTGCCTTGCCATTGGAATTGTACACTCGTTTGCTGCGTAGTTTCAATTCAAATTGAGGCATTTTCTTTCTCCTTGAGCCATGGTTTTGGGTACCTTCGGCTCCCATTCGTACATCGTACTACATGAGAAGATCTCGTTTTATGCAGATCGTTCTCCTTTTTGTCATGTGTCAGTGGATTATCTCACGTGTCTCATGACGATTTGTACCTTTTATTTTGACACCATCCCATGTGCTTGGTGGCAATTTTCTTGGGGCACTTTATTATGAACGTGCACCTAAGACGCACGGGGTACAACCAGACCACAGTTTTTTTCGCTAATAATTAGTTTACGAAATACTCTTTCTGGTAGCCGAGAGACCTATTTATTTCATACTACTGATGAAATAATCAGGGTCTCATTTTTAAGAGCAGCATTTTGCTTGCTTCCTCCTCGGGTGCACATTTTTAAGACAAATTTGTTCCCCGCTATTTGAATTACAGGATCTCTACACCTGAAATTCAATATTTGGCTAAGACCTGATCGTGACTATAGATCCGAGATCAGTTTCTTTGTCATAAATTGGTTGGACATTTGTTATGGTAACATAACAGTCTTCGGGGTCCAACTGGTGTTTTTCTTTTGCTCCGGAGTTAGTAGGTTATTCGGCGCCCAGGGATCTCCATCGTCGGGCAGCTTACTCAGTCTGTGAGTCCTGGTTTTTGATTCATCAGGATGTTTATCATGATTTATTTGTTTGTTTTTGATGATTCATTGACTAGTTAGAGATTCACCACGAGGGCTGAATAACTAACTAAATGTTATGAACCACTGCAGAAGCTGAGGGTGAGGTTATGGCCATGTAAAACCGGTTTAAGCCCGCCAGTAACTTTGTGTTACTGATCGTTCCAAGTCGATACTTCTGTGGTGGTTCTTTTCGTTTTATGTCTTGGTGTTTGAAAATTTTTTTGTGCTGTTGGCGCCTTATGTATGTTTTCATATTTTTAGTTAAGTTAAGGTAACTGAGTGGCCACCTATTGGGAAAATAGCTGCTCATTCGGCTTACGATATGTTTCATGGTATAAGTACCTGATTGTTGGTTTGGTTTTTTCCCACCTCGGTTTTTGGAGTGGGAATCTTTTTCTGATTGCGCCTTTTCCTGATCTTTGCCTACTTGTACCTTTTTCGGATTGTAAGAGTTACTTTACATTTGATGAAGATAACATAGTTACATTGTACTATGTTTATTTTCTTTTTATGATTCCATACAAAGTTATTTTTACTAACTTTTTAGTTGGAATCGTTTTCTTATTCAACTTATAAGATCATCTAGCTCTTTGTTGAGTAGTCTGACTTTGAATGTTGAATAAGAGGTGTCCATCTTTATGTTGCCAGGTATTCTTTTATGCAAATACAATAGCTGTTCCTTGCATACATCCCGGTTAAGTCTAATGACCGATTACCGGGCGGTTCATGTTTACCTGCCATCTCTTGTTCCTTCATATTTGAAGTTCAAACAGGAGTTATCTTCCCTGTGCTTAACTTTCGCAAACTTGGAAGCTTGGGGAGTTGTTTTGTATTCGGCGCAGGCATGTTTCTTTTTAGTACATGTTCTGCTTGAATACACCGTTGAGCACGTTTGGCGGGGTTTTATCTTGCATCCCTCGCTGTACGTTTCAACACTGACTTCGCACAGAACGTATCAGTTCGTGCTAGCAGCCATGTTATTTCATGATTCATTGATGTAATTTTCAATGTATTCATATTCGTCCTTCGTCCCATTCTTGCCCATTAAATGCTTCTGGGCAGGAATGCCACTGCTATTTCGTAAGCTGAAAGCTTCCACGGAATGTTGCAGTTCCTTGTATATCATTACAAGGTAATGGGGACTTCCTTTGAGGGTTATCATGCACCTTCGTATTGACATTGCCTGGGGGTTCCTGGGGCTAGTGTTCTATACAGGGTAGATCTCATCTTGTGGCTTCGGGTCTTTGTGAGGTTTCAGCTTCTGCTTATTATGTTTTTATGGCCATTTTATGACGTTAGTCATTTTTCGACTAAGTTTCTTGGAGACTCTAGTCGTTTTGGTCTTATCTAG
This sequence comes from Rugalucina vietnamica, assembly GCA_964017185.1. Lineage (NCBI taxonomy): Eukaryota > Metazoa > Mollusca > Bivalvia > Lucinida > Lucinidae > Rugalucina > Rugalucina vietnamica. The sequence goes on along the minus strand of OZ024870.1, from coordinate 10,929,641 downwards.
GAGCTGTAGTCTCACTTAGGTTCTAGATACAGTTCATGTGTCTGCGGGGAGTTCTCCTATCTATCTGAGAACATAACCCAACTTCTATCAAGATTCAATCTTCAATAGAGGTAGAATCTGTGAAGTTTATGCCATTCAACCTATCATTTCATTCTTATGAAGTAGCTAATTATAGCATTGGTTGGTTCGTTGGTCATGAAATATACTTTCTGACTAAATGGGCATACACATTTTTCCTCAACGGAACATTGGTATCAGCTCTTCTGCCTTTCGAGGTATGGGCGAACTACTTATGTTGACCTGACGTTCCTTCCGGAATAGTTTCTTGTCAATGAGATATCTCTTTTCCTTTTCACGGGAAAAGGTTCCTTAATCTTTTCCCTTGGGGCCTCAAGACTTTTCGTATGTGCTCCCAAGAATTTCCTTCTGAAACAACATCTTTTTAGGATTTGTTTCTTGGATTGTTCTTTTTTGTATTCGCAAGAATTAACTGGTGTATTGTTTCCGGTCATGGTTCTTGCAATGGAACATGCAGATTATATGCTGACCGAATTGTCAATTTTTATAATGTTTTCAATTCGGCTTGTCAGCATGTTTCTGTTTTTGTCTAGGGTTTAAGTCGTTAATTCGGCTTCAACCTATCGACCAATCTCAGTTAATCAGACCTTGGTCGTAAACAGATCACTCATGAGTCGTATTATCATGTGTGTTTTAATCTGCATTGCTATCTTTTTTAGCCAATCACGAATTACCTGTCTTAATTCGCTGTTTGGACTTCACCAGTCTTAGTTTACCTGGTATTTCGATAGCATTTTGTTCCTTCATTGTTCTGACCAATTTACATAATTCATTGGTTCACAGAGCAGTAGTATTGACTATTTTCCCCTCCTGAAGAAGAAATGGTTTTCGTCCATTCTTCTTTATTTGGATGACCCATATTGCGGGCTTCTGGAAGCTTTATTCTGTAGCACTTGCTATCTGTAGCATGTTACAGTTTTGTCTTCTTGAAAAAGGAGGGGGGGGGCGATATTTCGAACTTGACGGTCATGCCTGTCAGTTTAACAGACTGGTACGAGTAGGCATAACGTAGACTAGAACCTATAGACGTGTCTTATCGGTCATGCCTATCAGTCTGACAGACTGGTACGAGAAGGCATTACTTAAACCGGTACCTATAGACATGCGTCTTTATCGGTTATGTTCGTAATATATCTGCTGAATTATACCATTTCGCTATTTAGTAGGGCTGATTACCACTCGTTATAGTGTATATTCTGAGGTATTACGGTTGCCCTTCTCATAGATGTGTTAGCTTTGGCTAACAGTCAATGTTTCATGTCTCATTCTTGACTCTGCCAATTATAAGTGAAGACACATAATTGAATCCTGATTGGTTATGCAAGACTTAGTTTCCTGCGTTTCTTCTTGATGGTCACACCATCAATTTTAGGATTCTTCTTTCCTGCACAGTTTTTGTTCTGCAGGTTGTGTCAGTTTACTATTCTGATAGTCTCTATCTTAGAATATTTCCTGACAGCTTCCAACTAGTTCACGATTGTTTCAATGTTTTTAGTAAATATTGAACCTTTTTTTTTTATATCTGTTTAGACATTGCATATGATCTATCCTTCGGGGGATCTTTGAGTTTCTGTAGAGACTCGGGCCATTCTGCATTTCTAAACAGCGTGAACGGTTTTAATTCTGATTTTTCAGAATTTGAAAAAGTCATTTATTTAGATGTTAGCTTAGGCAACGTCTTTGATTAATTGTCTTTTGTCACAGGCTATCTGTTTATGCCTTTTTTCCTGCAGATCAGAACAATTGTCTGGCTGCATTTTGTTTTACCTGGGAAAGTAGCGAGAATTTTCTGCTACTTCCGGTTCTTTTAGCGTCTGTATCACTGTTTTCTGAAACAGCAGCTAAATTGCTATGTTTGGACACAGATGTTCTTTGAGATCTGTGCCATTTTCATTTTGACTGCATTGGAAAATTTTGTCCCTTACATGTCAAACTTAATAATGAGGACTTGTTTTAGACAGACACGTGTCTTATCGTTTTTCTCTGTTGCCGACTACAATGTAGTCTGCCGTTCTCATTATTGTCTTACATGTTATACAGGTTTCTTATTCATAGGTATTCAATATACACTGTGAATTAGTTTCACTGTGAAGCTCATTGATTTTGATTATTTTTCGCCTTTTTGGTGATATCTAGCGTAGCTCGACAATGGTTCCTTACCATTGCAGAGCGGCTATTTGCGCCCTTTTTCCAGTGGCGTTCTTGGGATCGAAAGGTCACGAATACGCATACCTCCAAGTTTTATTCCATGCGTGTGTATACCGTGTTCCGGAAGTCAGTCTCTGTTGCTATGCAACTGGAGATAAATTCCGGTTCCGGTTTTGAACATGTAATCGAGTATTGTTGACTTGCAACAAACTTCGTTTTTTCGGCTCGTTCTGAACTTTTTCTTGTTTAATTGTTCTGAACGTAGGTAGGCATCTTTTCTGGTGAGAACGTTTTGTCAAATGCTTCTCTTTGGCTCCATGTTGCCAAGTCTAAAGGGTCACTGACGAGACTTCAATAGTCGAAACCGCGGTATGGCCCATCACCTTTCTCATTAATGTGTTCACTGCTCTTAAAGGATCTCAGTTTTAATTTTTATTCCGTTTGGACGCTAATCCGAGTCATCTCTAGCGTGAAATAGCCGTATTATTGCGGCTTTTCATTATGACTGTATCCCAGCCATAGTAGACTCGAATTTGGCAATCTCCGGGTTGGCTTCATGTGCATTACTTTTGCCATGGACAATTCCAGCCCTGTTGTTCCTACGCCGAATCTTATTGTAACCTAGTTCGAATGGTAAGTCTATGACTTGTTTTCCATTCAGTCCAGATTATTCCCACCATCCTTATAGATAAAATCTGTTTTAAATGTTTGAAATAACATACATATTTATTAATCTATACTCACGATAATATTACGATAGGCCCGAGCAGACAATTACTCTGCTTCCCGCCTCCCCGCATATCTGTACTTTACTTATTTTCTCGCAAAAAGAGGAAGTTTACTGTTATCGATTCATGACTTGCATGATTTTACGGTGGTTGATTTCACACGGGTTACAAACGTATCGGCATCTTACACGGCTGGTAATAAGTCGGCGTTCATGGGGGAATAGAGAGAGTAGCAGAGTAATATTATCGTGAGTATAGATTAATAAATATGTATGTTATTTCAAACATTTAAAATTTTATTTCTGTTTTCACGCTAGAGGAGATGCCAATAAACAACTGAGGGCTACGAGTCGGTTTCAGGATGTAAATGACGTTTCATGTAACAATACAAATGTCCACATGGTTTGAATAATGTTGAAAGGGTGTTGAAAGGGTGTTAAGCTTTCAGGATATACCGGCTGAGATTGCTTTTCAAAACTGATTGAAAACATTTCTGGAGGCTTCTGAACACTAGTATTATTCATTATTAAAATCAGTATACTCAACAAGCAGGGTGTGTTAGAATACAAAATAAATGGAATTGGCTTTCTCCAGCTATCTGAAATAATTATGATTTGGTAACATCAAAAGAGTTTTTCTTTTTTCCGCAAAACATGTATCATAAGCGCCTCGAGAGAAACTATATTATTACAATAAATTGGACCTTGGAAGCACATTCGCTTGTTGTTATACAAAAGGATAAACAATTATTACATTTAAATACTACGGGGGTCATTAAAAAGTAATGTAATTTATAGCGTGTAAACACCAAGACGAAACATTCGGCATTCCTCCTCTATTTTCATGAAAGAACATTGGCTGTCATTAGCGATTTTTCGTTTAAATTATGTATTCAGTACCGTACCTTATTATACCATTGTTTAGTGCTTCATATATACTTAAAAGCAACCATAAACATTCTCGTTTTTCTACATTGCCTATGTAAGGATATTTTTGAAAGTATGTTTAAAATGCGACGGTTTTTTTTTTTCTTTTTTTTTTTTTTTTTTTTTAAATACGTCTAAAATACGGATGTTTATTAATGGACATTTAAAGATTTAGTCTAAACTGAACTAGGAATTAGAAACTGAAGTGTACCTGAGGGATCATCTCAAGTGATATTCCACTTGTGTCCGGTGGCTTTACATGTAGCTGCTACGTATAAAATATTCTATAGATACCGGTGATTATGTACCTCCATGGTCGAATGGTTGGCGTGCTCGCTTTCCAAACAGATGAGTGGGGGTTCAATCCTCGGACGGTGCATTACTTTTTTTTTTTTTTTTTTTTTTTTTTTTTTGTTTGCGAAACATTTATTATCATATAATAGCGTTAAATGCGTCTCCTATCAATGCAACATCGAACTTATTTTGTTTGTTGTATTGAGGTTTAGCGTCCCAGTCAACAACTTTATGTCATATGTGGCGGAACCACCACATCCTGGGCATAAACCAATACTATGGGAAGTTAATATGTCTTACAAGGCCACAACCTGGAGTGTGAATCGAACCCAGGACCTTTCTTTTCGGAGTCCGATGTTCCACCACCTACCCATCGCACTCTCCTGCAAAATCCAACTGTCCGGTCTAGGCCGGGTCCGCCAATACATGTACGTTTATATGTCGGCCAATGATACCTATACTTAAGGAAACCTCCAACACATAACAGAAAATATTTCCCTTAAAACTTAATTACTTTCTGAAGATTTAATTTTCAGCCTTTAAGCATTTTAGTCTGATTAGTTGAATTGACGTCCCAATCAATGGTCATGTCGGAAGGTGGCCTCATATTTTGTGAGATTTCATGACATCCAAAATGTGCTTTTAAATATAACCACATAAGTTAACCAAAACAGCTTCTATGAGTGATCAAAATATTGCGTTTTCTGCAAAACAGAGTTTCTTTAACTTGAAAGGGTCAAAATTCACGAAAATGCGGAAGTTGTAATTTCATTTATCATGCTGAATGCATTTTTAAAGAAATTGAGCCATTTGTTTGGGTTGTCTCCTTTGAAATCGTGATGTCCATCAATTAGAAGTCACGTCTGAAATGTACACTTTGTTTGAAGGGCAAGCTTTTATATATTGCGTATTGCACATGTTTCGTATTCCAATAAAACGCGTGCATTTGGACAATTGACCAAACTGGAGTCATACTATTTTACAAAGATTAAGCACCATTCACATGCGAGTTACTGTAGTGTCATGTAACCACAATTACCCTTGTACATTTGTTAGTCCTAGGTTTTTGTCACAAGTTTACTAGTCAATGAATATTTTGATTGACAGTTGGTGTTTTGTCAATTCTAAGAAATCTTTTATAAGTTTCTCTTTGTTAGACTATCACTGCAAGACCGTGAAAGACGCACTTGCTTCGTTACGCGATGTGCTTATTATGTGTGTGAGAAGGGGGTGTTCGTAAGAGGTTTTGCGATTGTCATCTTATTTCTGATGAAAATCAGATTTATTTTCAACTAATATTTTAATATATAATTATTGTTTCTTAGAATGTAATAAAATGGAGTACATTGATAGTTGTCTACTTACTTTATTATGTTTGAAAGGTTTGCTAGCCAGCAAGTCTGCACTGGTCAGTGTTTTGAAAAGCTACATGCACTCACTTGACATCACAAGAATATGACTTCGAATTCAATACATTTTATACATGTAGCCAACGTGGAATGGACCAAATTTACAGGATGAAAATATGCAAGCGGTCATATGAATTCTGACTCGATCGCATTGTAACTGAATCCAAGATCGATTCCAAAACGTGGGTATGGCATGTATCAAGACTTCTTATCGATTTCCTAGATTATGTTGAATGAAAATTTTGACAGGCGCGTCTTTTAAGTTGGCCCCCCTTTGAGAAACTGCATGGGTCAGTTTAGCCACGGAATCCGTACGATTCATGACCGTGTGTCCCGGATTTATTGTGTGATTAAACCCGGTCGGTTATTAAAGGCTATGTCCCGGTTACTGTCAACCCTGCCATGGTTATGCGCAAGTGTGCTCTGTGTTATTCGGTACTAGTGTTGCTAACACCATCGGTGGGAACCGTGGTCATACAGGGATTCATCGGTAAAAACATGGCTAACAGATGTTAGACAAAAACGGTTCGCCCCGGTCGTTTAGTGTCGACTTCTAATGGCCAAACGTCGGCCCATTATAACATACATATTATAACGTTCATAGTATAACTTAAAATCTTGTCATCATACAAGCATGAGACGACCCCTCTATAAATCTTCAATTTCAGATTCCGCTCTCCGCTTAGATTAATCCTTTAAATGTCCAATAGCACCAATCGATAGCCTGGTGTCTGTACAAGCAGAAAACAGCAAACATGTTGGGAACTTATTGTTTTTGTCATTTGCGCAATGTGGTGAGGGCCTCATTATGCCACCGAAAGGTTTCGTTTGCCAATAAACACGTCATACACGTACATGTAGTAAACGTCGACCAAGGCATAAATTTTCCATATTTGCGTTTGTTGTCCTTTTTGCTTTTGAAAACAAACATTGGTGTGAAATTTCATTTTCGCATACAATGTAAGGTATTGTACCTCTGTGACTTTTAAAAATGGGTTAACTTGAAGTTTTGACGTTTTCGCGGCCACCATAAGCAGCAGCGTTCTGATTTTCATGTTGTATGCAAGGCAAAGAACTGGACTTGTCAATCGTAATATCACCAAAAGAAGCATTTTATAAGTGTCGCAAAACTTTTGCGTTTAAGTTAAAAACTGTCATGGCATGCAGCTAGGTATCTATACCGTGCATCTAGGATGTTCGAGAAGACTCCGTGACTATGGTTATGTTACTCGTCTTGTAAACCAGGTTTTTAAATTTTTTTTGCGCTGTTGGCGCCTTATGTATGTTTTCATATTTTTAATTAAGTTAAGGTAACTGAGTGGCCACCTATTGGGAAAATAGCTGCTCATTTGGCTTACGATATGTTTCATGGTATAAGTGCCTGATTGTTAGTTTGGTTTTTTCCCACCTCGGTTTTTGGAGTGGGAATCTCTTTCTGATTGCGCCTTTTCCTGATCTTTGCCTACTTGTACCTTTTTATACGTTATTTTATTTATTTATATACATTATTTAAAGAGGGCGAAACACATTTAACTATATAAAGTCATTCTACCATGTGGCCCTCATAAAACATATTTACATAAAACATAAAATATTGCAACGTAGTACAAAACATCAGGGAGTCTTAAGTAGAAAATGGTTTAAAATAATAAAATAAACAATTAATTGGTTCATTCCCGGGCTTCTGCAGTCTATCGGAGAAGACTATAAACCGAGGTCCCGTCTCCGTATAACGTTAGCTGCTGTGGGATGTCAAACCCCAAATCAATCAATCAATCAATCAATCAATCAATCAATCAATCAATCAATCAATCAATCAATCAATCAATCAATCAATCAATCAATCCAATCAATCAATCCAATCAATCAATCAAGCCAGGGTGCTTCGTCCAAAGTGATAACAATTCACATTTCCTATTTCAGCTAAACCAACCTATACTGTCACTGCATATTCCGGCAAATTCATTTCAATATTCAATATTTAACATTCAATAACTTTGCTTAAATCTGTAAACGTTTTGACAATCCAGTTAATGTGCAAAACGACTAGACATTGTACTGGACATCCTGGTGGTTTTGCGCATAGTTGCAACTGTTATATTTCTTACCACAATTGGGGATTTTAGTTTGTCGAAAAAAAGGCAGCATAAAGTTTGAAAATCGGTTGACAAATAAAAACAAATCTGGTCAAAAACAATTTTGAATAGGGATTTTAGGTACAAAATTCTCATGAAAGGGAGGTTTATTTTCCTGCAAAATGTCTTAATCCATATATTTGTATGCTTGTTCAAAATCATTACAAACTGACAAAAATGCTTTACCTGAGACAAAATCTTCGCGATGATGTTTTTTTCCCCCGAAAAGTATAAAGTATCCATTTTCATGATCATCGAATAAACCTGTCCCCTTTTCGATGATCCCTATTCAAAATAAATTTGATTTTATCAAAACTTTATCTGCAGACCGATTTTGTAAATTTTTGCAGGTCTTGTTAGGACAAACTAAGAATAAGATTTTGGCAAGAAAACAATTTTCTTATCGTTCTCTACACAAACGTTTTCTGCGAAAAACCATCATTAGAGGCAAAGTTTTACTTTAAAGGGACTATTCTAAAGTCCTAAATCCATTTGTATATGAAAGAACAATAATTAATAAATACATTATGTCGATTTTTTCAACAAAATTATGATTTTGTGTGCGCTAATTAAAAAAATTTATTTTTGGGGAGCTTAAAAACGAACATCGGTTATTTCCCTTGTCGTCTTCGAAAATTGAGTTATTTCCCTTTGATTTGTGACGTCACAGTCGAAGGTCACCAATATGGGCCAATATGGCGCCGTATTGTTCTTTGCGCGAATATCGTAATTAGAGCGGCGAATCACAAGTTAAAATTCGAAAATATGCGGTTTTGTGGGGTTTATGATAATACAGTACCAGAATGAATCGAATAAAAATCAAAAACTTATGAACATTTTGCATAAAAAAGCGTTTCCGTTTGACGAACTTGTTCGATTCATTGGACTAAAAAAATATCAAAAACGCGCCGCATCGGACACTGGAATGCGCTAATAAATTGTTTGAATTATTTTGGCCACACAGCTGCCTATCCGATTTTACATACGAATATCCTAAAAATATTACAAAATTGTATTATAAAGCGCAACTGCGAGGACAAGCTTTCGAAATCTCTGATTCATATTGAAAGAAACTGCCTAAAAATCATGGATGCTTTTCGAGACGATCGTGCATTTCCATGACCATTTTGAAATATAATATAGAAAACGGCGCATTTAGAATTTCCTTATGCCAAACTCCTCATTTGACTGAAAATCAGATTAATTTCGATCCAAGCTGGGATATTTTTTGGCTGTGTCGGAAATGTAATCTCTCTCTCTCTCTCTCTCTCTCTCTCTCTCTAGCTCAATCGGATCATAATTTGCAGTCAGGTTTGGTAATTTTAGAGAAACGAACTCGTTTCAATACATCAAGAACAACTCCAGTCAGTGAATGTCTTATATGACAGAACTCAATTTAGATATACACACTTTGTCCCTGCGCATAAAACTCAGAAATGAGGGTGACGCAGTATCAATAGACAGGTAGATAGATCTAAAACATAGTAAAAGGGGCAAACTTCATCCAGAAAATTTATTATAGTAGAAAATGCCATCTTAAATGATGCTTATGTTGTTTAACGTCCTGGTCAGAATGAGAGTACTCTGTGGCAAAGCAGATAATTTAACAGGCGAAGAAAAAATCTGCTTCCCTGTTGGGAATCGAACCGGGTTTCTCTTGTATGCGACACTATTGAAAACGCTCGACTTATAAACCGTGGTTGTGAGTTTGATCACAGGCTTCTTTAGTCATGAAAATATAACCAAGTTCTTGTCTCTATGATATGACCATTGGCTGTTTGTGAGGCATGAACCAACACTTGACATGTAGATTTCTGGATTTGAAAAGCAGTACACAGAGGTCATTCTTCTTTAGATCTATATAAACAAATAAGTTTGTTTGTTTGGATTAAGGCTCTTAACTTCCCAGTCAACAATTTTTCAGTCATGTCGGGATGGAGCCATGCGTCCTGGGTTAAACTAGTACTGTAGGGAGTTAATGTGTCTTGCTCGAGGACACAACACGGTGCCGCTTGTGGGGATCGAACCCAGAACCTCTTGATTCGGAGTCCGACACTCTACACTAATACCACCGCACTCCCTGATATATATAAGAAGCATCAGTTCGGTTGCTAGAAGTGCTTCTTGACAAAAATTTCAGTTGTCAGTAATCCGCTTGAAAGTACTGTATTACATATTTTCAGAAAGGTCGAAGAATGGCTGGAAATAAAAACAAGCATCTTTCAATACATGTTATTTTATTCAAATTTATAAACTTTTAAACTGACAATACATTATGTATTTTCTCTTTAAAACTACATGTATAAAATTATATTAGATATCATTTTTCTTCCATTTTATTAAATTCTAAAAAAAATATGAATTTCATTGACAACTACTATCAAAATAAAAAAGAAAGTATACAGAAACAGAATAATTGAAAACAATAATACAACTTTAATAGAATTCCATATTTGAGACAGGGCTTAGAATATTCAGTTTGTCCAAGTACTGCTAACAAATTACATGTAATGAAAGCCCAAATTGAGCATGAAAAGTGAATGAGCCAGATGCATTTTATAGATGGTACAGCGCTGCATGCATATTTGATAAATGGTACAGCTCTGCATGCACATTTCATAAATGGTACAGCTCTGCATGCACATTTTATAGATGGTACAGCTCCGCATGCAAATTTGATAAATGGTACAGCTCTGCATGCACATTTGATAAATGGTACAGCTCTGCATGCACATTTGTTGAGTCATGTACTGTAAGCGCCTTCATACATAAAATTTGCGATCATGTACTAAATAACAAAGTCTCTATGTACATGAATTTACATGTTTGTTTTTCATTCTTATTTTTGATGATGTGACATGGTCATTTCTTTTCTATCTATCACAAATACAAATACTGTAACATTACAAACCAACACCAACAATATATCCCAATGAACAGTAAAATGCTATATAAAGTCATGATAACATATTATTTCTTCAAAGGAAAATGCAGTGCCTCAATCTGTAATAGCTTATATACATGTATGAGCCACCTCGTGAGAAGACCAACAATATGCGAAAACAAAGGCGCGGATCAGCTTCACCATTACTGCGAAGGTGATATGCGCCTTTGATTTTGCTACAAGGATAGTACAGTTCCTCTACTTTCAAAGTTTCAAGCCTCCAGCTATACAGCTCGGTTTGTGTCAAACCTGTTCGGAAACCACATTGTTGGTTTTCTCATGAGGCGGCTCACAGGTAAATGGCTAAAAGCTTATGATACATATACATGTACTTACAGGAATCTGAAAATAGACTAGCAAATGTGTTTGCCAGCAAGATAAACATGATAAAAGAATGTACACATGAAGTATCGACTGTTCTTTGGCATTGCTCTATTAACAAACTCGTATTAAAATGGTACCTATGTTAAAAAAAAAAAAAAAAAAAAAAACAAGAGTGCTGGTATAAATACTAACAAATCTATGGTGAAATCGAACTAGATTTAGATACCAGTAAAATTAAAATTCAAGCCTTAAAATTGTATGTACAATTTCTAGTATTTACAAATGCAAGTGAAAAGCAACTGACTTTGACATGTATTTCATACTTATACATGTATCTATGACATGTCTAGGCAATTTTAATAAAGGTGCAGATCAGCTTTGAGTAACTGCACAGCTGATCATCACCTTTGTTTTACCTACTCAGATAGTTCAATTCCTATTCTTCTTAAATCAGAGATCTTCTGCTGTGACTAAGTGTAATTTGTGTCAAACCTGGCTGAAATCCCAGAAGACCATAATTCTTGCATCGCTGCTCAAATGGTTTTATTGTGGTTTAACATTATACCCCTGACAGTAAACATCAGGAAAACATGTCCATGCAATGAATACACCCTTAAACCCCACTTTTATATAGTAAAACTGGGGTATGCAGGGGTATACCTATTTTTTCTTATTTTTGCTCCAAAACATAGATTGTAGGTACTCATTAGAATCGCCGAGGCAGTTCTAATGTGTACCCACAATCTATGTTTTTAGCAAAAATAAGAAAAATATCACAAATTTGATAGTGAAAATTTTCAAACTTAAAAAAATCTGTAACATTGCATGGGCAAGTTTTTGTAATGAAAAATCAGTACTATAGAGAAGTAATTTCATTAAAGACAATCAAACTTCCCTCAACCTGCTCACAATAAGAATAATTCCGTATTTTACAGTGTGACTGTATTGACAAATACACAAAAGTAATAAATTTCATACTCTTCAATGACAAAAGTTCTGGCTAATAAAACAGATCACATACTGTACAGTGTACATGAATCAAGCTTAATACATGTACTTGTTTTGTTATGCAAACAATATCTACAAATCTCACACCTTCAGCTAATTGAGTATACACCTGATGAAATGATTTGCTGATATTAATTTCTCAAAAGGAGTATAGGGAATATCACCTCTCCTCGACATATTGAACATTTCCATTCAAAATATTATGAGACACTATTGAGAAATTACAGGAACATTTCTACATGTACACTATAGGTTTGAAGTCATTTTGAGTCATTTTGATTTGTTGAATCTAGCAATATGGGCCTTTACAACATCTTCTTTCCGTGGTTTGGGTCCCGGGGTGCTGTGCGCTATGGGCTTTGGTGTCATGGGCATCACAAGGCTGTTGTGCAGTTTAGCCCTCGCATAGCTCTTGTTGAGTTTCCTTTTCTCTAGAAGGACTTCCAACAGTTCTTCAACATAACCTGAAAGAACAAAGAATCAATCTTCAGTCGCAATTTGTTAAAGCGAGATCAACCTAAATGCATTGGCTGTGATACACCATTTACAGTTACACACTTTCTTTTAGAATGCACTGACTTTGCAGCAAAGCGAATTTCTTGTTTTCAAGCTAATAACTTGAAAGAATTGTTTAAAGATGTACCCGTTGGAAACATTTTATCATTTCTTAGACAAGTAAATCCGTTTTATAAAATATAAATTTTTATTCCTTTACAATGACAATTATATCTTACTTAGTGTTACATTTTAATACGATTTCAAAATATCTTATCATTTTACCTTGTTAGAGGCTAATGACCCATCAGGGTTGATGCATCGTTAAACAACAAACAAACAAACGTTGCAACTTGTGCTCTTTATTTGTTGTCCTGTCTGGGTTTAATATTCCATCAACAGCTAAGGTTATACCAAACAGGAAAGGTTTTTGATTTTAAAGTCTCATCAAAAATACTAGAGAAACCAGAGAATGAGCCAAAAACCCTTTTAGACTAAAATGCAAATAGCTTTATAACCACGATGCCAAAGTAGTTCCAAGTATATTTTAAACCAAAGATGTCAAACATTAAATACAAAACTGTTTTATGTAAAACAACATACCGAAAGACATCTGTGTTTTGACTTCTTTTGCTATGGCATCACCATGTCTGGACTTCGGGAAGGCGATCTTGAACTGAGGTTGGCCATCTTTCGTCACAGCTTGCACTCTACCAGTGTTTTCGTTGAAATGCAGTGCTGCCAACGCCAATCTACATGTACATGAAAAAACAAATTCTGCTTAGACTGCTTCATTTCATGACTTGGTAGACTTACCATGAATAAGTTGGATCATTGAATACACTAACACCATCATTGAATGAACACCAGAGCATTAGATTATAGGTAAGAACATGCAATGGTAAAAGTAAGCAATGATCAGGAACCTTGAACCTAAAACTTTTTCTTGCTCATTCAACTTTTTAAACAACAGCTTGGATCATATTACTTTTCTTGATTAGACGGCGATTCAAACTTTAATAAAATTATCAGTACCACTACCTTATCAGCATGGACATGTACATGATACTCCACTAAACTACAGATTGTGGATAATAACAGATTGACTAACAACAACTATGTGTTTGTAATAATGATATCAGTGAAAACTAACCTTGCTTCCATCTGAGAGTAGAAGTAGTGGACTGACTTCGGTGCAAACTGACACACAATATTATGGAACGACTCCAGTGATGATGTCTGCTCTAGAGGAGACAGTTTCCTTATGTCATTGACTAGCAGGCGCCCCTTCACAACCTTCTCTAACTCTGCATATGGTTTGTACCCTGTAAGTGTAAAACATGTACCTGGATTTCTTCTACATGTACATTATGTAACATGTCAATTTAAGTGCATCAGTAATGATGTGCATTTTTTGTCCAGCATGTAAACAGAGCTCAGTATGAAAATACACAATACTTGACAACAGCCTTTATAATATAAAACAAATTCTAAGATAATGAAGATGTGTGTATGACTGTGTGTGCTGACACTTAAACAATTGTACAGCATACTACTTTTTCAAAGTGCTAACTACACTGTAGTAATCAATTTATAATATATACATGTATAACAATCAATGAATAAGTATGAATGAAGCTTCAGAAGTACATTATGGCATAATTTATCCCTGTAAAGGTAATAAACACAAAAATAACAATGTTTTAATTAATGATTTACCTTTGATCATCCAGTCTCTGGGCTCCAACTGACCATGCTGACATCTCGGAAACTTGTCTCCGTGACCCTCATGTACATCAGTCACATGATTCAGGATAGAGAGCCACTTCTGTTGTACCAGCTCGCCATCACCGCCACTCGAGGCTGCGCACCAATACATGTGATTGCTCACTGACCTTGCCCAATCTTTCACCTTCTGACAGCCCTTTTTCTTCCCTGCAGCCTCTAGCTTCTTGTAGATACCTAGAAATAATCATTATTCATCAAACATTATCATTATTCATCAAACATTATAAGTCAAAACCAAAACATTAGTCAAACCAATTTTTTATTAACTTTAGACTCAATGCTTGATAGCCATGATATCTCAGTTGAATGTAAAACTGAAATTGATGTGGTGTCTCAAACTAAACAGTAAAAGGGTTTGCCAAACTATCTACATGCCAACTGTATAAATTTCCCAGTCATTCACATTACAATATTTAACTAACCATTTTTCAATTGTCTGAAGTGCCACATCACATGAAATTATGAAACACGTATTTGTTTGAGGACCATGATTAAGCCTCAATTTTAACCATCTTTTTCACATGCATACCTAAAGTAAACAGATAATTTTTTATTACCTTTAGCACAATGCCAAACATCAAACCAATGTTGAATGTCTGTTTGTTCTTCTCTCATATACTTCTTCACAGATGCATGGCGGTCTGTGATGAGATGGCTAACTGTCAGGTCATTGTCTTCTATCAACCAGGAAAGGGAGCGCTTCAAACCTTCAAGCTCCATCGCATGGGAGTTGCGTACTTCGTTGCTCTGAAATGGACATTTAAAAATTTTACATGACTGAAAAAGCAAATGAAAAGAAGTGGTTTTATAACCATTTGCAAATATTTGTTTTATGTTTTGGAGACGAATTTTATGCTGTTTGAACCTTTAGTATTTGGGGTGTGAATTTCTTTCTGATTGCGCCTTTTCCTGATCATTGCCTACTTGTACTGTTTCATATATTTAGTATAAGTTGGAGTTACTGAGTGGCCGCTTATTGGGAAATAGCTGCTCACTCATGATACGTCATTGAGCAAGACACATAAACCCCCTACAGTACTGGTTTATAATAAAAC
Organism: Rugalucina vietnamica; assembly: GCA_964017185.1. Taxonomy (NCBI): domain Eukaryota; kingdom Metazoa; phylum Mollusca; class Bivalvia; order Lucinida; family Lucinidae; genus Rugalucina; species Rugalucina vietnamica. The sequence continues at coordinate 10,914,309 of OZ024870.1, read as the reverse complement.
CCAGGAAGCTATTGCTTCGTCCAGACATGACTGAAAAATTGTTGACTGGGACATTAAACCTTCATACATAAAACATAATTATTTTTACCCCATGTATCTCTATCATATATGTATTCTCATTTGTAAGGTTTCCATTTTGGAAGAAGTTGAATAGACGTTTGATTCTGAATGTGCCAGTTCCTGGTCTCTGTTTATATGTATATGGAATGTTCAGACAAGCTTAGTAGCTAGTTCTATATAAAAAACAGTAACTCAGAATTGTGACATCTTGGCAGTGACTTCATAGATTGTGAATGATATGCACAGGGCTTTTTTCAGAGGGCCAGTAGATTTTGAGACCAGTTTGCCCGGAAAGTGGCATACTGATAGTTAGCAAAACCTCTGTTTGCATGTATACTACTGTATTTGTACAGTCCCTCTTCTTTGTATATTTTTTTCATGTACAAATTGAACATCACTGAAATACATACATGTATCATTTGGTAATATTTTATAGCATATATGTACCTGGACTAGTTGAATATCCATGACATGGCCAGTTGTAAGATTCATGGTTGTGTACGAGCCATATTTAGCCGTGTGTCCCGGGGAGCAGCACCTCATGTCACCACCTAAGCGTAGAGCTTGTCCATCTTCCTTGGCATTTATCACCATATTATCTTTGTGGGTATTCCAAACTTCAAGAATGGTTGGTGTCAAGTAACTGGTCTGAATGATGTTGTATGTGCTAAGACTAATGTTCGAGATACTTGCAAAATCCAATGCACGAAGAAATTTCGATGTGTTACATCCTGAAAACATCAACGCAGCGCTTAATATCAAATTTCCCATCGGCATATTACCAGACATTGGCTGGCTTCTCCAGGAATATTCATGTTCACATTTGACACACTTGATATCACACACAAGACAGCTTCCAATTGTCTTTTTCATCACAAAACATTGGGAACCACACATTGAACAATGGTTAAGAAGTTCGTCCAAGCAGGAATCAAAGACGATGTACTTCTGCTCTTTAGCCTCACTGGAACATGTAGCAGGTTCGTTCATCACAAAATCACTATCACAGTCTTCTGGCTGCCAGTCTGGGTCTCGCGGGCCATCTGACTGCACTGACATCAGACTATCATTCAGGTCGTCTGGTTTGGTTGACAGTGGTGGTAGCTCTAGAACTCTCTTTGTCTGCGTCCCTTTCTCTACCATTGTAGCACCACACTGGGCCATAACACTGCGTCTATTCTGAAAAAAAAAATAAATAAATAAATAAAGTCATGAAAAATTATAAATGTATATTTCTGTTTCTGAATGTTGAGAGGCTTCGCTCACCAATGTACATTATGTCTCTGGTGGCTGTTAAGAAATCGTAAGGTATAGGAAAAATCCAACAATTAGTAATTACTATTTAGATTTTTTTTCCACAAACCAAAAAAAAAAAAAAAAAAAAAAAAAAAAAAAAAAATACAGTGGCTATTTTGCCGGACTCTGCAAAATTTTAGCGGACCCAGAAAAATAGTATATTGGACTTATAGGATATTTTGCAGCAAATTCAAAATCCTAGTCATTCTATTGAGAAGTCAGACATGCACACTGAACTTTGACTGCCGTTAAAATATAAAATTAACTTTTGGGAGTTTTGGTACATGTACAATTTTAAACTTGCATTACATTGTACTTGACAGCCTACTTGTGTACTTCCATTTTACATGTAACCATATTCAAATTTACTCTTTCTAGAGTATGTTTCCAGAATATCAATATGCATGTACATGTGAAATTGGTAATTACAGGTAGCAATGAGATTTTGAAATACATTTTTCTGAAAAGCAAACGAAACAATATTGAACACTGTGAGTGTGAGGGATACATGTATGAAGTGCTTCACACCTAAAATCAAGCATACAAAAACCAAAGTTTTGAGATTCATATGTCACTGGAAAGTTTTTTCCATACCATGTCCTTATTACTATATACTTACCACTAGATTATGTGGAGTCTGGGTCTGCATTTCGTAGTGGCTTTGGTTTGATGATCTTCTTTCGTTGCCCCTTGTAGACTTCTTCACCACAACTGCTGTTTCACTTCTCTTTTTCTTGTGGCTGCTGTTGTTGACATCTGATGGCATAGAGACATCTGGTGAGGGTACATCAGGAGTGGTAGGCGTTGTTTCTGGTACTGTCGCTGTTGCCACATCTGCAAACCATGTCAGCGGGCAGTTGGGGGCTGTCTGACTATCACTATGGCTTGACACTACTGGAGCTTTCTGTAGATTTGATGTGAGCTCTGCGAACCAGGTCAGGGGGCAGCTGTTGGTCTGGACTGTATGGCATACGCTTGAAGAAGAGACTGCTGTTGTCGTTATAACGGATGTAGTTATGACGGAGTCAGTTGTTGCTGCTGCAGTTGTGACCGGCAGTGGAACGGCTGTGAATGGGCCACAATCTTCAAACGGCATTGCTTCTTCGATGACTTCATTTGCTGGCTCATGGTGGGTGTTGGAGGATTTTGCTGCCTAATTAAATGAGAAAAAAAATCACCGACATCAAAAAGAACAATGAAAGCCCAAAGTGTAACAATCGCTCACCTGAGAGTCAATAGTAAATGGACAAGAGAAAAGTACATGTGTAGTTGTGGTTTTTACCATATATGGGCTTGGTGACTATCTTGGCCAATTGACCTAGATTTTTATAAACAGGTTTGTTCCTCCTTCCAATATTATTGATGCTTCATTTGTTTGGCAAAGTGGTTTTAGAGGAGACGTTTGAATAAATTACAGTAACATACAAGTATATTGCCCCGTGGTGGGAGCAAAGTACCCACTGGGGTCCAGCTATTTTTTTTATTTTTTTCAGAATAATAATAATATTCAGTCCTACTGCCCATATTCTGCAAGATTTTCTCTTTAAATGACATTTTAACAGTTTTCCCCAATCAAATGCATAGGTGACCTTTGTCAACGTAGTAAATAGGTCAAGGTCATAAGAATCATAGTCTATATGTACACAGTGTAGTATTTTAGTCAATACTTCATGCCAAGTTTCCTTGAAATCTGTCCACAGGTTTCAGAGAAGAGTTTTGAAGGGTTTTTATCATATATGGGCATGGCGGCCATCTTGGTCATGTGACCTGGATTATTTATATACACATTGGTTCCCCCTTTCTATAGATGCTTCACATAAACTAGATGGCTTTGAATGGCCAAGCGGTTTCAGAGAAGAAGATTTATGAAAATGTGAACAGACAGATGCACACACAGAAGCCGGCTCAAGTACCATCTTATAAGCTCCCCTTCGGCTTAGGTGAGCTAAAAATGCAAGAATATGATTTCCATTGTAATTTGGTAAAATAGCGAAGTTGCAATATTCTCTTCCATACTGGCATACAGAGTACAACTGTAAATGAATTGGCATCGAAATAGGACGTGGAAAGCACACTGTTCCATCTCTACGTACAGTCAACAATTATTTATGCACGATAAACATGCTCACAACACATATATACAACAAGTAAATGGCTTATTTTAGTGGGGTTTGGTTACTGGTATATTTTTCATATATTAATATTCTTGATTTTGTATATCAGCATGAAACAGAGACTAGCATAAAGAGAGTAGGACTATGTACATGTTGTAGAGACCATGTTTAATTAAATGTTGTTGATGTATTACTCGAATGGCATGCTTTTTTCAAAAATGCAATATATATGTGCTCCTTTTATAACATATTAAGTATATGCTGTACTACCGATGAACGAGTACATGCCCATTTGCTTTCATACATGATGATGTTCTTGCGTAGATGTAGAGTATCCAATTAAATTGTGGTGACTGGTCAGATTAACATTCTGATGAACATCTTACAGTGTTGCTACATGTACAAGCCAATATTCTTTAAGTTATACAAAATATTAGCTTGCCCAGATTCAGAGGACTGTGTGCCAGGGTTCTAGAGGCTAGAGCCATAAGGATTCCCCACCCCACCCCTTGATTACTTGCGAAAATTTTGATGGGCTACACATGACATATTCGAGCGTCCTTTTCAAAGGTCGGGACGTCGCAGGTCCGATCCTCGGCCGCGCCATACCAAAAGCGTTAAAATGATGTCAATGGCTACCTTGCTTGACGCTCAACTTGACGCTCAGTTTATGATACCGATAGCCCTGCTGGAGAAGTTTGGCTGGTAAACATTTATTTCGCGCTTAGTAGTCTGCTTCATGATTGCAGACTCTAGCAAACCTAATAAGTTGCGAAATATACACCATAACAAGCACGGCGACGAACGTCACCATCCAAAAATCCAAAATCGGAAAATTTACTATGTCAAAATCAAAGTCATCGCATTTATCATGAATTTTAGAAGAAATAAATCCATTTATAATAGAAAGATGTAAATCCATAAAGGGGCCTTCGGTACCTGCGGTGTTGGCTTTATACAACCGTAGTTCAGGTGGATAAATTTGATTGACCATGCCGTCAAATAAGGATTGTTAATGTTCAAAAGGTCATCGAGGTAACTAGAAGTCGAATTAGAAGCCTCGATAACATCAGCTTGATTGTCATGGTTAAGAGAATACATAAAATCTCTTTCATAGCAGTATTAAAGTAAATCAGCTACGATAGGGGCGCAATTTGTACCAATCGGAATTCCAACAATTTGTCTGTATATTAAACTTGGTTCCAAATCTGATTTAGATATTATCCGGGAGATAGGATAAGGCGTTGCAGACATTCTGAGATGACCAAAGTGTATATCGACTTTGGTCAGAGGAAGTGAAAAACGCTTTTTCTGTAATTACAGGCCAAAAAAGTGAACCATAATTTTTAATGCTCTTTCAAAGTCCACTCTATCAAATCGCAAAGTGTTTCTTTAATCAGATTATGAGGATTATGCGGCAATGTGGTATACAGAGTAGAAAAATCGTATGTGGACAAGCTGGTCGCACAGAACCCTCTACACTTCAGTTTACTGAGCACCTCGCCAAAATTTTCTATTGTAATTGGCCAAAACCAAGTTTCATACACCAACTCACAGTATCGTATGACATGAGATTTGATAGCAGTAAGATAGGAAGTTAATAATTTAGAACGTTCAGTGGTAGTACAAGAACTTGAATTTGCAATTTAGCTTTATACGATATTTTGTGAAGTTTAGGTAACCAATACATCGTAGGAAGTTTGTCTTGGCCTTCAATGACACAAACAGAAAACCTAACAGGCAATTCGTTTAAGTGAGCATTAACAACAGACATTCATCCCTATCTGTCTCCTGTTTTAAGGTGTTAATATAATGAAGCCTACAAACAACAATAACATTGTTTGCGGCTTTGTCTGTTGGAACCATGGCATACTTTCTATGAAATTCTTGGATACCCTGCTTCAAATGCCTAAAGGACGATTTGGGTTTAGGAGGTAAAAGATTAGTATTTTGTGAATAAAACGTTATACGTTTATCCACAATAGTGAAGGTACTTCTTTCCCATGCTTTACGAGCACCATCCTCAACACCCTCTCGTTTACACCATCGATTCGGGTAATTGAGTGGACGCCTATTGGGGAATAGCTGCTCACTCGGCTTATGATATGTTTTCTTGGTATAAGTACCTAAGTGACGTTTCAGTTTTTTTCCACCCCTCGGTTTGTTGAGTGGGAATTTCTTTCTGATTGCGCCATTTCCTGATCATTGCACCATCGTACCTTACTTTGAATCTTTACAATCACAATACTTAGGAGTATTATTAGCATGAATATCAAGATCAGAAACAATTTTTTGTTTTATTTTGGAAGTACGTAGGTATAGACTGTGTCACTGATTTAACCTGGAATATACTGGGTAAATAAAAAAGTCAATTCCTTTATTAATGAAATGAATTTTAATAAAATGCCTAATATAATTTGATTCGGAATCGATAAATGGACGAAGAGCATGCTTAGTATAGCATCTAGTCAGCATCGTGCATTTAATGATTTCTATCGTAAAATCTGTTAGCCTCAGTGTCCAAGGAACGATTTATGAGATTTAAGATAAGAAAGCATAAAATGTCTATCGTGTACCCTTAATTAAACCGCTAAATCATAAAGGGAAGTTATTGGACGCTCAGGGATCGCCATCGTCGGGCAGCTTATTGAATCTATGAGTCCTTGTTTTTGATTCATCATGGTGGTTACATACATTATGATTTATTTGTTTGTCCTTGATGATTCATTGACTAGTTAGAGATTCACCACGAGGACCGAACAACTAACTTAATGTTGTGAACCACTGCAGAAGCTGAGGATGAGGTTATGGCCATGTAAAACTATGCGAAAAGTATCAGTCATTTTAGAGAAATTAACCAAAATTGTAACCAAAAGAAATATAATACACAGTTTATTGAGTCGATTCATTTTGTTGTAAGGGAATTGCAAATTTAGCATTCCCGAAAAACTATGACGTTCGAATTCAAAACTTTTCGACATAATTTGCCTTTTAAACGCAGGTAAACGCGTAGTTAAATTTTTCTGCACATCTGCCACATTTGAATTCTGCTTATGTGACTTTCGATGTTGGCTGCCTTTGTCTCAGTGCATCACTTATCAGACAAGGGTATGAACGTGTCATAAGTTTCATAAGCTATTATTACAGTATTGAAATACACAAGAAAAACAGAAAAGAAATGTGAAGTCAAAATCGGAAAGTTAACATTTTTGAAGGTGGTGCGTTTTCATTGGACATGAGTATTTAAAATACATACTTACTTTTGCAAGTCTAGTCACTTGAAATTTACTCTGTCCTTTACGTGATACATTACGAAAACTTGCCCATGCAATTAACAGAGATTTTTTTTTATGTCGAAACTTTTCAGCAGAAAAATGTTGATATACGAGTACCCACAATCTATGTTTTGGAGCAAAAATAAGAAAAACAGGTATACCCCTGCATACCCCAGTTTTGCTATATAAAAGTGGGGTTCAAGGGGGGACACATTACACGGGCATGTTTTCCTGATGAATACTACGACCGAGCTTTACTGGCGTGTTGATACTCTTTGTTTACAATAATATTTTTCCAATAACCATAATCTATTTGCGGACGATTTTTATAGAACACCTCCAGTAAGTTTGAAATTGGAAAAGTTTAATACTCTGAGGTTTAATACGAGGGGTTATCCAGAAGTTCGTGGATAAACGTAATAAAATTTATTTATTTATTTTATAGTAAGTTGTGGTTATAAAATATATATGTTTATCATATGGCGTAGCTGTTTTCCAGTGGATAACGTCATGTCATAAAAATCGTATGACCACACGTGTAATAACACTTTTGCGGGAATACGTAACGTCATTGACGACGTCCGTTACAACAATGTAAATTTTCATTGGAAATATGTCCACTTTAAAGGCGATAAAAACGTATTTTAGAAGTCATATGATAAAACGAATCTTACACTCGTGGTCATTTCATATGAAATTTATTAAACTCGCCGAAGGCTCGTTTAATAAATTTCATATGAAATGACCACTCGTGTAAGATCCTCTATTTATACGATTATATTATTAAGAACAAAAATACGATTATATTATTAAGAACAAAAAATACGATTTACCACAAAAATTTAATGTTGGATGACCAACTTCATGTTAAACACAATTATGTTCAAAGCCATTTGATCTCCGTCTACGTTGTCAAAGTTAAACGGTAATGTCGGGAAAACACTACGTTGCGTATAATATTGGAGTGGATAATAAAACGTAACGAACTCATAATTGGTATCTCCACTAGCATACAGTATTTATTGTTGAATTTAATTCTGGTTTGTATTTTTGTAGTAAATATTTTCTTTTGATGCTTTCTGTTTTCACGCTAGAGGAGATGCCAATAAACAACTGAGAGCTACCATTACGAAAACATGCCCATGCAATATACAGAGATTTTAAAAGTTGTAAAAAATGAAAATTTTCATCAGAAAAATCTTGATATTTTCTTATTTTTGCTCAAAACATAGATTGTGGGTACACGTTAGAACCGCCTCGCCGAGGCGGTTCTGACGAGTAACCACAATCTATGTTTTGGAGCAAAAATAAGAAAAATTCTTATTTTTGCTCAAAACATAGATTGTGGGTACACGTTAGAACCGCCTCGCCGAGGCGGTTCTGACGAGTACCCACAATATGTTTTGGAGCAAAAATAAGAAAAAAAGGTATACCCCTGCATACCCCAGTATTGCTATATAAAAGTGAGGTTTAAGGGGGTATTCATTGCACGGACATGTTTTCCTGATGACGAGTCGGTTTCGTTTCATGTAACAATACAAAGGTCCACGTGATCTGAATAATGCTGAAAGGGTGTAAAGCTTTCAGGATATACTGGCTGAGATTGCTTTTCAAAACTAATTGAAAATATTTCTTGAGGCTTCTGAACACTAGTATTATCCATTATTAAAATCAGTATACTCAACAAACAGGGTGTGTTAGAATATAAAATAAATGGAATTGGCTTTCTCCAGCTATACGAAATAATGATGATTTGGTAGCATCAAAAGAGTTTTTCTTTTTTCCGCAAGCGCCTCGAGAGAAACTATATATTTCCAATAAATTGGACCTTGGAAGCGCATTCGCTTGATGTTTTACAGTGAAGGTGCAAGGTGGGAAAAAAGCCACCCAAAATTGTGGCCACCTGTTTAGCAAAAATTTCCTTTGTATATTTGTTTAGTACTGTCTTTGGGAAGAATGAAAACCAATGTTTTAAATTTTTCGGTCTTGCAAAAGTACTTTTATTGTGGGTGAAAATGACGTACCCTAGCTTATAAGATCCATGACTTCTAGGACAGCCAGTAGATTCCCAAACCATAAGTATGTTGCCTATTTTCATGTTCATGCAATATGTTTTCATTGCAGCTGCTAGAAATTATATATAGTTGCTAGTGTGACTTGATTTTGTTTGTTAAAATAAAAATAAAGTTACATACGTTACGCTTTAAGTACGTAACTACACCATTTTCAGAGATGTTTGAAAATTTTATTTTGAATTGTAAAATTATAGCCTTTTTTAATATGGTTCACTTTGCCTAATGTTTTGGTTCTGCATTAAACTTTAGAAAGTAATATACTATTTTAAGATAATGGAAAACTATAAATCCTTACAGTGTAAATAATTGTCCATAGTGTAACATTATAAACAGAATAAATCCCTGTATTTGCGTCATTCTAAAGTGACCCGTCAACTTGAAAATTCATTTTAAAAACATTAGAGCCAATATCTACAATAATGAAGTTAGCAAAATACTTTTTGTTACAAAATTTATGTCAAAGCCCATGTCTTAAAGAAAAGTCAAGCTTGGTCGAAAAAGAGATGTTTGCACATTGAGCATCGGGGCATTATCATGTAATGGGCTGTTACATACATTACTGGTATTTTACTCAAGTTACTCATAAAGTCTGCCTTCTGCATGCCTTTGCTACATATTAAAGTTGTTTGAACAAACTTCTCACCTCCACAGACTGTAATATGTACGTTATGTAAATTAAAATATCCTTTGAAAAACACAATTTTAAGTGACGTCATTCTCTTTTGCGGGTCTTCTATACATTTTGCCAAAAACAAGATATTTATTTCCATTACTATGTTCGAATGATACACAACGTTTATTTTTTTCTTTCTTATAATTATGTATTGTCTTAAATGAAGTATTCAGCGGTCTAACGCACAGTCGCATATGCCAAATGATGCATTACTATTTACCTAAAACATATTAATTCTTGGAAATGGTGGTTATATCTTATGATTTTGATGCTTCCTTGATATTTGAGTAGCAAAACTATTACGACTGTTACCAAGAACCTAGGCTCAGAGATCTTACTAAATAATGTAACGCATGTAACATAACATGTTATGAATAAAGGACATTGTCTAGATGTAATATTTCAAAAGGTACAAGTAGGCAACTAGGTAAAGACTTATTGTTTCATATGAGTAATTATAAGTCTTTTATGTTAAATAAAACACTTATTACTTATTCATTTCTAAAAATCATGCCTATGAATCTATGTATAGTATAAAGGCTATTCAAATACCGTTTTTAATGCTGAAATATGTAGAGCAAAGAAGATAGCTTAATCTTGAACAAAACAAATGAATAATTCTATCAATTGTAGTAATTACAAACTGATCATCATCAAAGGCTTCCGTGGGTGCAGACTTTTACCTTAATGCCTAATATGCAAAACATTTAATTTGCATACTCATGAATATGAATTAAAACTTAAGAAATCGAAGAAAATTTTGGAAAATAAGGGATATACCTACACAATAACAAAGTTTTGTACCTGAGCTGTTTATAGACCTAGATTGCTTATATACATAGTTGTATCAAATACATGATTACTGCAATGTACTGCTGCAGTTGTGGAAAGGTACATGAAGGCAAAGAATTAACTGGGAGTATAACCTACTTAACCACCATGTATATTGGCTACTTATGGCCATAGGGAGCTTAAATTGGTATAAACTAATTGCTAGGACCCAATATTCTTTAACCATGTAATCTTACGATTGAATTACATGAATCGTTGTTTCATGAATTTTAATGAGAACATCAGAAATGAGAGTAAAACAAAAGGAAATGCGAAGGGTAAACCAACAAAATCGCTTATTTCTCTGCTGGCAATGACCTTTGAGAGCTGAAAATAGCATCCGCTTATTACTATTAGAATGTTCTATTGTCAAGTTGTCAGATATACCAAAGCATATGAGTAAGCAACCAAAATACAAGTGTTTTTAGCTCGCATGTACAAAAGTACAGGAATAGCTATTGCAGTCACTCCGGCGTCGGCGTTAGCGTTAGCGTCGGCGTTGCTCAAATGTTAAAGTTTTTTGGCTAAAGATTATATGAGTCTATATCTCTTGAAATTGTTGATGGATCAAGTTGATACTTTGCATGTTGGTAGATATTGGTCTGAAAATTTATGCTGTACCATCATGACCCACCTGGGTGACCTTGATGTCAAGGTCACGGACTTAGAAATTTTGTGTTGAAAGGTTTTGGTTAAAGTTTTAATTAAGTTAAGGTAACTGAGTGGCCACCTATTGGGAAAATAGCTGCTCATTCGGCTTACGATATGTTTCATGGTATAAGTGCCTGATTGTTAGTTTGGTTTTTTCCCACCTCGGTTTTTGGAGTGGGAATCTCTTTCTGATTGCGCCTTTTCCTGATCTTTGCCTACTTGTACCTTTTCATAACAAAATCAAATTTATTTTGAATAGGGATAGGGGACAGGTTTATTCGATGTCATGAAAATGGATATTTTATACTTTTCGGGGGGGGGGGGAATTTCATCGCGAAGATTTTGTCTCGGGTAAAGCATTTTTGTCAGTTTGTAATGATTTTGGACAACCATACAAATATATGGATTTAGACATTTTGCGGGAAAGTAAACCTCCCTTTCATCCTAAAATCCCTATTCAAAATTGTTTTTGACCAGATTTGTTTTTATTTGTCAACCAATTTTCAAACTCTATGCTGCACTTTTTTCGACAAACTAAAATCCCCAATTGTGCTAAGAAAATATAACAGTTGCAACTATGCGAAAAACCATCAGGATGTCCAATACAATGTCTAGTCTTTTTTGCACATTTACTGGTAGTAAGGGTGCCAGCCATCAGAAAAATTGTGATAGGTGGTCGGAGAGTAGCAAAAAATTCATTCATTCATTCATACCCTCTAGCAGAGGACCCCATTGGGAGCTTGAAAACCAATGTTTGGTCAATTTTAAGTCTTGCAAAAGTGTTAAAATTAACGGATGTATAGCACAACAAATGAAATGTTAAAACACGGTATTCGAGGATGGGGGTGTACATACGAAACAGCTCATATCGCAACTAATACTTATCATAGACCAATGAATATGATATCCTTTTGCAGCATAGATACTGTCCTTTCATTCACTAGTAAGAAATGACAATAAACTCACTTGCATCATTCATGCATATTCATGAAATATCAAATATAAGGTATATAAATAATTTCAACTCCAATATAAACTATTTTCAGATCCATTCCATCATTATGGACCATAATTTGACTGAGCTATAGCTTAGTGATGCAATTTCACCATTTCTTTAATACATTGGGGTTACATATGTATGAAAATCATCACAATTGTATTTTCATGAATATACATGAAAAATTGTGTCCTTGGTAACCAGCAATATAAAAAAAGAATGGGTGCCTACCTACAAAGATGCTCACATCTGAGCAGTCAGTTCTAAAGATGACTAAATTGAAACCACAGTAATGCATTTATATAGAGCTGCGTTTCTGGTTGTCAATAATGCAAATATTCACTAGTACCTTGTATGTTTATAATTAATATATTTAATGGTACAAATCAATAAAATCACAAAAATCATTGAAACCCGTAATTAAACCCATTTCAGGCCCAAAATATCAAATATCATCCTGACACATTGTTATTACACCAGTGATGACATTTGAGAATTTAACAGATATTATTGGCTTGATATAACTGAGAATCAGCTCATTTGCATATTCATGATAATTATTCATGAAAAACTAAGAAAACTTGAAAAAAAAAAAAAAAAAAAAAAAAAAAAAAAAAAAACGCTAAAAATTTAAAGAGTAAACTTACTAAATCACTTGTATCTGACATTTAAATTGACATAGGATGCTGAAAGTGGTATTGAATGAATGCTTAGACTATGAACTATTGTCTTAAAGCCATATATATGAATCATTTGCTTTTCACTTTCAAGAATATCAATGTTAAGGTAGAATATTTGATAAAAATCACAGAAAACATAAGAAAAAGGTACACCTTCAAAATGATTTGTATCTTCGCTGCTGATAGCATAAGAGTGCAGAAACTGATAGCAAATGGTTTCTTTGACAGCTGTACTGTAACTGTGTAATCTGATTTTCTGATCTGATGTCTCATGAATATTAATGAAAACTTTAGAAGTAAGAGAACGTTTGAAAATAAAGGGATATACCAACCAAATCACTGATATCTCGGATGTCTTTTGCATTTGAATCCTGAACTTGACATCAAAGGGTAGCTAGGACAATGTATTATTGACATGTGGTCTCTTATACAAATACTTTGAGATTTGGTCTCATTGATATTAAGTAAAACATCGATACAAATAGAAAATGACAGACTAGTAAAGGGTGTCCATCAACAATAAGAGGTGTCACAGGACAGCGTAGCTCACGTGACTTGTGCTTTGCCACTAAATCTATTAAAATCTATGACACATAATATTGACCTCAAGGTCACTCAGGTGGGTCATGCTGGTCAAGCGTAAAACTTTACTGACCAATATCTACCAACACGCAAAGTATCAACTTAATCCATCTATTCGATATAGACTTATAAAATTTCACCTGAGGTGAGTCAAGATGGTACAACATAAAACTTCAGAATAATATCTAACAGCAAAGTATCAACTAGATCTATCCACCTGTTCCAGCAATATACAGTTCTAAACACTTGAAGCAAAAGCTTTAACATAAAATTTCAAAGTATTTGACCTTGAACTCAATGTCACTCAGGTGGGTCATGATGATAAAGCATTAAAGTTAAGACGGATATCTGCCAACATGCAAAGTATCAACTTGGTCCATCCACATATTCAAGAGATAAAGACATATAAAAATAAAAACCAAAAACTTTAACACAAAAAAGTCCATGACCTTGACCTAAATATCACCCTGGTGGGTCGTGATGATACAGCATAAAACTTAAGACCAATATCTACCAACACGCAAAGAATCAACTTGATCCATCGACATGTTCAAGAGATATAGACTTATAAAAAGGTACAAGTAGGCAAAGATCAGGAAAAGGCGCAGTCAGAAAGAGATTCCCACTCCAAAAACCGAGGTGGTAAAAAACCAAACTAACAATCAGGCACTCAGTTACCTTAACTTAATTAAAACTATGAAAACATACATAAGGCGTCAACAGCACAAAAAATTTTTAAATACCACGACATAAAACAAAAAGAACTTTATCTGCAGACCGATTTTATAAATTTTTGCAGGTCTTATTAGGACAAACTTTGACAAGAAAATAACTTTCTTATCGATCTCTAAATTTTCTTATCGAGCTCTTCTTTAATTGCACGCCGGTGGGTCAGGCGTCAGACTCTATGATGGCCCCGACTTAAAGCTATTCATTTTAGTTGGTTGGGGCCGGAGCTTCTTGTCTGTTGCTTGGCCCACCGGGGTCCAACTGGTGTTTTTCTTTTGCTCCGGAGTTAGTAGGTTATTCGGCGCCCAGGGATCTCCATCGTCGGGCAGCTTACTCAATCTGTGAGTCCTTGTTTTTGATTCATCAGGATGTTTATCATGATTTATTTGTTTGTTCTTGATGATTCGTTGATTAGTTAGAGATTCACCACGAGGACCGAAGAATTTACTAAATGTTATGAACCACTGCAGAAGCTGAGGGTGAGGTTAAGATCCTGTAAAACCGGTTTAAGCCCGCCAGTAACTTTGTGTTACTGATCGTTCCAAGGCGATACTTCTGTGGTGGTTATTTTTGTTTTATGTCTTGGTGTTTAAAATGTTTTTGTGCTGTTGGCGCCTTATGTATGTTTTCATATTTTTAATTAAGTTAAGGTAACTGAGTGGCCACCTATTGGGAAAATAGCTGCTCATTCGGCTTACGATATGTTTCATGGTATAAGTGCCTGATTGTTAGTTTGGTTTTTTCCCACCTCGGTTTTTGGAGTGGGAATCTCTTTCTGATTGCGCCTTTTCCTGATCTTTGCCTACTTGTACCTTTCTACACAAACGTTTTCTGCGAAAAACCATTATTAGAGGCAAGGTTTTACTCGAAATATAAAATCAGAGATCAAACATTTACACAATAATTTCCACAAGATTTCGAAATGCTGGTAGAATGAAACATTTCTATCATCAAGGTACATGTAATTCATTTTGTAAGCTTTGTACGGATGTACGCATGAAAACTGAAACTTGCTCTCACCATCACAAGTCTTTAAGTCAGGCAAGGTGGTATGAAATTCCCACAGAGAATATTTTTTTTGATAGTGTGTCCGTTTGCCCGTGCGAAACTTTTTAAATGGCAAGACATTTTAAGCGTTTTTGTCTTGGTCCTTCGTCTTTCACTAATGAGAAAGACCATCGTTATTTCTTGAATAGGTTCGTGTGTGATGGTGAGTTCTTTGATGGCTTACTAGGCCAATTCTAGCTCTAAACTGTCGATTGCAAATAGAGCAAGTCAATATCATGGACTCAGCTGATGGCCACCTGCTGCTTCGCCACTCGCCCATCGCCACAGGACTGTTGTAGGTATGTGGGTGCATGTCTAATGATATTGTTGTGTATGCAAGTGCTTGTGTGTTGAGAAAGATTACGTGCGCTATGAAATTGGATTATAGTGAGGGAGAGGTGCGCAGCGTCAACCTCACTCATTCGTCCTCACCCAACTGTGCCCAGAGGCAAGACACAGGTCAAGACGTCTGGAGTTGGGTTTGGATAAAGTGGATGACCGTAACATCTTGTGTGCCTTGTCACGCTCTGCATGTTCCACAACATGTTGCTGTATCGCTTTCCGAACCGTTGAATCAGATGATTTCTTCCGCTCCGTCTACTGAAACAGTCCTAGCTGATCTATTATACTGCTACGAAAGAGACTTCATGGATTCTCTTAACCATGACAATCAAGCTGATGTTATCGAGGCTTTTAATTCGACTTCTAGGTACCTCAAATACCTTTTGAACATTGACAATTCATATTTTGAAGGGATGGTCAAACAAATTTACCCCCCTGAAATACAGTTGAATAAAGCAAACAACACAGATACCGAAGCCCCATTTTTATACTTGCATCTTTCTATTGCAAATAGATTCGTTTCTTCTGAAAATTATGATAAACGCGATGACTTTGATTTTGATATAGTAAACTTTCCGTTTTTGGATGGTGACGTTCCTCGCCGTGCTTCTTATGGCGTATACATTTCGCAACTTATTAGGTTTGCTAGAGTCTGCAATCATGTTTCGGACTTCGATGTACGAAATAAATGTTTAATCGCCAAACTTCTTCAGCAGGGCTATCGATATCATAAACTTCGAAAAACCTTTTCTAAATACTATAGCAGACACTATGAACTGATTTCCAAATTTAATGTTGGGCTAAAGACCCTTTTACGTGAGGGCCTTTCGGAACCCGAATTTTATGGTGACTTGGTTTACAAATTTAAGAAACTTATAGGAAGGATTGATTTTTCTTTTCAATTCAGAAAATTCATTACGCGTTACAGACGTATAGGATATAACTTAAATGTTATGCGACAGTCTGCATGCTTAGTTTTTAACCCAATCACGGTTGATAACTATGCTGCCTTCTTTAATTACACGCCGGTGGGTCGGGCGTCAGACTCTATGATGGCCCCGACATAAAGCTATTCATTTTAGTTGGTTGGTGCCGGAGCTTCTTGTCTATTGCTTGGCCCATCGGGGTTGAACTGGTGTTTTTCTTTTGCTCCGGAGCTAGTAAGTTATTGGGTGCCCGGGGATCTCCATCGTCGGGCAGCTTACTCAATCTGTGAGTCCTCATGTTTGATTCATCATGAAATTTATCATGATTCATTTGTTTGCCCATGATGATGATTCATTGACTAGTAAGAGATTCACTACGAGGACCGAACAACTAAATAAATGTTATGAACCACTGCAGAAGCTGAGGGTGAGGTTAGGATCCTGTAAAACCGGTTTA
Organism: Rugalucina vietnamica; assembly: GCA_964017185.1. Classification (NCBI taxonomy): domain Eukaryota; kingdom Metazoa; phylum Mollusca; class Bivalvia; order Lucinida; family Lucinidae; genus Rugalucina; species Rugalucina vietnamica. Next base: position 10,897,574 of record OZ024870.1, on the reverse strand, counting down.
AGCTCGCCAGTAATTTAATATTACTGATCGTTCCAAGGTGATACTTCTGTGGTGGTTCTTATTGTTTTATGTCTTGGCGTTTAAAATTTTTGTGCTGTTGGCGCCTTATGTATGTTATCATATTTTAGTTACATGTAAGTTTAGGTAACTGAGTGGCCACCTATTGGGAAAATAGCTGCTCATTCGGCTTACGAAATGTTTTATGGTATAAGTACCTAAGTGTTAGTTTGGTTTTTTCCCGCCTCGGGTTTTCGAGTGAGAATCTTTTTCTGATAGCGCCTTTTCCTGATCGCTGCCTACTTGTACCTTGCATATCTGGACTAGGCATATTCAGACACGCAGGTTTTATCTTTGAATAACCTTTTCCTAGATGAATTGCTGGCAACAGCTGAAGAGCTACATCTACCGTTTCTTAGGTTTTGTTTAGAGACCTGTAAACTCCTAGGAGGACTGTCAACCAAAACTAATGAGTTCCCCTGCCCAGCTAGATTTTTGTGTAGAGAACTAGAAAACTCCTAGATGGGTTGCCTTACAAGGCTAACGAGCCCCATCTACACCGCAAGACAACAGGTTGTACTGATTACATGTTACAGTAGCAGTAAACCTGACCTGATCTGACGTTTTTGTCTTACTGACATTAGAAATGATTAAAATGGATGACTAGTGTACATCTTTTCAATTTTTTCATGAAATGGCGAAATTGAATTTTATGGCATCAATTCTTATGGAAATTTTATCACTTTGAATTTTAGGGTATTATGGCTTTAAGAAAAACCGTGTTTAAGTGAGATGATGCACAAATTCGAAATTGGTGGCATATAAAAGTGCCATAAAAATGGTATTCCCCAATATAAATCAAAACTTGATTAATTTTCGATATGCCAAAAAATACATACGTGAAATTTTGATCCCTGTTTTTACAAGTATACATTAGAATGATTTTATAGAGGCAGCAAAATACACAATTTATGTGGTAAATGACGTTTGGGTTGCCTGCAGACTGGAGATGACGTATGGTATCCTTGATGAGTTTCGTTTCCGAGTACAAGCAGCCTTAAGATCCTGTCTGAATCGCCTTCCAGTGATGGAGTACAGGAAGAAGTTAATGGCGAAGTTAAAATATGATAGGTTTTCTGTGATCGCCACTATAACGGAGTCCGTGTCGTTACTCATATAGAAAGTATCTGCGCCGTATACGTACGCCCGAACGATCAGGTAGATACCTATAGGGGATATGAGCAAGACGAATGTTCCACTCACTAAAATGGCTGTAATCGTCATCTGTCGATTGGTGCGAATTCTGCCACGGACAGTCTCAAGATTTGTCATTTGACTTATTTCCTTGGTCGCTATGATCACCGCTCTAATAGTGAGTGTATTGGTCACTACAATTATGATGGAGGGTAGCGCAAAATAAATCGTCGTGTCCATCAACGTGAAGTAGTTTTCGAAAAATGACGCATAACTGCTGTCGACATAATCACAAAGCGTGTCGTTTTCTTCGCTAACTAGCGTGAAGCCGTACAACTCGTGGGCGTTGATCCCTAGAACAAAGGCGAGAACGATACTGATAATGATAATAGCTGATTTCGGAGTCCCGAACGTATCCCGCTTGTGCGGAAAACAAGAACAGACCATTCTATCGGTCGACAATGTAGCAACAAGAATGGACGACAACCATGTACATGTGTAGTACAAGAATCCTAGAATTCTGCAGGATATATCATTCAGCATAATATCTATGTCAAAAGCATAGAACAACCATGAGTTGACAACAACAAAATAGAGGGAAGCGGTATCTCCAACAGCAAGAGCGCCGAGATATACGATGAAGGAGTTTTTCTTCGTACTTTTGCTGGTGACAGTGATGAGTGTCAAAATGTTGCCGACTGTCCCAATTAGTATACAAATGGGTGGCACGAAGAGCCATACCTTTCTGACGGAGTCCAACATTCTGAAAAATAAATAAGACAATATACGAGTTTATAGATCGTCTTACGCTCAGTGCCTTCTCCAGTCCTATTTACCTGGAGACCGCCATTTCCTAGTGTTAGAGCGCACAATTCAATTCTTTATTCTCTCCAAGAAACATTTTCATGTAACAACAGAAGGTACATACATATATAACATGCAAAAAGTTGGTAACCAAGTGGTCACATACACATTTGGGAGAACAGCAATTTTTTTTTCAATACTCCCGTTTGACACAAAATGTCCTAAATGGGCGTATAGCAGAAAAATGTACATTATACATACAAAAGTTCATACATGTAATATGAGCACAAATATATAGACTAGCAGTTGCAGTGTTATGTCCAATTGACGTCAGCGTCTTATCATGATGCTTATAATACTCAACCACAAAACCCAACTTCATTTAAAATTTATCTCTTATCAGTTTATCAAATATAATAGTGTAGCTATATTTTGGTAAAATAATGAAAACAATTATTACAACATATCTAATAACAGTTCGTTATTCTAATGGTTACTCGCCGTTATAATTTGAATAAATTTGCATAACTTTTTTAATTCAATGATGTTTGTTGAGTTCATTAACTGCTTGAACTTCATTTAAGAAATGAATTTCATTTTTCTGGTGTTCATGGAGCTATGAACCGCAGTGGGTCGCGTGCAAAGTGAATGAACCCCGAAGGGGTTCATGTAAGCTTTGCTAGCGACCCACTGCGGTTCATAGCTCCATGAACAACAGAAAAATTAAACTCATTGCTTATCGCTTGTTGAAAAATCACCAAGGCGGTCACATTTACCAGCAAACAGAGAATCTACACACAGTGTGTGTTCAAACAGCGGAACGGCGTCGACGTTTACAACGTCCAATCGCCATTATCGGATAGGCGAGATTCATGTTTTTGACGTCAAGTTTGGATTACGTCACGTCGCGTGACACAATGTTGTTCATGGAAGTATGAACACAGATGAACATCTAATGGTTCATCTCAGGAGGTTTTAGAAAAAAAAAAAATATTACAGTAGGGTGCCTTCGATAATATGGTTTTAATATGTAATTGTGCCGTTCTTCCTGAAAATAATCACATGTTAAAATATAATGAAAGTCGTCACCGATATCTTTGTGACAAAAATGACATATTCTTTCATTTACAGCAACTGAGAAGCGAGCGGTTCTGGATTCGATACCGCTCGCTGTCGTCTATTTCCTTGAACAAGACATTTGAACTCTCTCAAGTTCTGGCCCCGAGGTTATAAAATCTTTGTTCATGTTCAGTTCAGCTGAGACTAAAATTTATCCTGCTGACGGTCTAAAATCGAAACTTTCTATTGATTTGGGATATCTCAGTATCTATTTCAGTATCACTCTTCTCCCCTCTTCCCGTTTTCTCTGGGGCTATTTCCTCCCCTTACACCCCTCTTCCATAGTAGCCCTTGTCTCCTCTTTTTCCCATTATTTTCAATTCCCCGTCCCACACTCCATTCATAGGGCAATGGTGTTCATCTTTGTGATATTTACAGACAAATTTTTGTGATCATTTTCCCTTCCGATTAACCTTGATTTAAGCAACATTTCTTTCTTATACTCATTATTATGCTCAGATGCAAAAGTTTATTCAGTGAAAATACATGTAAAATCCCATTGGGAATGTTTAAACCACTGTAGCTTCCAAATGCCATGATATGTTGGAATTGAAATTTCCAGTAATAAAGCTGTAAAAATCGTTTCCAAGATAGACGCTTGAAATATCACGTTTGGTTTTGCCAGGGTACATACACCAATTTTCGTTCTTGTTTCATCAGTATCGATGAGGAATTTGTATTTCATGCTAAGCTGAGCTGAGCATGTAAAAGGTTTTTTTTTAACCTTGGGACCTGGTCCCGATAGGTCAAGTATTCCAGCGTGCGTTTCAAGATCGGGGCGTCGCAGGTCCGATCCTCGGCCGTGCCATACCAAAAGCGTTAAAATGGTGTCAGTGGCTACCTCGCTTGTCGCTCATCATTGACAAGCACTGGCTTCTCGATAGGGATATACCTTTCCACTTACAAAAAGGTACAAGTAGGCAAAGATCAGGAAAAGGCGCAATCAGAAAAAGATTCCCACTCCAAAAACCGAGGTGGGAAAAAACCAAACTAACAATCAGGTTCTTATACCATGAAACATATCGTAAGCCGAATGAGCAGCTATTTTCCCAATAGGTGGCCACTCAGTTACCTTAACTTAACTAAAAATACGAAAACATACATAAGGCACAAAAAAAATTTTATACACCAAGACATAAAACAAAAAAACCACCACAGAAGTATCGACTTGGAACGATCAGTAACACAAAGTTACTGGCGAGCTTAAACCGGTTTTACATGGCCATAACCTCACCCTCAGCTTCTGCAGTGGTTCATAACATTTAGTTAGTTATTCGGTCCTCGTGGTGAATCTCTAACTAGTCAATGAATCATCAAGAACAAACAAATAAATCATGATAAACATCCTGATGAATCAAAAACCAGGACTCACAGACTGAGTAAGCTGCCCGACGATGGAGATCCCTGGGCGCCGAATAACCTACTAACTCCGGAGCAAAAGAAAAACACCAGTTGGACCCCGGTGGGCCAAGCAACAGACAAGAAGCTCCGGCCCCAACCAACTAAAATGAATAGCTTTATGTCGGGGCCATCATAGAGTCTGACGCCCGACCCACCGGCGTGCAATTAAAGAAGGCAGCATAGTTATCAACCATGATTGGGTTAAAAACTAAGCATGCAGACTGTTGCATAACATTCAAGTTATAACCTATACGTCTGTAACGTGTTATGATTTTTCTGAACTGAAAAGAAAAATCATTAATTCCTTTAAGTTTCTTAAATTTGTAAACCAAGTCACCATAAAATTCAGGTTCCGAAAGGCCCTCACTTAAAAGCGTCTTTAACCCAACATTATATTTGGAAATCAATTCATAGTGTCTACGATAAAATTTAGAAAAGGTTTTTCGAAGTTTATGATACCGATAGCCCTGTTGGAGAAGTTTTGCCGTTAAACATTTATTTCGAGCGTTGAAGTCTGTAACATGATTGCAGACTCTAGCAAACCTAATAAGTTGCGAAATGTATACACCATCAGAAGCACGACGAGGAACGTCACCATCCAAAAAAGGAAAATTTACTATATCAAAATCAAAGTCATCGCGCTTATCATAAATTTTAGAAGAAACAAATCCATTTGCAACAGAAAGATGTAGATCTAAAAAGGGGGCTTCAGTATCTGAATCCCATTAGATTTATCAACTATACCGCCTTACCCTCTCTTCCCAGCATCTCCCCATCCACTTCACTGTTCTCTCCTCTTCCCGTTTCCTCTGACCCCCTCCCCCTTACATTATCCCCTCTTTTCCCCATTATTCCCCTGTCCCCGTACCACAAATTTTTGTAACCATTTGGCCCATAAACCGTGATTTAAGCAGCATTAATTTCTTATACTCGTCATTAAAATGCTGAGAGGCAAACGTTTAGTCAGTGAATATATATGTAAAATCCCATTGGGAGTGTTTAAATCACTGTAGCTTCGAAACATCTTGATAATTCGGGAATGAAATTTCCAGTGATAAAGCTGTTAATAAAACCAAACATTTCAAAGATACACGCTTCAAGTATCACATGTGGTTTTGCCAGGGTACATACACCAATTTTCGTTCTTATTTTATATGAAAGGGAGATATTTTCAAAACTGGACAACACTCGTCACAGGGAGGCGACAAGTATAAACAATGCGGCTGTAAACGCATAATTAAACTTTTCTGCACATCTGCCAAATTCGAATTCTGCTTATGTGACTTTCGTTTTGACGATTAATGTCTTTGTCTCAGTGCATCACTTATCCATAGGTTATTACAGTATTGAAATATAAAAAATGGAAGAGAAATATGAAGCCAAAATCGAAATAATGAATACATTCATTGAACATGAGTATATAAAATCAGGTGGCAAATGAGAACCTGATAAAATAAATACATACTTTTGGATCGAAGTCTTGTCACACTTGAAATTTAATATCTCCTTTCTGTGAGTATAGTAAGGTCGAGCTTTATTGCCTTGTTGATACTTTCTGTTTTCAATATTTTCTAATAACAATAATCTATATTGAGGACGACTTCTTATATAACACTTAATTGGAAACGTTTAATACTATCGGAAAACGCATTGCATTCACGCATGTGCAAATAGACTAGTAGTTACATGCACGGTGATGTGCTATGAGTTCGTAGGTCTCTGGTTCGATTCCGGACAGTACCCATTATTTTCTTTCTAAATTAGTGTTATGGGTCGAACATACTTTTTGCAGCCCTGTGTCTGTCACGAATCGCATGTGCTTTGTTGTTCCCCAATTTTACATCGTAATTTCAACAATTTGATTTGCCTCGAAAATTTGTGTGACCAGACATTCTTACGAAACTGATTTTACCTTGTATGCACCATTTGTTCTGGTTTCAATCGCCTTTTTACACGAATTTTATCCATAAAACATTCCATTTTTCATCTATAGCATGTTTACATCCAGAGTGTGTATTGATTGCGTGTGTGAGTACAATATCGATAATGTGTAAACCCGTCTGTCAAAGTTGTGTCGGCGGCTTCTTTTGAATTTCAAACAGAAAAATCAACTTATTACATCAAAGTTCAATACCTACCCAATTCGTCTCGTCATTTCCATTGTAAGAATTCGAAAGATAAATTATTCTACTTTCGTTTCGTGATGCTCTCAATGATTGTTTCATTCAAGTTTTACGCGATTTTTGCATTTTTTCGCGACCGGTTGGTGAAATTCTTTACGCTTTCTATCAATATGGCTGTCGTGTTGTTGTTTCATACGGCATCCTACAGCATCATACACCGCGCGACGTTGTAGGGTCATGTGACCCTACGTTTCCTACGTCGGTTTTCGCTGTAGGAGGTCAAACCTACACCACTTTCATCTGTAGGGTGTAGGGTCGTAGGGTGTAGGATCACCCGAGTATATAAGAAAACGCTGTAGGTTCCTACGAGGACTCCAAATTTTGATCGCTTAGAGAGCAGACGCGTTTTAAGTTTCTGTCAAAAATTATTTCATTTTCGCTTTATTTAAAGACTTTTATTCCGTTTCTGATTACGATAAGATAAGGAATCAACAGATAACAACACAGAGAATCATTTGTAAAGTTTATTGACAATTTTAACATTTTTTTTAGTAATTTCTGGAACAATTCATAATTTCATTTTATGCTAAATACAAGTAACTGCTTTCATAAAAGCCAGCTTTCTTTTATAATCACTGACGCTGACATAACTTACAATAAACGTGTTTGCTGACCATTATGTGCCATTTTATCATTAAATCATTGTCCATCCATCCGTCCATGCTGCCATTTCAATATATCCATGTTACATTTAACTATTACTGTTAAATTTTAATATTTTCACCATGCATCCACTGTAGTTTGCCAAAACAATTTTATTCATTAAATGGCAACCTGAGAAACCATTTCTTTTCATTTCATGCCATTTCATTCATAACGTTATCACTCATTATCATACAAAAGTCGCTTTGGTTGGAGTCCGCGCCTTTGTTGGTTCATCATTTTTTTACTGAGCGACCGAGTTGCACTCGAACATATCTCCCCTAGAGGCTATCGGCTGATCAAGGTTGACACCGCACAGCCGACGCGTAACATTAGATTAGAGCCAACTTTAAAGCATTTTTTTTATTTTTCTTGTGCTGAACCACTGCAGAAGATGAGGGTGAGGTTAGGCGCCTGTAAAACCGGTTTAATCCCCAATAATTTTATATTACTGATCATTCTAAGGCGATACTTCTGTTGTGGTTCTAATTGTTTTGTGTTTTGGAGTCGAATTTTTGTGCTGTTTGAGCCTTATGTACGTTTTCATATTTTTAGTTCAGTTCGGGTAGCTTAGTGGCCTTTTGGGGAATAGCTGCTTACTCAGCTTATGATATGTCTTCTTGGTATAAGTACCTGTGTGCCATTTTAGGTTTTTCCCACCCCTCGGTTTATGGAGTGGGAATATCTTTCTGATTGCGTCATTTCTTGATCATTGCCTACTTGTACCTTTTCATTTTTTTTTCTTCTGAAAAAATCTCCAAAAAGTGTATCTTTGCCCTAGAATGCATATATTCATTTTTACCTTTCATTTTTGTTATTTGACAAGTATTTTGTCAATAGATTTAGTCTCAAACACATTCTGTTGAGATATTTTAGATCTGTTTCTTGAAAGTCGATTTTTCTCGTTTCTGTAAACCTATTATATGGGGTCACTGATAAGGGTTCAGTACCCGATTTTGCGCAATATGGCACAAACTACATTCATTTGAATGTTTTTACTGCATCCAAAGGATCAAGCTTTTATATTTTATTTACTTTTAAAAAAGCATGGATACTCCTACGTTTTTTGCTTTTATAGTAGCTTTCCACCTATAGTTCAAGATGTCTCAGAATAGTAGGTTTATTTATCAACAAAAAGCAGTATCGAGACCCTTTCGAACTTAAAAAGTGAACTTTCAAGATCAGAATAAAATGCATAGTTATTAATATACCCCTGTAATATTCAGAAATAAATGGACAACTCTTCTTGTTTTTGAACAATCGTCAGTGTCAAGAAATAAACAACTGGAGGAATTTGTTTACATATTTTGTGAAGTATGAGAGTAAATATTTACTCTGTATAAAAGACTTCCAGATCTAGTGATGTATGGCTGAATTGATTATATTATATATATGTAATATATGGCGACCAATTGTCTTAACAAAACATTCGCTGATATTCGAGTTTCAAAGATTCCACATGGAACCACGGTTAATGGTTTGTAATTTTATTTGGAATTTATGAATGAATAACCATTTTTGTACGACTGAAGCTTTAATGTCTTTATGAGCACTATATATTAAGTTACACGCTGATTTTCATTCAATGTGCCTTTTAGAATTTCATGGTACAACGGTTGTTACAATATATGTCAGTGTTATTTTGCAAGAAAACTAATATTCCGCCAGGACCGTTGGACGAAGAAAGCGTGCTACCTTGCTAGAGGTAAGCATATCTATAAGCACTGTGGAGTCACCTTTGCCTTTATATTCAGCCAAAACGTGGGTTGGCATTTCATCATTCGGTTTCATAATTTGTTCCTCCGCACAGAATACCATAGTGGACTAAATTTAATGTTCGGCAATGACTCGCATCGCCTCTTCAAGATATTCCAAACCCCTTCTATAGGGTTTAAGTCGTGGAAATTAACATGCCAATAAGGAATGCAAAAAGAATTAATATTTATGCAAGCAAATGTAGTTTGTTTTAAATCTAAAGATAAGGGGAAACACTACTATTGTTTGTGCGCAACGTCGGTGTTTCTTATATGCATGTAACGTGTAATTTTTTTTATTAAAGCAGAATCTTCTGCCCATATTCATACAACAAATTGCAACTTGAAGCAGATGTCAAACTTTTACGAACAATTTAACAACCCTACCCCCTAATTTGGAAAGTCGTTAAAAATCAGAATTTGTAAAGTCAAATCCATATTTGTAGATTCAAACTGTTTCCTGTATTTTCACATTATATAAGTCTTGTCCATATTGCTCTAATAAAGAAATAAAAATATAGGGTAGTGGGCATATAAGAGAGAACCAACAACTTGAAAATCGCCATTTTGAGCCTTTTGTCGGCTTTTTTGATTTCTTACACCCCATTTCATAAAACCAACCACAATTTTAGAAGTAGCAAACCAAAGGAAGAAAGATTGATATTATCCAAACAGAACCAAATTTATAAAACGTTGGTAAGAAAATGAATCTTAATGATTTCTGATTTCTCAGAATACCCTCACTGATCACAAAGGACCAAATGGAAAATATAATCTACACTGTGGATGATGTACGGGGAGACTTTTAGGGCCGCCACATGACACAACGCCAGCCGCAGTAATAGCAAATAAAATTAAACTGAGATCCTTTAAGAGAAGTGTGCATATTAATGAGAAAATAGATGGGCCATGTCGTGGTTTTGGCTACTTAAGGCTCTTCAGTGACCAAAGAGAAATACTCAGTCTGTAATTTTGCAACTTTCAACAGGGTAGTCGATACACAGACTAGTATTATCCAAACAGAGACAAAACGCTGGTTAGAAAATGAATCTTAACCGATGATGAATTTCTGATTTCTCGGAATACCCTCGCTGATCTCATAAGGCCGAAAAGAAAATATAATCTGCACTGGGAAAGGTATACGGGGAGACTTTTTAGGGCCGCCACAAAACACAGCACCAGCTGCAGTATTAGTAAATAAAACTGAGATGGTTATTCTTTCATAAATTACAAATAAAAATACAAAGCATTAACCATGGTCCGTTGTGGAATCTTTGAAACTCGAATATCATCGATTTTTGTAAAAAAAAAAAAAAAAAAAAAAAAAAAAAAAAAAAAAAAAAAAAAATGGGGCTTCAAATATTATGTAATCAGTTCAGGCATACATCACACGATCTGGAAGTTTTATACACAGGGTAAATATTGACCCTCATACTAAACAAATTATATAAACTAATTCCCCCAGTTGTCCATTTCGTGCCAGTGATGGTTGTTTAAAACAAGAAGTGTTGTCAATTTATTTCTGAATCTTGCAGGTGTATATTAATAACTGAACGCAGTTGTAATACAAATGCACCCAAAAAACACCACTTGATGCGATGAAATGACAATCATCAAGGAATAAGGACAATGAGGCCACAATGTTATAAAACATTTTTCATGCTCAGCTAAGCTGAGACTAAAATTTATCCTGCTCATAACTGTTAAACAATTGTTGGCATTTTAACACTTATTAGCAGGATAAATTACTGTCTTATGGGATTTATGCCAGAATTTTCAACTGATTTTGGCTTTTTTACTATTTATGAACAGTTTAAATTTCATGCTCAGCTGAGCTGAGCTTGAAAAAAGCTTTATGACCTCAAGACATGGCCTTTTGAAGACCCAAGCCAACAGCTAAGAATATTAACAACTGATGGCCAGGAAAGATGTCAAAAATCTGGTGGTATAATTTCTCAGGTCCTTAATCATGATTTGAATAATGTTAAAACAATGATAAGCATTCAGGATATACCTCGTACAAGCTAGCTAGGTCGGCTTTCTAAATTAATTCGAAAATATATTTCTTAATAGGACCTGAGGCATTATTCTTTATCCATTATAAAATCTGTAAATTCAATAGACAAGGTGTGTTCGAATATAATATAAAATGAGCCGCCTCATGGGAAAACCAACAATCTGCATAGGCGAAAACAAAGACGCAGATCAGCTTCGCGGTAACCGCGAAGCTACCGCGAAGCTGATCAGCGCCTTTGTTTTCGCTACTCGGATAGTACAATTCCTCTTCTACTTAAATCCGAAATTTCAAGCTTCTAGCTCTTTTCCGAGCTTGTACAGGCCGGTTTGTGTCGGACCTGTTCGGAAACCACATTGTTGGTTTTTCCACGAGGTGGCTCAAATGAAACTTCTTCAGGGTTTCTTTAGCCATATGAAATAATGATGCTTTGGTAGCATCAACATTGTTTTTTCTTTCGAAAAGCATGGGTCGTAATCGAGCGCGCGAGAAACTGTACCATCATGAATAAATTGAACACTGGGAGAATACCACCTGTTTGCCTAGCTATACTCACCAGCCGAGTCAATTTTCAGTTAGGGTTACTGTCTAATAAATGTGCAAACGACTAGACATAAAAGTTGATTGTCCATAAGTGACAGTCTAATAAATGTGCAAACGACTGGACATTGAAGCTGATAATCTATTAGTGACAGTTTAATAAATGTGCAAACGACTGGACATTGAAGCTGATTTTCAATTACAATAAGGTACAAGTAGGCAAAGATCAGAAAAAGGCGCAATCAGAAAAAGATTCCCACTCCAAAAACCGAGGTGGGGAAAACCTAAATTAACAGAATCAAGCTGCTGATTAGAGTGGTGATAGAGGGACAGCTAATTGCACAACTTATGTGGTATAAGACGTTTGGGTGGCCTGCAGACTGGAGATGGCGTATTACCCCGGGAGCCAAAAGTCTCTATAACGCAAAAAAGGTTGGAGGTGACATCTCCTGCTATAGTTGTTTTGAATGCTTTTTTGGATAGCTCTGACCTTCCAAAAGAAGGTCTAAGTGGACTGCTCTGGAATTTTTTTTTGGCGTGATGCTTAAATTAGACGGTATTTAGACGTACTATTTGTTATATACAGCTGAAATGCACTACACAAATATATTACGAACAGTCATATTTATATGTTTCTTCAATATCGTATACTATCCTGATGTCATTTTATCTTGTCTGATTGCAGCTGAGTATGTCTTAGCCATGTATAAAGCTGTAAATGTGTCATTTGAGTAAACTGTGTCATCTTAAGGCATTGAATTACCCCACCCACTTAATGTATATGTAAAAATTTATGTGCAATTATGAGAATCAATATATTTTTATCAGTACATTTTTATCAATAAATGTTGATGTAATCATTATTCTTATAACAAATTTTATTGCTTATTTATTCCTTTTTTGCATATTCATGATTTTTTATTAAAATGTTAAAATGAATAAACAGAAACAGTTAAAAATCAGTTATCCCATAAAAACTAATTTCAGCCCTAAACTATCATTGTGGCTCATTGTTATTGTACCAATAGTACTATTTGACAAATTTGTTGATGTCATGGGCCTAAATCAAAAATTTCATTGCATTATGAATATTAATGAAAATGATGAAAATCAAGATTAAAGAAAGGGAAAATCTATTACCATTAGTTTTGAAGTGTTTGGGATGGGTTATCTTTAGGACGTACCTTCCACCATTAGAACAAATGCTTATGGGTGCCAGTTTGGTCAGAGGATCACTTTAATGCCCATTTGTGTCACATAAAATCACAGAGTGTTCACCCACACCCATAATAAACAGAGGAAGTAATGTGGTACCCCTATATTACCAGATGTATCTTGGCTATTGATAGACATAAAGAGCAGAAATAGGTATCAAATGATTGTTTTGACATAATATTATTTAACCATGTAATAAGATTAAAAAAAAACGAACTGACTTCCTGGTGTTTGAATATCAACGAGAACTTTCTATATTAGGAAAAATCACATACAAATGAAGTATACCAGCACAATTGATTATATCTCAGCAATCAAAAGATCTACATTTGTGTCACATAAAATCACAGAGTGTTCACCCACACCCATAATAAACAGAGGAAGTAATGTGGTACCCCTATATTACCAGATGTATCTTGGCCATTGATAGACATAGAGAGCAGAAATAGGTATCAAATGATTGTTTTGACATAATGTTATTTAACCATGTAATAAGATATAAAAAAAGCGAACTTACTTCCTGGTGTTTGAATATCAACGAGAACTTTCTATATTAGGAAAAATCACATAAAAATGAAGTATACCAGCACAATTGATTATATCTCAGCAATCAAAAGATCTAAAGAGCTTTAAATGGCATCAAATGATTGCTATGACAATGTTCTATAACCATGTAATAAGATATATAAAAAAGCTGGATAACTTTCTGCTCAAATATTAAAGAGATCTTCAGATATTGTAGAAAAATAACAGATAAATGATGGGGTATACCAACAACATTGCTGATATCTCAGCAACCAAAAATTCTAGAGATCTGAAATTTATATCAAATTATCGTTATGCTAATGTTCTTTAATGATGTGATAAAATACAGACATAATTTGACTTTCCATGTGTTCAAATATTGATGAGAACCTTCAGTTTAAGAGAAAAATCACAGAACAATGGAGGGGTATACCTGCAGGAATTGCTCAGCAACCAAAAGCCATAGAGAGCTGAAATTGGTAACAAATAATTTCTTTGACAACAACAAAATATGATACATAAATAATAAGACTTTCGTTCTGTTCGAGTATTGATGAAAACTTAAAATATTAGAGAAACATCACAGAAAATGGAGGGGGTATACCTACAGAAATGTTTATATCTCAGCAAACCAAAAGCCATAGAGAGCACAAATTGGTATCAAAAGATTGCTATGACTATATTTTATAACTACATATTAATATATGTAAATAAGCTGAATTCCTTGCTGCTTCAATATTAAAGAAAACTTAAGATATAAGAGAAAAATCATTGGAATTCTATGGGTAATGCCAATAAAAATGAAAATATCTTAGTGACCAAAAGCTCTAGAGAGCTGAAATTGGTTTCAAATGATTGCTATAATAATGTGCTATAATCATTAATAAGACAAAAAAATTATACTACTTTCTTGTTGTTGGGATATTGATGAGAACTTTAAATATTTGATAAAAATCTAAAAAATAGAGGGGGTAAACCAATTGAAACGTATTTATCTCAGCAACCAAAAGCCATAGAAAGCTGAAATTGGTATCAAATAATTGCTATGACTATATTCTATAACCATATTATAAGATATATAAATAAGCTGACTTTCTTGTTGCTCCAATATTTAAGAAAACTTAAGATATAAGAGAAAAATCATTAGTAAATGAAGGGGGTATACCAATAAAATTGAAAATATCTTAGTGAACAAAAGCTCTAGAGAGCTGAAATGGGTTTCAAATGATTGCTATAATAATTTTATATAATCATGTGATAAGACGCATATATAATATTACTTTCTTGTTGTTGTAATATTGATGAAAATTTTAAATATTGGATAAAAATCTCAGAAAATTAGAGGGGTATCTCAGCAACCAAAACCCACAGAGAGCTAAAATTGGTATCAAATAATTGCTATGACAATATTCTATAACCATGTAATAAGATACATAAACAAGCTGACTTTCTTGTTGCTCCAATATTTAAGAAAACATAAGATATGAGAGAAAAATCAATGACAAACGAAGGGGGTATACCAATAAAACTGCTACTATCTCAGTGACCAAATGCTCCAGAGGGCTGAAATTGGTATCAAATGATTGCTAGGATAATATTAAATAACCAGGTGCTAAGACACACAAGCAATCTTACTAACTTGTTTTTCGAATATTGATAACACTTTGAATATTAGAGAAATATCACAGAAACGTGGAGGGGGTATGCCAACAAAAACATGATAACTCGGCAACCAAATGTCATAGAGAGCTGAAATTGACATCAAATGGTTTTCATTATGATGCTCCATAACCAGTGATTAGATAAATGAATATGATAACTATCTTATTGTTTAAATATTGATGATAACTTAAAATATTAGATACAAATCACAGAAATATAGAGGGGGTATACCAACGGAAACATTTATATCTCAGCAACCAAAATCCCTAGAGAGCTGAAATTGGTATCAAATGATTGATATGACAATAATGAATATTTAACTAGATACAATTGTAGTCTTTCATAGCCACTTGCTTAAAGGTATGCATGATCCAGCCTATGGAACAATGAGAACTTACATCTGTCATTTTATAGGAAACGGTAATCTGACCATGGACTTGATTTATAAAGAAACTGAATGACTGAAATAAACATAAATACATGTATAATGTTTATGCGCACATCACATATTTATTTGTTCTTCAATATCTCACGAATCAATATGCATTTATTTAACTTTAATGATCCATATTATTATATAAGTGGGTGGGGTAATTCGACTTCATAATTACTAAAACAAGAGCTGCAAAAGTATGAATTAAACAATATAATAAGATTACTTCTTAATCTGTGATTCCTAGCATTGCTTTAGACTAGAAAATTAAGCAGTTTATGATCTGAAGGACAAAAGATATGGTCATATATCTTGAAAACGTTTGTAATAAGTAGGCAGCTTAAACAGCATGAAACAATGTGTAATTTAACCATCGCTCCAAAAAAATTTCGTGAGCAGTCCACCCAGGCCTTCAATAAGATGGCAAAGCCTAACTAAAAATGTATTCAAACCAACTATAGCAGGTGATGTCACCTCCTCTCCCCCAAACGGGGCTTGGCTCCCTGGGTATGGTGGTTCGTCTCTCACTAATGAGAAAGACCATCATTATTTCTTGAATAGGTTCGTGTGTGTTGGTGAGTTCTTTGATGGCTGACTAGGCCAATTCTAGCTCTAAACTGTCGGTTGCAAGTAGAGCAAGTCAATGTCATTGAATCAGCTGGTGGCCCATTGGTATTGGCTTTGCGTTCTCTGCGCTTTCTTTCAGCTTCACAGATTCTCTTTTTTTCATGGAGAGCTGCTCCTTTGTTGATGAGACCTCGCCACTTTGATCGCTCCTGTGCAGTCTGTTCCCAAGACCCAATTGGTATGTCAAAATCCTTCAGAGAGGCTTTCAGGGTGTCTTTGTAGCGTTTCTTCTGGCCACCTTGAGAGCGCTTTCCCTCTTGTAGTTCTCCATAAAAGACTTTCTTTGGAAGTCGCTCATCAGGCATTCTTATAACATGGCCGGTCCACCTTAGCTGTGCTAGCTTTAAGACAGTATGCATGCTTTGCATCCCTGCTTTCTTCAGGACCTCTGTGTCTGGGATCTTGTCTTGCCACTTGATTTTTAACAGCTTTCTCAAACAGCTTAAGTGGAAATGGTTAAGTCTCTTTGCATGACGCTGGTATACTGTCCAGGTCTCACATGCATACAAGAGGGTTGGAAGTACCACAGCCTTGTAGACTTTCAGCTTGGTGTCAAGCTTGATTCCATTTCGCTCCCAGACATTTGCACGGAGTCTTCCGAATGCCACACTGGCTTTTGCAATTCTTGCAGTGACCTCATCATCAATGTGCACTGCTCTGGAAAGAGTGCTTCCCAGGTAGGTGAATTTATCAACAACTTTCAGTTTTTCTCCATTCACAGTGATGGTTGGTTCATTGTACGGTTTTCCAGGTGCTGGCTGGTGTACAACCTCTGTCTTTTTTGTGCTGATTGTGAGATCATAGTTATCACATGACTGTGAGACTTGATCCATGGCTCTTTGCATTTTTGCCTCTGAGCTGGCATTCTTATCCATATCATCTGCATAGAGGAGCTCATCTAGCACATCGGTCTGCACCTTAGTTTTGGCTTGCAACCTTCTAAGGTTGAATATATTGCCATCAAAACGGTACCTGATTGGAAAACCAGTGTCACTGTCCTGAAAAGCATCCATGAGCATGGCAGAAAACATCATGCTGAACAGTGTTGGTGCCATAACACAGCCCTGTTTGACCCCATTTGTTACCTCAAAGGGTTCAGAGAACTCTCCATCATTTTGCACACGTGCCTGCATGCCATCATGAAATTGCCGCACCATTGCTATGAATCTGGGTGGACAGCCAAACTTGGCCATGATTTTCCACAGTCCATCACGACTTACTGTGTCAAACGCTTTGGTGAGGTCGACAAACGTCATGTATAGATCTACATTCTGCTCTTGGCATTTCTCCTGAAGCTGTCTTGCTGTGAAGATCATGTCTATCGTCCCCCTGTCCTTTCTGAATCCACATTGACTTTCTGGGATAAGTCCCTTCTGATCAAGATGAACATTCAGGCGGTTCATCAGAATTTTTGCTAGTATCTTCCCAGCAATCGATAGGAGGGAAATGCCTCTGTGGTTATCACAGACTTGTGGATTTCCTTTCCGCTTGTATAGGTGGATTATGGATGCATCCTTAAATTCTTGTGGGATGGCCTCCCTCCTCCACATACAGTGAAACAGCTCGGTCAGTTTCTCTGCCATGGGTAGCCCCCCCGGCCTTATAAACCTCTGCAGGAATTGCATCTGCACCTGGAGCTTTGCCAGAAGACAGTTGTTGAACTGCTTTTCTTGTTTCCATGACGGTTGGAAATTCATCTAACAGAACATTGCACTCTATCTGTGGCAGTCTGTCAATTGCATCCTCATTGATGCTTGATGGTCGATTTAGCACACTATTGAAATGTTCTGCCCACCTTTTCAAGATAGCCTCTTTGTCTGTGAGAAGAGTGTTTCCATCTGCACTGAGTAATGTGGTGGCTCCAGAACTCTTAGGGCCATAAATGGTTTTCAGTGCATCATGAAATTTCTTCATGTCCTTTCTGTCTGCAAAAGACTGAATTTCTTCTGTTTTCTTCCTCAGCCAGGAATCTTGCATGTCCCTAAGCTTGGTCTGGACTGTCTTACAAACGTTGCTGTAGGCTGCTTTCTTGGATACTGAGCTAGTATCATCTTGATGTGCCTTGTGCAATCTGTGTTTTTCTTCAAGAAGCTTCTGAATTTCGTCATCATTCTCATCAAACCAGTCTTGATGTTTGCGAGATGGATGTCCTAAAGTAGTAGCAGCTGAAGAATGAACTGTTTTATGGAAGACTGTCCAGTTTTCTTCGGGGTTCTCTGAACTGAGATTGATTGCATCCAGTTGGTTGCAAATGTCTGTTAAGAAAGCTTGTCGCATGCTGTCTTGATTCAGCTTTGAGACATCCAGTCTTTTAGCAGCTTTCTTGCCTTGAGGTCGCCTCGCAGGCTGGATTCTAAGGTTGAGTTTGCTGACAACCAGTCTATGGTCTGTCCAGCAGTCTGCACCACACATAGTCTTTGTCACTCTGACATCCTGCCTATCTGTTCTCCGCACTATAACATAGTCTATGAGATGCCAATGTTTGGAACGGGGATGCATCCAGGATGTTTTATTTCTGTTAGGTAGACGAAAGACTGTGTTGGTGATTAGAAGATCATGTTCAGCACACTTCCTTAGAAGCAAGAGACCATTGCTGTTGCACTTTCCAACACCTTCTGGACCTATAACTCCTTCCCAGGTCTGATGGTCTGTACCAACTCTGGCATTAAAGTCTCCAAGAAGGATAAGTTTGTCTGTATGGGGTGTAGCAGAAATAATGTCATCTAAGTCATTATAGAACTTGTCTTTAACCTCATCTGGATTGGTCATCGTGGGTGCATAGGCACTGACAATAGTTGCATGTTTATTGCCTGACAGAGGAAGTCTCAATGTCATTAGGCGGTCATTGATGCCTTTTGGCAATCCTGAAAGCTTACCAACAAGTTCTGTTATAATGGCAAAGCCAACTCCTGCTTCACGCCTCTCTTCACTTTTGCGTCCACTCCAGAAGAAGGTGTATCCAGCACCAACTTCTTTGATCTCCCCAACATCTGCTAACCGAGTCTCACTCAGAGCTGCTATCTGAATTCCATACCTCCCAAGTTCTCTGCCCACAAGGGCCGTTCTACGCTGCGGTCTATTTGACCCAGCACTGTCCATCAATGTTCGCACATTCCATGCGCCAATCCTCAAAGGGATTATCTTTGTTTTTTTCTTATTTTTTCGACCGCTAAAAAGGGATCCCCGCTGATCGCGGTTAACCAGCCAGGGGGTTTGAAGCAGGCAATTGTTTAGGGCACCTTTTCTAGCCCCTTCCCCATGCTACGGGGGTGAGCAGTGCGGTCCTAAATAGGTCTGCTCAGTCGCTCAGCCGACTGCCGAAATTCGCTTACTGCTTCTCCTCACGGAAAACGACCATATAGAACTGAGCCGCCTGCGTGCAGGTCTGCAACTACAGCTTCCAATGTGTCCTACACCTGCTGCTTCGCCGCTCGCCCATCGCCACAGGACTTTTGTAGGTATGTGTGATGAAATTGTTGTGTATGCAAGTGCTTGTGTGTTGAGAAATAAGATGACGTGCGCTGTGAAATTGGATTATAGTGAGGAAGAGGTGCGCAGCGTCAACCTCACTCACTCGTCCTCACCCAACTGTGCCCAGAGGCAAGACACAGGTCAAGACGTCTGGAGTTAGGTTTGGATGCAGTGGATGACCGTAACATCTATAGTGCCTTATCACGCTCTGCATGTTCCACAACATGTTGCTGTATCGCTTTCCGAACCGTTGAATCTGATGATTTCTTCCGCTCCGTCTACCGAAACAGTCTTTGCATATCTGGACCAGGCATATCCAGACACACAGGTTTTATTTTGGAATTACCTTTTCCTAGATGAATTGCTGGCCACAGCTGAAGGGCTCCATCTACCCTTTCATAGGTTTTGTTTAGAGACCTGTAAACTCCTAGGAGGACTGTCAACCAAAACTAATGAGTTCCCCCTGCCCAGCTAGGTTTTTGTGTAGAGAACTAGCAAACTCCTAGATGGGTTGCCGTCCAAGGCTAACGAGCCCCATCTGCACCGCATGGCAACAGGTAGTACTGATTACATGTTACAGTAGCAGATAATCTGACCTGACCTTTCCGGGTACAGGCAGCCCTGAGATCCTGTCTGAATCACCTTCCACTGATGAAGTACAGGAAGAAGTTAACGGCGAAGTTAAAGTAGGAGAGAGTATCGTCATCATGGCAAAGTCCGTGTCGTTAGCCATATAGAAAATATCTGCGCCGTATACGTTCGAACGATCATGTAGATACCTATAGGGGATGTGAGCAAAACGAATGTTCCACTCACTAAAATGGATGTAATCATCATCTGTCGATTGGTGCGAATTCTGCCACGGACAGCCTCTAGATTCATTAGGTGACTCAGGTGCTTGGTAGATATGATCACCGCTCTAACAGTTAGAGAATTAGTCACTACAATAATTGAGCCGCCCCATGGGAAAACCAACAATTTGCATAGGCGAAAACAAAGGCGCAGATCAGCTTCGCGGTAACCGCGAAGCTGATCAGCGCCTTTGTTTTCGCTACTCGGATAGTACAATTCCTCTTCTACTTAAATCCGAAATTTCAAGCTTCTAGCTCTTTTCTGTGCTTGTACAGGCTGGTTTCTGTCGGACCTGTTCGGAAACCACATTGTTGGTTTTCCCACGAGGTGGCTCAATTATGATGAAAGGTATTGTGAAATAAATCGTCGTGTCCATCAACGTGAAGAAGGTGTCGAAAAATGACTTATAATTGCTGTCGACATAACCACAAAAGGTGACGTTTTCTGTGCTGACTAGCGTGAAGCCGTACAACTCGTGGGCGTTGATCCCTAGAACAAAGGCGAGAACGATACTGATAATGATAATAGCGGATTTCGGAGTCCCGAACCGCTTGTGCGGAAAACAAGAACAGACCATTCTATCGGTCGACAATGTAGCAACAAGTAGAGACGACCACATTTTGCATGCGTAGTACAACAATCCTAGAATTTTGCAGGATATAAAAGTCAGCATGATATCTATGTCAAAAGCATAGAATAACCATAAGTTGATAACAATAAAATAGAGGGAAGCGGTATTTCCAACAGCAAGAACGCCGAGATATACGATGAAGGAGTTTTTCTTCGTACTTTTGCTGTTGACCGTGATGAGTGTCAAAATGTTACTGATTGTCCCAACTAGTATTCAAATGGGTGGCACGAAGAGCCACACTTTTTTGAGGTAGTCCAACATTCTGAAAAATAAATAAGACCATGACAACTATAAAATATACGAGTTTATAGATCGTTTTATGCTCAGTGTCTTCTCCCATGGGCCTGAAATGTCTCATATACCTGGAGAACGCGATGTCTTAGTGGTAAAGTACATGACTCAGGAGTGAGAGGTCCTGAGTTCGATACCAACCTCTGTGGTCTAGCTTACTTGAACAAGACACTTAAAATTCCCCCAATTTCTGGTCCCAATACCTCAAGTATTCGAGCGTCCGTTTCAAGGTCGGGACGTAGCAGGTCGGATCCTCGGCCGCACCATACGAAAATGGTACCAGTGGCTATCTTGCTTGGCGTTCAGCATTGTCAAGCACTGCCTCCTCCATAGGGATAGGCCTCCCTACTTTTCATCACATTTGGATGTTTCCTATAAACCGCCTTCCCCCCTCTTCCCACCATGTACCCAATCACCTCACTCATTAAAGTATGAAGGCGCTCTAAAAACGTGCGTATCTAAGGATCTAAATGTTAAGGACTTTCTCTTTGTTTACCCGTAGCTCAGGAATTACTCTAACAAATATTATTTTTAATCCTACCGTGGACTTTTTGAAATATATTTAGAAAATTAACAGAACGTGTCTGAAAAATGCATTTTTACGTTGACGCCAATGTATTTTTCTTCTATGTTCAAACGTCACGATTCTGAAAAAAAAAAAAAAAAAAAAAAAAAAAGAAAAAAAATTCTTCTATGTTCAAACGTCACGATTCTAGATCGGACATGTACTGATTTCTTTTCATTTCCGTATGTAGGACATCAAAATACACTCGCATGCACAATAATTAATAACACATATACCGTGAGGTCTTGCTTTTACTCTCTTACCCGTTTCTGTCTTTACATCCCTTACACTCCTTTTCCATAGTTGGCCTTACACCATAATTTCCATGACCCCGCCCTACGCTCTCTGCTATCGGTCAATGGTGTTCCTCTTTGAGATATCTACAGACATTTTTCCTTCCCATTTACCCTTGATTGAAACAGCGTTTATCTCATAAATGTTGCATCAATTTGTGCCGTAACAAATTTGGTTGCATCAACGGTATACAGGGTGTAAGAGTGGGTATCTGTAGTAAAGCTCTTGATGGGTCATTATCAAAGAAGTAAAAATGTTACACCTTATGGGCGGTCTGATATGTCACATTAAGCTATATCAACAGACAATTCTTTTGAACGGGAAACATGTTTTTCGCTGTCTATACATACATGTAGTATAGATAAACATAGTTTGACGGCTGATCATTGCTTACCTTTATCTTAGTTTTATGTTCATATAAAGCCAGCTTTTTTTTCATTTTATGGTTTACGGATCCTCGTACCCCACATTTTCCAAAATTGAAATAAAATGTGATATTTTTATTTTCTCTTCTGACTCTTCCAAATTGTTCAAAAATGAATAAAAGTACTTCCTTCTGCATTGTAGCATGCAAATTGTATATGCATGTAGGCAAACTCACGTTTAAGACCCAAATTGAAGAATGACTGACTTTTGATACAGTTTCTTGACATTCTTGAATTCTCCTCAGATTGGTCATTTCAATGTATCGCGAGAAATAAAAATAATAATAATAATAATAATAATAATAATAATAATAATAATGATAATGATAATAATAAAACATCTTGCCATAAGTATCTCATTTAGACAGATTCCAACGTTTTAGATCATTTATTTTTATTTCCTCTTCCGTACATCATGAAAACATGTCCATGTAATGAATACCCCCTTAAACCCTACTTTTATATTAGTAAAACTGGGGTATGCAGGGGTATACCTATTTTTCTTATTTTTGCTCCAAAACATAAATTAAGGGTACTCGTTAGAACCGCCTCGCCGATGCGGTTCTAACGTGTACCCACAATCTATGATTTGAGCAAAAATAAGAAAAATATCTAAAATTTTCTACTATTTTCTAGTGAAAATTTTACTGAAAATTTTAAATTTTTACAATTTAAGAAAAATATGTATATTACATGGGCGTGTTTACGTAATGCAAATATAAATAAATAAAACAAAAATAATCTGGCCTAAACTTTATTGTACAAACATAAATACTTGCTTTTGTATCGAAGTCTAGTCACTTGAAATTTAATCTCTCCTTTCTGTGATTAGAAGAACCATTAGGTTAACGAATGTAGTTGCAAATAAATTATCACTTTTGTCTTCTTAAAGACATACTTAATATATTGATTATCCAACAGTTCTTGTCACCGTTTAAATTGTCGCGGCGTAATTGCAACGTGATAAGAGCAATTAAAATTACGGTAGTAATTTGAAGAAATTGAATGAGCATGTGCCTGTTGGCCCTTGAGCACAACAATATAAATCTGCACGTAAAATGTAACAAAATGACAGTGTATGAAAGATAGCATAAATGCAATATTTTACAGTGCCGTACGTCAGCCGCACATACATAGACAACATCATGTTAGCAATGAAGAGAATATGTGCACCTAATATATATACATGTATGTACCGTAATCAGTTATCATTGTAAACAGTATTTTGCATAAGCCGCTGAAAAGCTCTGTACATTTATAGATTTCGTATGAACTTCTTGACATTTGTATCAAATATACTTGATCTATCAAAATAATACCTGTTAGTCTTTAATCAGCATACAATGAGCAACCAAAAAGAAAATGAAACTCGTCTTCGAGTTTATCACAAACGCTACATTTTCTTTCGTCAAAACAGTAGATATAACATTGGTTCTCAAATCCTGGTTTAACCAGACTTCAAAGAAGCCTAAAACGCCCAGTGCATCTTAACCACGCTTGCACAGTTTACTTTTTAGCTTTTATTTCTTTATTGCTTTATATCGTTTTATATTTAATATTCTTACGAATATGAAAAACCGTAAATAAGAAATGATGCATAGTTTGAAAAAAATCCCACGTCCCTGATGGGATTCGAACCCGGATCGCCGGGGTAGAAATCCAATGCTCTAACCACTGAGCCAAAGAGTCGACTAATTGGCTCAATGGTTAGAGTTTCTAGCCCGCCGGTCCGGGTCCAATCCCATCAGGGAGTGGGATTTTTTTTTTCAAACTATGCATCATTTCTTAGTTACGAATTTTAATATTCGTAAAAAGGTACAAGTAGGCAAAGATCAGGAAAAGGCGCAATCAGAAAAAGCCGAGGTGGGGAAAAAACCAAACTAACAATCAGGTACTTATACCATGAAACATATCGTAAGCCGAATGAGCAGCTATTTTCCCAATAGGTGGCCACTCAGTTACCTTAACTTAACTAAAAAATATGAAAACATACATAAGGCGCCAAAAGCACAAAAAAATTTAAACACCAAGACATAAAACAAAAAGAACCACCAAAGAAGTATCGCCTTGGAACGATCAGTAACACAAAGTTACTGGCGGGCTTAAACCGGAATATTCATTTTCGTTTTTCTTTATAATCTTTAGCCAATGAGGTTTTCGGAAGATTTTATAGGATTCCCGCCCACAGTTTGTGTTTCTGCCTGCTTCTGTGCTATTTGTATAGACTATATTATGTTGCATTGTCCGTAAAATACAACATTTGATAAATGCAACAACATGATGGAAACCTCTTACTGTTAAATACATGAAGCATAAATCTGTGTCAAAGGGGGAGGGGTCAGATTTTTTTAAAGAAATATTTTGTCAAAAAAAATATTTTTGCCATAGATTATCAAGAAAATACTACAATATGCTTATTGCAACCTAAACGTTTGGGTAGACACTATTTATGCACGGATAAATCTGTACCAGATTTATAACTATACGTAAATAACACTGTCCATGACTCATGCAAAATCCTGTACCTTAAATATACTGTGACAAATACATGAAGCAAAAATTTACAGTGATTCCATATGTTTTTTTTAGACATTAGGGAAGTTCTTCTGACAATGGCTTGCATCTATCAAATTATGGTAAGACCAATCGTTGTGTGATGCCGAAGTGACATTAGATTTTAAGTCCACGGAGGCAAATAAAACATAAACCGTCAAATATTAACATATTTTGCACAGTATATTTATATGCATTACGGGACGATTGGAAAGTACGTAGTATGGTATCGTAATTTCTTAATGCGTTGCTAAATATATTAAAGCAATACATGTATAGAAAGTAGAATTTCTCCTCTTCAAGATGATGCAGTGATTTTTGTAGAGCGACTAGTCATGCACGTGCCTCGCACGCTCAAAATGAAGGCATGTTTATATACTGGCGGATATTTTCGAAAAAAATATTGAGAAAAATCAACAGAAAATCAGTGACCTAATTCGATATCACATAATAACAAATAGGCGATATCTCTCAGAATTATATATCTGTAGATGTCTTCTGCGGTTATTGCTTGCACGGCTAACATAATTAGATGCGAAAAATATTGATTACTATCAAAGCTGTACCGTTTCAAAACATAGCATTTTTGCGTGTTTTCTTCCTATTCGTTTTGAGATCAAGGCTCATACTGCATCAAGATTTGTGACATCTGAGTATATTTTCTGCGTTATTCGTTGTGATCATTGCACAAAGGGAATTTCGTCATGCAAATATGTCGTCTCATCTTACTCGGTTCCTATAAAAATGAATCTTAATGACACTACCCCCTATTTTCAAAAAGTGGGTGGGGTAACTAACCCCCTCATATCTTATCAACTATAGGAAGTTTCTTCAAGATAACTTGTCAGTCATCACTCTAGTAATTGGTTTTAACTCACAATTCTTTCTTACCTTTCTATTTGCCACAGTTCTCAATTTATGCAAACAAAACTATTCCTCCTAGCTAAAATCACCCATACCCATGACCAGATTTAAACAGTTATCTACCATTTGTTGCGCTCTGAATAATTTTTTGTTTGTCTTGTTACGAAGCAGGGAAACAGTGCTTGGTATGAAACGAGACTTAAAATAAATTCAATCAAATGCTGATTTTATATTTTCAAATTAAAATCATTGTGATGGGCGCGTTTTGACATAGAAAATGAACAAAATGCAGAAGATTCCAAGAGACGCAGATATTGCCGTCTCGTGTATAAGTTATAAGACTTTGCAAATTTATTCAAGGCTTGCATAATAAATTGCCTATATGATGGGCTACAAAATGGCGCAAAATAATCTTATTCAATCAAATAGTGTTCATGCACTGCTAAATTTAAAAATGATTATAATTTGTCTATTTTATTGAAATTTCACTTTTTCCAGTATACAAACAGTACCCATGTTTACAATAATATTTTTCCTGGCTGCATCATGTCACCTTCGTGAAACAAGTGTTAGAGCGTGGGGGAAAGATAGTTGTTTAAAATGTTACCAAACATGTGTTGGTTTGCCGATCCGTTACTAAATTAATGGACCACGCTACGTACTTTCCAATCGCCCCTCGTATAACGTGAACACTTTGTGTATACCTATTAATCTGTTCATTCAGGTAGAACATACATATTTAGTTTATTTCCATAGCCTTAATGAATTACAAATAATGGAGCTGGTTTGGGGGCTTTTTGACAACCTTTCCCCTTGCCAAAACATGGCATTTTGATATAATATGACATTTACAAAAATAAAGTTTTGGTTGGGCAAGGGGGTGGGGGGAACATGGTCTGATAAAATATTTCCCATTTCCTATTAAGGCTATATTAAATTAAAAGATTATGTCAATTTTTTAAGAAGTCACTGCTTGAGATACACAAAAAATACATGTCTAAATACAATAGAAACTTATTTTTTGACTGCAATAAACTTCATTTCAGTGCCTGGAACTTGAAAGTTTGAAAACGTCTTGGGCATTTTACAAACGAAATCTTCAGAAAACCTTACAATGCTAATGTTAAAATAGCAACGATTTTTTCTTCAACGACTTTTTTTTCTGTACAAAACCAACACAGATGAAAGCGTACCCAGTCTTGCACATCACTATAGTAAATCCTTTAAGAGCAGTGAACATACAAGTTGGCTTCTTTAAAAAGAAACCAATGAAAAGGTCAGCAGCAGTTTGATATAAGAGCTTCCTTTTGCTCCAGATTTCAGTGTTGTTGATTCTCTGGTTTGTCATTAATTTCGATTCCCATACGTTTCAGTTTCGTATAAATATCGTTTCATGTTATGAACGCTTGACCAGTGTGTGTATCTGTCACTCAAGGCATTGACTAAAATTTCTGATGTTACAGAATCAAAGCTAATTCTAAAGAGAACACGATTACAATCAAATATGTCGATATGTCACAGAGTAGAAAACCATTTTGCAGTGCAGTCAATTTGTGACAGAGTTCTGAATTTTGACTTGCAGCCACACTACCGGTGAGAGACCCATGGGTCCGATGTGATGAACTAAAAGTCAGCCATCTAGAGTTCCTATAGTTTATGTACCCCACATCAGGGTATCTACGATCTTACTAACTTAGATGCGCTATGATAAGAAGTCGCCACGATCGAGACTGCTTGCTAGATATTTAACGCTTTTTGACAGGGAGTGTCAACAATGGATAAATTAAATTGTTTGCGGTGAACTGTCTAGTCAACATAGACGGGTTCTTTAGTTTTTATTTAGCGCTTTATGTGACAAAACGCGTAATTGAGAGAGAGCAGTCGATCATGGGTACAATTTTCTTCATATTCAAAGTAAACACTGTGGAAAAGGTCCTGAGGGACCTTCTCCAATTAATGAGAAAGGGATGTGCCATACCGCGGTTTCGGCTACTTTAGCCTCTTCAGTGACCCTATAGATTTGGCAACATGGTGCCAAAGAGAATAATTACTGTAATTTTGCAAGTTTCAACAGGTTAGTCTAAATAAAGACTAGTATTATTCAAATGGTTATTATTCAAAAACTAGTTTTTGTGTTTCTCTTGCACATACAGAATTGAAGAGCTGTTCTAATAAACGTTGTTTTTGTGGTTCTTCTGTCCAATTAAAAGGCTACCCCAGTCTCGCATGTATGAATAGAAGGACCAGGAATCGATGCAATTAAATTTAAAATCCCAACATAGACACCGGGTGGGAAAGAAAATACATTTTTTTTTACTTTTACTTTACTTTATTCATGCAAAAAGCCATTACGGCCCATGAGCATATAAACATATACAGCTCCGTTTCATTAATAACATACCCCTGCAATGTCGCAAAATAAATTGACCCCGCACCCTACATTGAATGGCTCATTGCTGGATGGTTATTAGTCTGGCCTGGATGAAACTTCTACAATTTGTGTATACATTTATGTGTGTCAAACTGGTAGTTTGTTTATATTGATCGTGAACAGTCCGATTGGACAGGAAGCTGTTTTCGACATGTACCAAAATTCCGACAGAATTAATGTCAAGTTTTCAACTTTCGGCGATTGGTATTATGTAAGTACTGTGAATACTGCCACTTTCTGACCTGAATGTTATTCATTGACATCTATTTGATATACATTAAAACTTGCACCGCATTCGCAATACATATAAAGTTCAGAAATAATGATTAAATAGACGTTAGTTCCTTCATTACAGACATTATTCAAGGAAGCAAAACTGCTCTTAATGTCTACTTCCATCTTAGTGTGCTCTCGCGCGTTTAATATTTGATTCGTTGAAGTTTCTCTTGGATGATTAATAATATAAGCCGTCTTGTTAAAATCGCCAGTCACACTATTTCAATCAATTGTATTCAAAAACCATCAAATGTCCTTAATAAATATATGTTTAAGAATGTCATTACATAACTTAAAACATTGTCATAGGCAGGTACACATTGCATTAGATACAAGGCTATCGTAACTCTCTTTAAATAATTATGTCAACTGTTAATGATATTCTCAAATGTCCAGTTTTTAAATTTGATAATCTTTCAGACAATTTATGTGCTGAAAACATGCATTTGCATGGTAGCATTATACAGGGTAGTAGGTATAGTTAGATATTCCATTTCTACTTCAGTACTTTATCGAATGTGATGTAAGTTTTAAGGTATCTACAATAGATGCCAATGAACAACATTCATGTCAGAAACTGGCAATATTCACAGTACTTACATAATACCAATCGCCGAAAGTTGAAAACTTGACATTAAATCTACCAGAATTTTGGTACACGCCGAAAGCAGCTTCCTGTCCAATCGGACTGCTCACGATCAATATAAACAAACTACCAGCTTAACACACATAAATATATACACAAATTGTAGAAGTTTCATCCAGGCCAGGCTAATAACCATCCAGCAATGAGCCATGCAATGTAGGGTGCGGGGTCAATTTATTTTGCGACATTGCAGGGGTTGTTATTAATGAAACGGACCTATACAGTTTACAAACATATACAGTTTACATATAACACAACAAAACATTTTTCGTAAAACTAGTTTTGTGTTATTGTTTTAGTACATGCCCAATTAATAAAATATAATTGTTAGATCCTTTGAAATCAGTAAAAACATTAAAAGTGAAAAGGTGGGCCATATTGTACAATTTCGGGTAATGAACCTTCATCAGTGACCCTTTACAAAACCGGCAGCGAAAGCCAGACATTATTGTTGCAATTTCAAGAATTTACACCACTGTAGTCTAAATCAAAGACTCTTATTCCCAAAGGGGCCAAATAATCAAAATACTGTTAAGAAGATGATTCTTAGCGTACAATAAATTTGAAATACTCCATATATTCTCACTGATCCCAAAGGATCAAAAGAAAAATATAATCTGCACTATGGATGATGTACGGGGAGACTTTTTAGGGCCGCCACACGGCACAACACCAGCTGCATTTAATTCAGTTAATTGAAACTATGCCTTTGTCTAGTAACTGATTTTGTAACATTTGTTTTTGTTTTCTCTATGAATGCACAACAATTAAAGAGCTAGATCAGGCTATTACAGATGTTTTGTGTTTATCTACATACACCTAGTTAATAAATCTATTTCGAGTGTTTCCTTTGTTTATGCCTATTTAGAGAATCGGGTCTCGAAAACCTTTCGCCGCATATATCACAAATTATATCCTGGTCCTTTTCATGAACAAATTTGAAATGGTTCCTCAGATAAGCTTTAGTTGTGTACTGTTTCCCACAAGTCGAACACACCCAACATGTTTGTTTGGATGTGCCGCCTTTACAACTGGTGGGGTTGATGGTCTTACAAATTCGTTGGTGAGCGTAGAAGTTAGAGGTGTGACTAAATGATTTGCCGCAAGGACATCCTAACTTCTCACCTATACCATGATGTTGCTTTTTATGATTAGACACAAGCCATTTAAAAGTAAAAGGCAACCCGCAAATGTCACACTGATATTTTTTCAAGCCAAGATGGACGATCCGTTGATGTCTATCCCTATTTGAAATATTTCCAAATAGTTTCTCGCAGTAAGTACACTGATATCTCTTGCCCGCAGCCACATGTTTATTCTGTATATGATCTTTTAAGCCACTGCGATGAGTATAGGTTTTCGGGCAGGTCGGACAGCTATGCTTGCCTTTCCGCTTCAACGCCTCCATCCTGAAAAACGAACATTCATTTGATTAAAATAATACACTATTTTGTTATGATTATCAAGATGTTCTTCAGTTAATTCAGCATTATGAAAACTTGGCCATGCAAGTACAGATATTTTTGAGCATTTTCAGCTGAAAACATTTTGATATTTTTCTTGTTTTTGCTTCAAAACATAGATTGTGGGTACTTGTTAGAATCGCTGAAGCGCTTCTAACGCGTACCCGCAATCTTTGTTTTGGAGCAAAAATAAGAAAAAAATAGGTATACCCCTGCATACCCCAGTTTTGGGCATGGACATGTTTTCGTGATGAGTAAAACGCAACGGCAAGGGAGTGTTATAATCGAAACACTAACTAGAAACCAATATGCAAAATAAAATACTTAAACACCAAATATATGCAAGAAACAAGGGTCATTAAATACTTTTTGACCATGATCCCATATATCCTAAATGGATAATAAAACCATACTAATATTGATAGTCGAATGCGACCATGGATACTGCTAGTTCAGTATGAATAAATAAGTTTGTATCACATTCTCATTAAAGTTTTTGCGTTCAACAATTTGAAAGACAACTGCCAAGAACTTAAACCTGAACTGTCTTATTGTTGACTAGGGATATCCCTAGTTAGAGCTTCAACTAGAAAATATATTAAGTTTATTAACGTTCTGTGATGTCTGAATACAGAACTGTTTCACAGACACGAACGCTACATGAACATCTACTTTCCTAAACAGATAAACAGTATTTTTCTTCTTTAATAGTCACTTTATTCTTTAATAGTCACTTTATATTCTGAGCATTTTCGTTCCAAGACTATACTTCTGTTGTGCTTCTAATTGTTTTATGTTTTTGCATTGAACTTTTCGCTGTTTGCATCTATGTACCTTTTCGTATTTTAGCTAAGTTCGGGTAACTAACTGAGTGGTCTGCTATTGGGAAATAGCTGCTCACTCGGCTTACGGTATGATTTCTTAGTATAAGTATCTAATTGTCAATTTAGGTTTTCCCATCTCGGATTTTAGAGTGGGAATTTCTTTCTGATTGCGCCGTTTCCTGATCATTACCAATTTTCATCTTTTTATCAGCTACAACGAACAGCCTGAATATTTATGGACATATATTTTGATATAGTCTTAACGCAATTGATAATTAGGTACATTATACAAAAGTGTCAACATGCTGCCATGACAACTTAGCTGTTGATAACTATTCTTCTTCTTTCATTGCATGCCGGTGGGTTGGGCGTCACTCTATAATTGCCCCGACTTTAAGCTATTGATTTTAGTTGGTTGGGGCCGTAAGTTCTTGTCTGTTGCTTGGCCGAACACAAAGTAAATGTTGTAAACCTAAGCAGAAGCTGAGGGTGAGGTTATGTCCATGTAAAAAGGTACAAGTAGGCAAAGATCAGGAAAAGGCGCAATCAGAAAGAGATTCCCACTCCAAAAACCGAGGTGGGAAAAAGCCAAACTAGCAATCAGGCACTTATACCATGAAACATATCGTAAGCCGAATGAGCAGCTATTTTCCCAATAGGTGGCCACTCAGTTACCTTAACTTAATTAAAAATATGAAAACATACATAAGGCGCCAACAGCACAAAAAATTTTAAACACCAAGACATTAAACAAAAAGAACCACCACAGAAGTATCGCCTTGGAACGATCAGTAACACAAAGTTACTGGCGGGCTTAAAAAGGTACAACTAGGCAAAGATCAGGAAAAGGCGCAATCAGAAAAAGATTCCCACTCCAAAAACCGAGGTGGGAAAAAACCAAACTAACAATCAGGTACTTATACCATGAAACATATCGTAAGCCGAATGAGCAGCTATTTTCCCAATAGGTGGCCACTCAGTTACCTTAACTAAAAATATGAAAACATACATAAGGCGCCAACAGCACAAAAAATTTTATACACCAAAACATAAAACAAAAAGAACCACCACAGAAGTATCGACTTGGAACGATCAGTAACACAAAGTTACTGGCGGGCTTAAACCGGTTTTACATGGCCATAACCTCACCCTCAGCTTCTGCAGTGGTACATAACATTTAGTTAGTTATTCGGTCCTCGTGGTGAATCTCTAACTAGTCAATGAATCATCAAGAACAAACAAATAAATCATGATAAACATCCTGATGAATCAAAAACCAGGACTCACAGACTGAGTAAGCTGCCCGACGATGGAGATCCCTGGGCGCCGAATAACCTACTAACTCCGGAGCAAAAGAAAAACACCAGTTGGACCCCGGTGGGCCAAGCAACAGACAAGAAGCTCCGGCCCCAACCAACTAAAATGAATAGCTTTATGTCGGGGCCATCATAGAGTCTGACGCCTGACCCACCGGCGTGCAATTAAAGAAGGCAGCATAGTTATCAACCATGATTGGGTTAAAAACTAAGCATGCAGACTGTCGCATAACATTCAAGTTATAACCTATACGTCTGTAACGTGTTATGATTTTTCTGAACTGAAAAGAAAAATCATTAATTCCTTTAAACCGGTTTTACAGGATCCTAACCTCACCCTCAGCTTCTGCGGTGGTTCATAACATTTAGTAAGTTCTTCGGTCCTCGTGGTGAATCTCTAACTAGTCAATGAATCATCAAGAAAAAAAAACGGTTTGAGTCCCAATTAAATATACTATTAATCATTAAAAGGTGATACTTCAGTGGTAGTTCTGTTTTATATTTTAGTTTTTTTTTTTTGTGCTATTGGCACCTTTGGCACCTTATGTACATTTTCATAATTAAGTTCTGGTAACTGAGTGGCCGTCTATTGGGAAATAGATGGTCACTCGGCTTACGATATGTTCTCTTACGATAAGTACCTGATTGTCAATTAAGTTTTATCCCACTTCTGTATTTGCATTATGAATGTCTGATTGCGCCATTTCCTGGCCATTGCCCACTTTTATCTTACCTTGTGGTTTTTATGTCATCTGCATCCTTTACGTGCGTGCTCATATATTGAGTTCCGTTCAGACAACCAAATGAGTGACCACTTTTGGAGAAATAGCTGCCTACAAAGCCTATTAACAGTTCTCTTTGTATCGGTATCCATTTGCAACTTTGGTCGTTTCAAACCTGATTTGTTAGGTTGTGACTCTGGCTCCAATTACATTTAAATTTGTAGTAGCTTAGAAGAAACCGTTGCAATGCAGTGGCAGGGTGACCTGTGGCAAAATACTTTGAAATACTGAGTCATGTGTTTTGTTTTACTAAGTTATTGGTATTACTTATTCACGGAGGGTAAATCTTTGCTGTCGTCCGGGGATATCAACGGCCGTATCATGATTCGATTGACAGCAAAGTCACTAGTATCATATATATATATTTTATGGTTGCCAATTTGCTCGAACGACAGCAGCTTTTTGCATTTACTGGAATACAAGTTAACTCGGACAACAGCTGCTGGATGATTGCCGTGCCGTAATAGAATAAAAACATATAGTGGAAAAGTAAGCAATGTTCAGGAACTAGTGGAATCAAAGCCAGTCTACAGCGTTTAAAGCGAGGTGGGGAAAACAAAACTGACAATCAGATATAAAGAGAACAAATTGTAAGCCGAGTGAACAGCTATTTTCCTAAAGGTGACCACTCAGTTACCTGAACTTACCTTAATATATGAATACGCACATAAAATTTGACACCAAAACTTGAAAAAAAAAAAAAAAATAGAATCACAACAAAAGTACCGCCTTCGAACAGCCTCGCCGACAACTTCTGTAGTAGCCTTTTACAGACTTTTTC
This sequence comes from Rugalucina vietnamica, assembly GCA_964017185.1. Taxonomy (NCBI): domain Eukaryota; kingdom Metazoa; phylum Mollusca; class Bivalvia; order Lucinida; family Lucinidae; genus Rugalucina; species Rugalucina vietnamica. The sequence goes on along the minus strand of OZ024870.1, from coordinate 10,862,999 downwards.
ACTTGGCTACCTTAACCAAACAAAACAAAACCTGAACAACAAAGGGTTAAAAGGAACAAACTGAACTGATTGGAACGAACAATAGATACTTGGGGTTATTTTTAAAGTCCAACTTCTGGATTGGCTCAAAATATTAGGATCATTGTTTGTTTTGCATTATAAACCGGACCAAGCAGTCATCACGGTTAAGAAATAAACCAGAAGTCTAAAATCAGTCAAAGCTATCTACTTATTTTATTTTTCTTAGCATTTACAACACGTAGTAATAAACAAGAGAATATCAAATACTAGCCAAAACGTCTAATTGACCCTAGAATTGACCAGTTTAAAGAAATTGATAAAATACGTAACATTTCATGTATTTCATATGTGACCTGGTGAGCAAAATTCCCACAGAATTTCATTAAAACTCTTCGGCCATTGACAAAATTCTCACGCACTGAAGGAGCTTAAATCCCCCGAATAAAATGCACGTGATGCTCTAAAAATTTATAGTTACGTCGAATCAAATCAATTTAGTTAGAACTTTGGCTAGTATATGAACGAAGCGAACAATTGTATATTGCAACAATGGTAGTTTATAGTTCCTCGACCTCCAGTTACATTTACATTTAGCTAACTGTGTGTGGTAAAACTACTATAGTTGATTTTTCCTCACTATTCATTCCCAGTCAAAGAGTTGAAAATCAGCGTTCAAATTTAGAGAACTTAAACCGGTTTAAAAAGGTACAAGTAGGCAAAGATCAGGAAAAGGCGCAATCAGAAAAAGATTCCCACTCCAAAAACCGAGGTGGGAAAAAACCAAACTAACAATCAGGTACATATACCATGAAACAAATCGTAAGCCGAATGAGCAGCTATTTTCCCGATAGGTGGCCACTCAGTTACCTTAACTTAACTAAAAATATGAAAACATACATAAGGCGCCAACAGCACGAAAAAAAAAAAATTAAAACACCAAGACATAAAACAAAAAGAACCACCACAGAAGTATCGACTTGGAACGATCAGTAACACAAAGTTACTGGCGGGCTTAAACCGGTTTTACATGGCCATAACCTCACCCTCAGCTTCTGCAGTGGTTCATAACATTTAGTTAGTTATTCGGTCCTCGCCAGTAACTTTGTGTAACTGATCGTTCCAAGTCGATACTTCTGTGGTGGTTCTTTTTGTTTTATGTCTTGGTGTTTAAAAATTTTTGTGCTGTTGGCGCCTTATGTATGTTTTCATATTTTTAGTTAAGTTAAGGTAATTGAGTAGCCACCTATTGGGAAAATAGCTGCTCATTCGGCTTGCGATATGTTTCATGGTATAAGTATCTGATTGTTAGTTTGGTTTTTTCCCACCTCGGTTTTTGGAGTGGGAATCTTTTTCTGATTGCGCCTTTTCCTGATCTTTGCCTACTTGCACCTTTTTAAATAATCCATTTAAACCATGTACATCCACATGTGACAAAATCGTAACTTATATAAATTAACACTAGTAAATTTTGTTCATATGCAATTTTTTAAAGTTAAATCTTATATTTCTTAAAAGATGTGATTAATTAATTCATATGCTCCTATATAATAGTGGTTTATAGAGATCAAAAGTTTGGATCCCAATGTTTGTTCTGTATATGCCTTGTAAGCGCATACGGTCTTGTAAATTTTTCCCCGCATATCTCACATATGATATTTTGATCCCTGTCATGATCAAATTTGATATGCCTCTGCAGGCACACTTTAGCTGAGTAGACTTTTCCACAAACCGAACACTCCCACTCCGTAGGTTTAGTTTTACCGCCTTTACTAGTGGTGGGGTTAATGGTCTTACAAATTCGCTGGTGAGCGTAAAAGTTAGAATTGTGACTAAATGATTTGCCACAGGGACATCCTATCTTCTCTCCAATCCCATGATGTTCCTTCTTATGATTAGAAACAAGCCATTTGAAGGTAAAAGCCAACCCACAAATATCGCACTGGAATCTCTTCACACCAAGATGGACGATCTGCTGGTGTCTATCCCTATTGTACATATTCCCGAACTTTTTCTCGCAGTAAGTACACTCGTATTTCTTGCCGGTAGTGGTATGTGTTTTCTGATGTGTTTTCTGTACATGGTCTTTCAAGGCTCTCAGTTGAGTAAAGGTGCTCTGGCAGGTAGTACAGTTATACGCCTGTATACTGTTCACCTTTTCCGTCCTGAAACACAAAAGAGAAATTAATTTGTTTAATGCAACTAATGGTTTACTTAACACCTAAGTATGAAACAATTACCAGGAACTGGTTAAAATCATTAAAACACACATGCAAAAGCAATAAATATAGCAAAGACAGGGATATATGGAAAACGTATCAGTACAGTAGCTCCCTGTAGTATCTATTTTCTGGAAGTTGGTAACTTAGCTACCTTAAAGAAAAATGCAATACGTCGGTTTGAATATTCTACAATTTCTATTCAATGAGCCGGACATCTTTGATATTCATGAGTATTTATAACGTCATATAGCTCTTATTGAAAATGCATTATCAATATTAATGCTATATATTTCACATTTTTATGTAAATGCTTATCAAAATATTTCCTATTTCCTACCATTGACTGACTATCGATTCTGAAGCTAAAAGTAGGCAATGATCAGGAAATCGCAATTAGAACCATTAACAATTAGGTACTTATACTAAGAAAACATATCGTAAGCCGAATGAGCAGCTATTTTCCCAATAGTCAGCCACTCAGTTACCCAAACTTAATAAAAATATGAAAACGAACATAAAGCGCAAACATTCAACACCAAAACATAAAACAATAAAAACCACCACAGAAGTATCGCCTTGGAACGATCAGTAATATAAAATTACTGGCGGGCTTAAACTAGTTTTACATGGCCATAATCTCACCATCACCTGAACAAATTTAAGCACATTTTTTTTAAAAAAAAAAATAAGATTTTATTTAATATTATGATTACTGATTTTAACTTTTTCTCGTTAAATTCAATTGTAGCTTAATCTTTGACCGATTTTAGTTTCGAAATCACTGAAACTGTGCTACCTTTTCTTTCCCGCCTGGTGTCTATGTTGTTTTTTATTTTTTTTAATTTAATTATTCCTGGTCTTTACCTTCTTTAAGTTAATCAGACATGATCTGATATCAACATCAAGTTGAACGACCGCCTTGGCAGTCAGTAAAACTACTTGGATAAACAAAATCTACCGGGATTCGAACCAGCGACGGTGGGATCCTCCTGAGCTTTAACCACTGCACTAAATTATAATGCAGAATTTATAACAATATGAGAGTATCTATAATATACCACGCTTCAACGATCAATGACTTTCTAAATATACACATTTGAGGATTCTGTATACATAATCAAAATAAACATTAAGATTGTAAACCTATAGGTGCTCTTTTTTTTAGTGTTTTATTATTATCATTATTATGTTTTTATCATTTTATTCCCTTTTTATCATAAAAAGAATTGATGGAAAACGGGATGCTTCTTCAACAATCGTTTAAAAATCAGCTACCGGAACTCCTCGGCCATCTCCTGATTGGGCGAGGCAGTTCCGATTGGCTTTTTAATGGGAAAATATCATGCAATATATAAAATATACATTTCATCTCATGAATTGAAAGGATACAATTTCTCTTTTGTGCTGTTGTTTGTTTCTTTGTATTGAGATTTATCGTCCCAGTCTACAATTTTTCAGTGGAGCCACCACTTCCTGAGTATTGACCAGTACTCTATGGAGTTAATGTACCGGGTCTTGCTCAAGGAAACAATACGGTGACCCTTGTGGGGTTCGAACCCAGGACCTCTCGAGTCGGAGTCCGATGCTTTACCACAAGGCCACCGCGACCCCCTCATTCGTGCTGTGAACCTATGAAAACTCTGATATATTTTCGTTGGTATTCATCTAAATCTAATATACTCTACATAAAGCCAGCTGGATATAAAGCCACCAATAGGTTCTACTAAGTTTATAGTATACCACATCTCTCAGAAACTGCATTTTTCAAAACCTCACTACTATATTTAGTAAAGCACCACAAGAAAATATGACCATGTTATCCTTCGGCAAACCAAAGGTCTTAGAAAGTGTCGCAGAAATTGAATTATTTTGAATAGGGCTTTTGCATGTGCAAGGGAGGTAATCAAACATCTTGACATTGAAAATCAAGCAAATGTGAGGAATAATTTTAACAGTTTGGTGCTCAGCTATGTGTACTATACACTTTTGCCTTCGCTAGGTGTATTCTAAAAAAAATAATCAATTTAGAAATTTTTTTTCCGGGAAAATAGCTACTTCACTTGCTGACAGTTGTTCAATGGAAAAAAACCCTATTCGAAAATATTTCAATCGATTTTTGGATTCCAAAATAGTGACATGGTCACATTTGTTTTCTTAAAGACCTATTTCCATGTCTATTGAGGGTCATTAGATAAGGGACAGGGCATTAGAAAACCTAGTGCCCTGACAATGACTCAGAATACAGGTAGGGGCCAAAACAGGAAAAATCAATATTGATTGCAGAGGGAGGCAGTTTTATTGCACAGGTTATCAGGGACTATAAAATCAATAAACAGTGAAACTACTGGTAAGTATCCTTATGGGGCCTCTTTATGACCCCCTGCAGAGATGTGATAATCACCTCATTATGCCAGTACTTTGATCTAAGGGCCATATTGCACCATTAGGGGTCATTAACCTTATAAACGGTGGTACCACTTTTAGCTTCCTCAGAAGTAGGTCTTTAATTTTTTTTTTCTTTTTTTAGAAAACCTGATATTTTGAACAGGAAAGTTTCTGGTAGATGTTATATCGACAGTTGGATGACATAAAATCAATACAAATGGTCAAAGCGTAAAGATAAATGACAAACGAGGAAACGGTGGTTTATAAGGCTTAACTTTAATATAATGAAAGTTATAGTAATATTAGCCTACATATCAAAAAGTTATCTTTTCTTTATTCAAAACAAAACAAACATCAATGCATTCCTCCACAGTATTGTCATTTTCCTCGACCTACTTTTCAAGTCAAGCAGAAATAAAAAAATAATAATAAAGTACTGGTAATCTGGCTCCCTGACGGGGTGAGTGTATGGACTTTCCCAAGAACAATAAAGCTATAATAAAGGACAGTTCTAACATGAGTTCAGTTGTTTGCCATAGGCGTACAGTATCGGTTCAAACAATACAAACATGTCCGGCTATCTCTGATAAGCCAATCATACCGTTACTGAAACCGTAAAGTAAACTGAAGAGTTATCCACTGGAAAAATAAAACCATCCGATGAACCTCACTTTTTCAAGAGGCATACAGCGCATCACTTCAGCGTGTGACACTTTTTCTTATGGTAAAGTAAGGATGCCCTGTGTTTATAAATTTCTCCACAATCCGAGCATTCATGTTGCTTGCTTAGGCCGTGTGTTGACAGGTGTTGCGCTAGGTACCTTTTCTGGTAAAACACTTTTCCACACAAAGTACAGATAAAAGATCCTTGAACACCGCACACTTTAATGTGTGACTTTAGATGTACCACGAACACGTTACATTTAGGACATTGTTTCTTTTCTTGGTGCGTTTCCTCGTGTCGTTTCAGATTTTGACGAGTGAGGTATGTCTTCTGACACACCGCACATGAAAGCTTTGTGTGTGGCTCGTGGTGCCGCATGTGAACGTGTAGGCTGTGCCTCCTGGGGAACGTCATTCCACATACAGCGCACACATAGCTGGCGTCATTGGGATCATGTGCCCTCACATGCTCCGCTAAAATGTCTTTTCGGAAAAACGCTTTTTGACAGATTTGACATTCGTAAGCGCGAATGCCAGTATGTATCCTTTTGTGCACATATAATGCTCCCTTTCTCTTGAATTGTTTGCCACAAACATCACAAATCCAGATGCCACCCATTCTGAAAAAATAAATCAATCACATATTACAAGTGACCTTCAGAACGTCAATCGGCAATGCGTCGTCCGATCAACGTCAGGACTCGGATGCGTGTATGGCGTGAAATTAGGTATGTATTTTTGCAACTGTCTGTTAGCCGGAAGACGGAAAGCAGTCAAAACACGTGTAGTTTGATCGAATGAATTTGATTATTCTGACGAAAACGTGTTTTGGTTTAATAGGTATTACAAAGTAAACATTTTCTCTATTACACATTCCTTGGTAGCTTCACTCTAACAGAAAGGTAAAAGTAGACAATGAATAGGAAACGGCGCAATCAGAAAGAAATTCACACTCCAAAATCTTAAAAGGTAACTAGAACTAGAAATGCGTGTTTGTAAAACACTATGCCCCCAACTGTATGTTTGTCCCTAACTTGGCAGTTTGTATGATCATTTATTTAATTCGAATGAAGTGAAATTTAATTTTCTGAAGAACCTGTTCAGTTGCCTCTGTTTTGACCAAGATCTTTGAAACAGAATGTAATTTTTTTTTTGCAGGCAAAAAAAGGAGTAAAAATTTCAAAATGTCAAAATTTGACGGAAAATGCTCAAAAGTTAATCAGGTGATCTTCTCAGCCCCAACCAGATTAACAAATATGAAGGCTATAGCTCAAATACTTTTTGAGATATCTTGCACACAAGATTTTCAAATTTTGCTTTAAAAGGGACATAACTATAAAAAGGGGCATAACTCGGACATGACATAAAATATGGGTCAATCATTTTTTCATGTCAGAGGAATTGGTATCACTGATTTTCAGTAAGTAGGTCCAACTAAGGTTCTTGGTATTTTCTGACACAACATAGCTAAGATGGCCAATCTTAATGTCCTATAACTTGGCAAAGGTAATAGTACAAAAACACAGAAAAAATGGGGTAACTGCCTGTTAATTTGTTGTTTTTACCTATCAAAATGTGTCGATATTTAAACCTTCGTTACTGTCGCCAAAACAAAACTCAAAACATATCTGTTAAAAAGCTTCTTGTAAATGGAAGTTTATATACACTTTTATATGTTTAAAATATCAGCTGAGTATTCTAGTTAATGAATTATATATTTGTTATGTTTGTGTGAAAACAATGCAATAGTAGCCATTCACCTTTTTACATGTCGCCGGAAAATGACTTTTGTATAAAACCTGCGTGATTGCTATATGCAACATACTGTGACAGACATTTATAATACGTGTCAAACAACCTTTGTAACTTCAAAGTGACCACTAAACTAGACCACGTTGCCATATTGACATATTTTCCATATAAAGGCATTGTCTACGTGTTAGCTTCTGCTGGAAATAACCAACTGTGTTTCAAAAGTAAATAGATAAAACTTTCGTGACTACAAGCATAGAGCTAGGTAAGGTCCACAGGTTGTTTATAACATGCACACTGTCTTTGTACATGCTATTTCAGTATTTTTAAGCCAGACACTGACAGCATAGTTTGTAAAACAATCAGTTACATGTATTTCAAAGGTGGTTTTAAACCTTCGAGATTTAAGCTTTCGTTACCGAAATATGCCATGACATACGATAAATCGGGATTATATTTGAAAAAGGTCTTCATATATATCAATATTAGCCATCATGTGAAAGTACCTACCCCTGCCGACTAGAAAACGTGACAACGAGACCAGTGAAAGTAGACATAGCAACAGATTTTGGTTTCCCCTTTGAGGAAAAGTAGGTAAAATAGTGTTATTGTTAGAAATAGGGCAGCCAAGAAGTAGAGCATCGATCCTGGATGTTTTTTCTATCTATATGTAGCAAAGGACATTTTTCAGTGAGATGAAAAACATAGGGCGTGCATCATTTCCCTCCAATGGTATACTAAAGTACATTAACTTCAGCAAACCTTCGTTACTGGTCGGTAACGAAAGTTTTAACATCAGTATTTTGGGCTTTTGGCTTCTGGAGGTGTTTATATTATCACAATAAATTAAAATATATAAACCATATCATACAACAAATTTATTGAAGGCTTTTATTTGCATTATTTTTAAGTTCAGTGGCGTATGGGCGCACATGTATCGAAATATACATGGGATCTGCTACATTTGTAACAAGCAGTTCTGTAAAATGCAACGTTGTACTAAATTAGTACTTAATCTACAACGAGAGTGTGTATGGAACATTTCTGCATACTTTCAGTGAATTATGAACCCAGACATAGCACATGATATCCATAACAAAGACAATAGATAAAATTAAAAAGATGAAATCTTCGTTACCATATTTCAGGCATGTTTAGTATCTCTTACATTGTTCTAGATGATTTAACATTTTGCCACAAATCAAGAAGACGGACGTGTGTGTATTATGTTTTAAATTGGCTTGCAACCGCCTACTTCTAACTGAACTGTAACAGGCATAGCATGATCATTAAACCTTCGTTATAAACATTCGTTACGAAAACGAAATGGTCAAACTAGGATCCACATGATATATATTTTCTCTTTGTTTTGTGTTCGGTTATATTTTGAAGCACTCTTATTCAAATTTAAGTGCTGTAATTAACATTACTTTGTGTTTGGCTAGTATGAGGATCCCTCAAAATCTACCAAAATCTTCGTTATATTTAGCAGCGTTGGGATAAACTAAGATTCGTGGAGATGATAATTAAACACAACTCAAAGTGATACCGGCACATGATATGAAACGGTTAACTGTTTTGTTTTTCAGCCATGACTATTTTTACACTCCCTCGTTCAGTTGTAATTCAAACTTTTAGTTTAAGCAAATTTGTTAGCCAAATCAAAGGATTTGTGTATAAAAATGGAGAAGATTTTAGGCCCTTGTGTATACGTTAAGGTTTTGAAGATTCACAAATTCAAATCATGTTTGATTTCATCAGTGTTCTTACAAATTCTTTCCACCATTACAATACCGATTTTCAAGGGTGGTATCTAATTATACAATACAAAAAGTTAGGGTACGGAGTATCGAAGGTTTTCCCATGGACTAAATTGCCATTTTATCACTTAAATTTGAATGGATATAGCAAAAAATCTAGAAAAGTGTTGCATTCAGAATTTTAGGACATAGTTTCTGAATGGTTGACCTAAGTTAAAATGTATAATAGAAAGATATTCTCAAAAGTTGAAAATCGGATATTTGTTTTATGCAGTTGGACCTACTTATTGAAAATCAGTGTATATGAAATTTCAAATCCCTAGCATTCACAGTTCAAAAGTTTCAATTTTCACCGAAAAGTGGGAAAAATCATTCAAAATTCCGTATTTTTGTCAAAATTTGACGGATAACTCTCAAAGGTTAATCAGGTCATCTACTCCTCAGCTCCAACCAGTATACCAAATATGAAGGCTCTAACTCCAATCCTTTTTGAGATATCTTGCACACAAAAGGGACATAACTCAAAAAAGGGGCATAACTTGGACATCAAAAAAAAAAAAAAAAAAAAAAAAAAAAAAAAAAAAAAAAAAAAATACTGGTCAACTATTTTTTCATGAGGAATCTGTCTATGAAATTTCAAAACCCTAGTTTTCACCGGTCAAAAGTTTCAAATTTCACCGAACAGTGGAAAATCAATCAAAATTCAAAATTCCATATTTTTGTCAAAATTTTACGGAAAGTTCTCCAAGGTTGATCAGGACATCTACTCCTCGGCCCCAACAATTATACCAAATTTGAAGGTTCTAGCTCAAATACTTTTTGAGATATTTTGCATACAAGGTTTTCAAATTTTGTTTTCAAAGGCACATAACTCAGAAAAGGGGCGTAACTCAGACATGAAAAAATATATGGGTCAACTATTTTTTTCATGAGGAATACACATGAAATTCAAAATTCCTAACATGCACCATTCAGAAGTTAACGGACGCACACACACACAGACAGACAGACACACAGACAAGCCGAAAGCAATATGCCCTTCCAACTTTTTCAAAGTTGGGGGAATAAAAAGTGCCTTGAGAGGCACGTATACCCCCGGCTGGTAGCCCCCCCCCCTCCCCACCCCACCCCTAAGCCCACCTCCCCCGACCCAGACATACTCACTAACAATGACACACTGAAACTCATTTCAGAAAGAAATAGAGAACTCTCAACAAGTACATCTTAAAAATTTGTTTTCGCAAAAAGCAATGTCTAAAACCATTGGGAGTGGGGGGGGGGGAGTATAGTAGAATGACAGATCTATTATAGAGAAGTATACAGAGCTGACTTGTAAACTCAATCTAGGACTTGATCATGGACATTGAGGGCTAGATCCTCGGTGCTAGATGGAAAATAGGTCATTCTTTAATAAAATTAATAAAAAAAAAAAAAAAAAAAAAAAAAAAAAAATAGATGTCCTAGATCTTGACCTCTAGCCCCACCCTGAGCATGGACCCCAGAGGCAAATGTCATTAGGGACAAGGCAAACCATACAGAGAACCTATGCTGCAAGTAAATGATTTTTAAACAGGGTGGTAAAAATAGTACAGAAAATACATTTATAAAGAAGTTATAGATTTTGACCTCTATTCCAACCCCCGCACATAGACCCCAGAGTCTGGACCTAACACGGTACCTATGGTCTAAGTATGAATGCTTTCTGATAAGACTTAGCGGATGTCAAGAAAATAGACTCACTGAAAAGTTATCATGGTATCTATCATATTGTAAATGTGTCATAGATTTTGACCTCTAGCCCTACCCCCCCCCCCCCCGGATGGTACCCAGGATTTGGTGACATTGAATATGAAAGCAAACCCTATAGGGTATCTATGAACTATATAAGAATACATCCCAAGATATGGACTTAGAGAAGAAACATTAACATTGAAGTCAGCACATTTTAGTGACCTTGATTTTGACCTCTAGCACCACCCCCGGGCACGGGCCCTGGGGTCCGAACTCATGGAAACAAAGCAACCACTATAGGGTACCTATGGTCCAAATATGAATAGTTTCTGACCATTGGTTCATGAGATATACACCTCTAGAGAAACTTTAACCAAAACTTAGACATAAATTCTACGAACGTTCCGGAATTACGAACGAAGAAACTAACTAACTAACTAACTACAGTCAGTGGACATAATTATTCGCCACCTTTGGAAAATTCCATAGACTTACATGTATTTTCATGTTTGCAAGAAAAAATATTCTGCTTCTCCTGGTCAACATATTTTTATGTGAAAGGTAAATGAATAAAGCAATAAACAAGATATTTTCCATTTAATTCCATGTCTGCGTTTTAAAGCTACAATTTTTTTAAAAACTTGCGATTTTTTTTTTTTGGACACTTTTTGGGCAACGTCACCATTGACGTCAATGGGAAAGTCGCTTTTTCAAAATTTTCCGAAATTTTAAACTGCTGTACATACAAAATGCAATGTTGAAACTTCACCAACTAACCTTTGTTTATTGCCTTAATCATTTAACTTTCAAATGACACCAAAAACGTGAAAATATGTTGACCAGAAGAGGCAGAATATTTTTTATTGCAAACATGAAAATACATGTAAGTCTATGGAGTTTTCCAAAGGTGGCGAATAATTATGTCCACTGACTGTAACTAACATACAAACGGACGAACGGAAAAGCGAAAACTATATACCCGTCGGCATAAATGCCGGGGGTATAAAAACTAAATTGATAATCAGGTACTTATACTAAGAAAGCTTATCGTAAGCCGAGTGAGCAGCTATTTCACAATAGGCGGTTACTGAAAACGAACGTAAGGTGCTGACAGAATAAAAATTCAGCTTCAAAACATAAAACACTTAGAATAAAAACAGAACTATCGCATTGGGCACTATTTACGTGTATGTCAGATTATATCCGTCAACTGCGAAACATTTGAACTGTTTTATTTTGATGGGTCATGGTATCCAATGACGTAATGACCAATGACTAATCTGGCGTCCTTTTTATGGGACATAGGCAAACAGTTTAGCCACAGATGTGACTCCGCAGTACGCGGCTATTCAGTTTGCTAAGAGGATTTCATCAAAAATTCATATGAAAATTAAAATTCACTCCTGATGCCCCTAAAATGAAAGTGGACTCACCCAAATGATAATGATGGGAAAATCCATTCATCAACTATGATGCTTTTTTCGTCATGAGACAGTGAATACTTCTATATGCGTTTTGCTGAATAACACATAGGATGCACATGTTACCATGTGCATGCAGCGTGAAAGACTGTCTGTGTGTGTTTTGCATGATCCTGACCAGACAAACATATTTTACCTATTTGTCAATATTTTTCATGAATCGATACTACCCTCAACATGTTTAACATAGGCCGACTCTTTTGCATCTTTTGCACAGTTAAACAGTAATCTTTCATTATAGATTCGCGTCACATATTAACCTCACTATAATTTTTTGTGTATAAAATAAATTTGATCGATAGAAACATACACGTGCATAACGGTAAATCTGCATCAGGAAAACATGTACATGCAATATATACCCCCTTAAACCCCACTTTTATATAGAAAAACTGGGGTATGCAGGGGTATACCTATTTTTTCTTATTTTTGCTCCAAAACATAGATTGTGGGTACTCGTTAGAACCGCCTCGTTTAATTTTTTTCTGTATATTGCATAGACAAGTTTTCTTAATGGTAACGCGAGTCTACGATGATCGTTCCTTCGTACATAGAGTGAAGGTAAGTAGCCATCTGACCAACAATTTGGGTCCCGATCGGGCCTGACACAAACCGGGCTGTATAGTCACAGAAGATGGTTAGAGACTGGAAATTTTGGATTTAGAAAGTAAAGAAAGAAGTGTAGTGAAGTGAAGTGAAAGTCTTTATTTATAGAGGGTAGCTCGTTTGGCATTGCCAATCTTCCACGAGGCCCTCTATTAAACAAATTAAAATACAGACATACATTTAACAAAAATATACTTGTACAATAAACCACCCTGTAGGAAAATCAACAATGTACAACCGGTGAGCTTGACCAGCTCTCTCATAAAGTTAGAAGATGCATAGCAGACGATGCAGATGACAATGTCGTTCAGAAACATTGATATCAGTAACATTATTGACCCTCCTATGGTGTGGTTCTATGATTTATGACTGTTACAAATTACATCACATCATTACACCAGCAATGAAAAAAATAATTAATTTGCATATAAACACATCAGTGAGATTATTATTAAAACACTTGCTTTAAAATGCAAGAAACTCTAAAATCAAACTGTTGAAAATTGTTGACGAATATCATGAGTTACATAGATATGCAAAATATTACAATATCACATAGTTATCAAAATATGGCAAATTATACTATCGGTGTAGAGGAAAGAAAGGCGCTGATCAGCTTCGCAGTTACTGCTAAGCTGATCTGCGCCTTTGTTTTCGCCTATGCGGATTGCTGTTTTTCCCATGCGGCGGCTCAGTTATAATTTAACAGGGTTCCCACAAACTTAATAAAGTAAAATTCCCTGACTTTTCCCTGACCAATTTTCAAAATTCCCTGACCAAAATCATCGGCGTTTTCAAGCTGAAAGGCAATTTTTCTCTTTTAAACAGGGACTCAAATTTGAGATGAGTTCACAAATTCATTAACAAAATAAGCTTTCTAATGAGACACTATGACAAATACATCCATGCTTGTTGTAGAAGAAAGTGCCATAGCCAATTGTTGTTTCTCCCTTACTATTTTAAAATTTCTTCTTCTGATTCTGAAATTCCCTGACTTTTCCCTGACTTTAGCCATTTTTTTAAATTTCCCTGAATAATTTCAAAATTCCCTGACTTTTCCCTGACCTTGAATTTTTTACATTTTTCCCTGACTTTTCCCTGACCATGGGAACCCTGTAATTAAATGAGACTATTCAGCGGGTCAAGCTGTTTATGAGAAGATATCTGAACATTGTAATTGACAACAGTCACAAATGACAGAGCCTGGGTAAGCACAGAGCCTGGGTAAGCTGTATGTTAGGATATTATGAGAAGATATCTGAACAATGTGATTGACAACAGTCACAAACACGACAGAGCCTGGGTAAGCACAGAGCCTGGGCAAGCTGTATGTTAGGATATTTTAAATCATAGCCATTTTTCAGAAACTGTAACTGAATGGTAGCCCTCTATCTCTAGGAAAAAGTTGCTCGCTCGGGTGACTGTTCTTTTATGTTGGTAACAGAATGACGATCGCCCTAAACCGTCCAACATTACGGACACTTCTCCGTATTTAGGCAATGCTTTTAAATTTCTTTATTTATGAGCTTAGCCCCAATTCTTACAATTATTTACCTTATTAGCATAAAATATGTTTATTAAGTTGATAATAATCAATAGCTGTGGCCTTTAGATTACATAATTATAGGTATTATTGATTTTTTCACCTGACATCATCAAACCTCACTTTTACAATAAAAGTTTAGGTTTAAGGGGCAAAGATTCACATGGAGATGTTTTCATGACGGATTTCTTATATCAGCGCAACGATGACATAAGTCAACATTCTCTCCGTTAAATATGCATCCATTGCCGTGTGGTATTTCCATTTATGTACTTGGTAACATTGTAGCGAGTGTAGATATCAGCCCCCACTGGCCCCAGACCTCTCACTCAAAGCCTTTACTACTAAGACTCAGGGTATAATTGATCAAAATATTTAGAATTACTAAATCGATACAGCTAAATGTATTCTTTATTCATATCCGAAAAGTCCTTAAATACATTAAAACTTCAAAAATATGAATGATTTTTAACATTATGTCTCTTAAAAGTACTTCGATATCTGAAATGAAGACCGCATAATTCACATTTGAACTTTTGTCGAAAACCGTGTTTAACCTGAATATGATCAGCAAGACTATCGCGCCTCTTAAAGGTGACATTGCAAATAGAGCACTGGAGTGATGACATTACGTCTGACTTGCAATGATAAGTTTGATGTCGTGTCAGGCCTTGTTTCTTTGAGAATGACTTGCCGCAAACCTCACACGTGTTACAGCTGACACAGCCATGCTTCGTGATGTTGTGAGCCTCCAATTGTGAATTATAGTAGAAACGTTCGAAACAAAGTGAGCACTGAAATTTCAGCTTATCCCTTTGGTGACGTGTAAGAATATGCCGTTTCAATCCTCTTGGGCTCTTCAAGCAACAACCACAAACATGGCACACGTGACTACCGACAGTCAGTTTGCACCTGAAAGAGAAACGAAAGAAATGACATGGAAAGCAAGAGCTGATATGATAGGCCCAAAAACCTGCCCTAAAGTCAAATTTAAAACAGACAGTCAACATTTAGACTAGCGTAGTTATACAAAGCACAGCTCTGACTTTAAAAGGAATCCACTTCAGTGATAGCATGGCCTTGGTCTAAAAGATTCATATTGGACACCAGCGAATGAAAGCTAATAGAAGTACTTGCCACTAGCTGGAAGGAAAGCGATAAAACAGAATAACCACAAACTACCGGAACATTTTCACCCTATTAGGCTTGAAAAAGCAAATGAAAGAAATGAAAACAGAAGAAAGTCCCACTCAAAAAATGAGGTGGGAAAAAATAAATTGACAATAAAGTACCAATACAAAATGAGCATATTGCTAGCCAATTAGAAGTCATTTCCCAATAGTTCGCCACTCAGTTACCCGGACTTAACTAAATATACACATGGGCAAAAGTTAGGGCGCAATTTAAGCTCTTGGGAAAAGTTTGAAAAAAAATCCACCTTCCTTTTTTTCTGGCGATACTGAATTTTTTTTATCACATATATTTCATACCTTGGCCTAGCTACAGGCCAATTTATGGAAGTTCACATTTTGTCTTTGTGCTACGGAGGATACAATATGCCATGTACGAAAAACACCACTTTTACTGAAAACGAGTTTGCAGTTTTGCTTCTGCACTCCGTCACGCTCAATGTTTGAAAAGCGAAACGGGAATAAAATGTTGAATCTGATCATACTCAGTGAATAAACGACTTTGGATCTAAAACTTCATGTTTCATTCATGTTTCATTTCCAAACCAACTAATCATATAAAATATGCAGTTTGCTTTGATTTCTGTGGGAATCAAAATTCCTGGATTTTTTTTTTGCAAATAAAGCCGTAAAAGAAAAATTAAGCCCGCCAGCAACTTTGTGTTACTGATCGTTCCAAGTCGATACTTCTGTGGTGGTTCTTTTTGTTTTATGTCTTGGTGTATAAAAATTTTTTTGTGCTGTTGGCGCCTTATGTATGTTTTCATATTTTTAGTTAAGTTTAGGTAACTGAGTGGCCACCTATTGGGAAAATAGCTGCTCATTCGGCTTACGATATGTTTCATGGTATAAGTACCTGATTGTTAGTTTGGTTTTTTCCCACCTCGGTTTTTGGAGTGGGAATCTTTTTCTGATTGCGCCTTTTCCTGATCTTTGCCTACTTGTACCTTTTTATATCAGAGTTCTTGTGGTTGTGCCGTGTGGCGGCCCTAAAAAGTCTCCCCGTACATCCATTTAATGCTCTTATTTTTCCAATCCTCAGGGATTGCTTGCAATCAGTTTGTATTTTCCTATCTCTAACTACCACAACTCTTCGATACCGTATTGAAGGTCATTAGTTGACCGTCACTCGTATCTCGTTGTATAAGCGATTCTTACGTTTCTATCCATGGACTTGTATTAGACATGGACCTGAGGTGTGGGTTTCGGTTATACCTTTTTCTTTCATTCGAAAGATTTTGCATTACGATTAAGTGCATTATTGATTCTATAACCGGTATGAGTGTCGCGCTCCTTTTGGCAGTATCAACACAATACTCCCAACTATGACTATCACAAAAATATTAGGAATTACATTAACTCCCCTTAGGTTGCATGCCGCGTCTACTGTACGGATTCCTCATTCAACTAACAATTTTCAAAATTTATTACCTACTGTAAGGGTGACACCTCTTAATTTATTTTCGGCATCTACTGTTAATCTACACGGAGCTTCTAATTCTAATATGTTTCGCAATAATCTTCAGATTAGGTTATCTCCACTCAAATCACCAATTTTACGTAAATATATTAATCCGTTCAAGAGACCTGGAATGTACCCTAGTATTTCTAAGTGCAATGCCAAGAAGTGCAACTGTTGCAATCATTTATGCTCTAAGACTACTATCACTTCATCTGTGAATGGTAGGACATTTTCAGTGGTTAATGATTCTGATTTAGACTGAAAATCAATGGATCTTGTATATGTTCTTACTTGAAATACAAACAATTGTAGGATGCAATATGTTGGACAAACTTGTCGAACTTTGCAAAAACGATTTGGTGAGCACTATCGTAGAATCAGAAAGCCCAAAAATAATGATACCTTTCTGTACCAGCATTTTAAGCGCACTGGTCATTCTCCCAATGATGTTAAAGTTCAACCAGTGGAGAAAATCACATATGATGAAAATTCTTCAGTTAGATTCAAAAACATTAAACGCTTTGAAACTGAACTTAAATGGATAAAATTACTGCAAACACCCTTTCCACTGGGATTTAACGACAACATTTACCATGAAGGCAATATTTCCAAAATGCCCGATTTTGATGTACTTACACTTTCGGACTCTCGTAAACGTAAATCTAGATCTCATGGTATACGGAAAAAGGGTAATGACAAACGTAAACGGTGCGCTGCATTGAAATTGAACATTTCTCTTAATGATTTAGCTGTTAAACTAAGGATTCACGGTCGACATCCAATGCTGTCGTATCTTAGTTCTCTACCTATTGCTGCATTACGTTCCTTGGACACAGAGGCTAATAGATTTTACGATAGAAATCATCAAATGTATGACGCTGCACTGTTAACAAGATGTTATACTCAGCATGCTCTTCGTCCATTTATCGATTCCGAATCTAATCACATAAGAAGTTTTATTAAAATTCCTTTCATCAATAAAGGAATTGACTTTATTGATTTACCAAGCATATTCCCGGATAAATCAGTGATACAGTCTATACCTACCTACTTCCAAAATTCAGAACCTCCTATTATTTGTTACAAATATAACAAACCAATCAGAAATACAGTTTTTAATTTTAATAAACTTGTTTCTGATCTTGATATCCATGCTAATACTCCTAAGTCTTGAGATTGTAAAGATTCAAAATATGTTTATCAACCCGCTGGACATATTGTTACTGGAAATTTAAAAATAATTTCGGATTCTAGAATTCGCAAAATTGTTTCTAAAGGTCCGAAATATAGATTCCCTTCCTACATTAATTTCGACAAATGTAGAGAGGAGATTTCATCTGCATTAAATGATTTCGGTAATCGATGGTGTAAACGAGAGGGTGTTGAGGATAATGCTCTTAAAGAATGGAAAAGAAGTATCTTCACTATCGTGGATAAACGTATTAAGTTTTATTCACAAAATACTAATCTTTTACCTCCTAAACCCAAATCGTCATTTAGGCATTTGAAGCAGGGTATCCAAGAATTTCATAGAAAGTATGTCTTGGTTCCGGCAGATAAAGCCGCAAACAATGTTGTTGTCGTTTGTAGGCTTCACTACGTTAACACCTTAAAACAGGAGCTTGATGGTACCAGGGCTTATCTGGAGACAGATACTGATGAGGTGTCTGTAGTTAATGCCCACTTAAACGATTTACCTGTTAAGTTTTCTGTTTGTGTCAATGAAGGCCAAGACAAACTTCCTACGATGTATTGGTTACCTAAGCTTCACAAAAGACCATACAAAGCTAGATTTATTGCAAATTCTAGCTCTTGTACTACCACTGAACTTTCTAAATTATTAACTTCCTGTCTTACTGCTATCAAATCTCATGTTATAAGATACTGTGAGACAGTGTATGAAACTTCAAATAAAAATTGGTTTTGGTCAATTAAAAATTCTGGTGAGGTGCTCAGTAAATTGAAGTGTAGAGGGTTCCGTGCGACAAGCTTGTCCACATATGATTTTTCTACTCTGTATACAACATTACCACATAATCTAATAAAAGAAAAACTTCTGGATTTGATAGAGTGGACCTTCAAAAGGGCATTAAAAAACTATGGTTCACTTTATTTGGCATGTAATGACAGAAAGGCTTTTTTCACTTCCTCTGACCAAAGTCGGTATACACTTTGGTCATGTCAGAATGTATGCGATGCCTTATCCTATCTCCTTGATAATATTTATATTAGATTTGGGACCAAGTTATACAGACAAATTGTTGGAATTCCGATGGGTACAAATTGCGCACCTCTCGTAGCTGATTTATTTTTATACTGCTACGAAAGAGATTTCATGGATTCTCTTAACCATGATAATCAAGCTGATGTTATCGAGGCTTTTAATTCCACATCTAGGTACCTCGATGACCTTTTGAACATTGACAACCCTTATTTTGAAGGTATGGTCAATCAAATTTATCCACCTGAACTTCAGTTGAACAAAGCCAATATCACAGATACTGAAGCCCCCTTTTTAGATCTACATCTTTCTGTTGCAAATGGATTTGTTTCTTCTAAAATTTATGATAAGCGCGATGACTTTGATTTTGATATAGTAAATTTTCCTTTTTTGGATGGTGACGTTCCTCGTCGTGCTTCTTATGGTGTATACATTTCGCAACTTATTAGGTTTGCTAGAGTCTGCAATCATGTTACAGACTTCAACGCTCGAAATAAATGTTTAACGGCAAAACTTCTCCAACAGGGCTATCGGTATCATAAACTTCGAAAAACATTTTCTAAATTTTATCGTAGACACTATGAATTGATTTCCAAATATAATGTTGGGTTAAAGACGCTTTTAAGTGAGGGCCTTTCGGAACCTGAATTTTATGGTGACTTGGTTTACAAATTTAAGAAACTTAAAGGAATTAATGATTTTTCTTTTCAGTTCAGAAAAATCATAACACGTTACAGACGTATAGGTTATAACTTAAATGTTATGCGACAGTCTGCATGCTTAGTTTTTAACCCAATCATGGTTGATAACTATGCTGCCTTCTTTAATTGCACGCCGGTGGGTCGGGCGTCAGACTCTATGATGGCCCTGACATAAAGCTATTCATTTTAGTTGGTTGGGGCCGGAGCTTCTTGTCTGTTGCTTGGCCCACCGGGGTCCAACTGGTGTTTTTCTTTTGCTCCGGAGTTAGTAGGTTATTCGGCGCCCAGGGATCTCCATCGTCGGGCAGCTTACTCAGTCTGTGAGTCCTGGTTTTTGATTCATCAGGATGTTTATCATGATTTATTTGTTTGTTCTTGATGATTCACTGACTAGTTAGAGATTCACCACGAGGACCAAATAACTAACTAAATGTTATGAACCACCGCAGAAGCTGAGGGTGAGGTTATGGCCATGTAAAACCGGTTTAAGCCCGCCAGCAACTTTGTGTTACTGATCGTTCCAAGTCGATACTTCTGTGGTGGTTCTTTTTGTTTTATGTCTTGGTGTATAAAAAATTTTTTGTGCTGTTGGCGCCTTATGTATGTTTTCATATTTTTAGTTAAGTTTAGGTAACTGAGTGGCCACCTATTGGGAAAATAGCTGCTCATTCGGCTTACGATATGTTTCATGGTATAAGTACCTGATTGTTAGTTTGGTTTTTTTCCCACCTCGGTTTTTGGAGTGGGAATCTTTTTCTGATTGCGCCTTTTCCTGATCTTTGCCTACTTGTACCTTTCTGTCAGCAGCCCCCGTGGCTGAGCGATTAAGAGCGCTGTTTCTTTATCATTTCATCATCTAACCACTGTGTCTGGTGTGGGTTCGAGCCCCGCTCTGGCCACATGTGAGACAAGCTAAGTTCTGCTTGCTAGAATAATCTTGAAATGGACGTAAAATTGAATTTAAAAAAGATCTAGATCAAATCTACCTTTGATTTGGTGCGAAATTGCCAAACTTGTGCTTTTTAATAAAACAACAGATAACTCGCAAGTAGATTAAGTTCTATCGACCGCTTTACATGTAGCATGCTCGGACACGTGTTGGAGACATACTCCAATAGACACTTTGTTACAATTCAAAACGAATGAAAATTACTTTCGGTGTTAAGTACAATTAGAACGACAACGAAGTATCGCATTGGAATGGCTGGTAATACAGATAAAAATTATAACTAAAATGACTTTGGGGCTTAAATCAGTTTTAAAGGACAAAACCTCGCCCTTGCTTCTGAGGTGGCTCAAATTCACTGTATTTATTAGCAGACGGCAAATAAACAGATTCCAAAGTATATATTGCTTTTGTTAATTGCAGCAGATTTTGCAGGTTAGTTTAAAACTTTGTACAATAAGCAATAACACACGAACCAACATCAGTTACAAGGAACTACTTAAGAGAACTATAACAGAAGTGCATGTACCACATAAGAAGGATTTGTGATTAAATCACTGTGGTGCCTTCAAGCAAACAACAGCAACAATCCCAGTCTCTGATTTGTTTGTAAGGTTTAATGTGTTTCTGAGTAAGTTACTTGCACAACGATCAAAGTAGTCCATGAACCAAAAACACAAAAAGGCAATATTTATTGCTAGCATGAAAACTTAAAATAAACACTACCCAATTAAAATAAAAAGAAAATAAAATACAGAGTTTATCAAGATAATAAAAACAACCGCCTTTTGCAACACTTTTATTGTACTGTATTTTAACAAACGAATACATTAATTCACAACGTCACATCTTGACAGTTTGCCACTGACTCTTTAAAATGTAGACTTTTGGTATCATTCTTGACTTCACTTCAGGAGTGCTTTTCTAGAGTTTTGTATTGCAAGTACTATTTAGTTATTAATATCATAATAAAGAGAGCCTTAAATCCAGTGGCATTAAACGAACAGACATAACTGGTGTTTCTCTGGATCTCATGACACTAGGTAGAAAAACTGATAAAAACATCACTTCAAGGTTAACATCATCCTTGAAAAGCAAGATGGCTAGCTCTTTTCCTACAAGGTAGCCATCAGGCTAGCATCAACCAAAACAGAGGCTTTTCTAGTCAATTGAACCAAAACCATCTTTACAGGAATACTTACAAAATTGAGCCGCCTCATGGGAAAACCGCGAAGCTGATCAGCGCCTTTGTTTTCGCTATTCGGATAGTACAATTCCTCTTCTTCTTAACTCCAAAATTTCCAGTCTATAGCCATCTTCTGTGACGGTACAGTCCGGTTGGTGTCGGACCGTGTCAGAAACCACATTGTTGGTTTCCCACGAGGCGGCTCAAATATTCAACAGCTGTTATTATAAAGAATTACTTTTCTTCAACTTATTGTCATATATTATCCATTTATACTCAGAACCAGAGATTGATTCATAAGTCTCTTTAATCCATTAGTGTTATAACCATCATACAAGTTTTCTTGTGCCTAAGTAACGTCGTTCTCCATGAGAATGATTCCCCACATATACAATGGTTACTCTTTGGACCATGTACACCTTCAGTATGTGCTCTGAGGCAATCTGCTGACGATAATACTTTGCCACATATGTTACAGACATGTTCGGCTTTGTCAATGCATCTCAGTCGGTG
The DNA here is from genome assembly GCA_964017185.1 of Rugalucina vietnamica. NCBI lineage: Eukaryota > Metazoa > Mollusca > Bivalvia > Lucinida > Lucinidae > Rugalucina > Rugalucina vietnamica. Next base: position 10,840,619 of record OZ024870.1, on the reverse strand, counting down.
TCTGACCAGATGATGCTTATAGGTAAAATCTTTGCCACATTTTTCACATGCATACGGTTTTGCATTGTTATGCATATTCATGTGGTTCTGATAGTGACCAAACTCTACATACTCCTTATAACATATACCACACACATACTTTGGCTTTTTACTATGTTTTACCAACTTATGTCTGTGCAAGGTACGTCTGTCATTAAAGGACATTGCGCACTGATCACAAACCAATTTGATGTTTTCATGAACACTTTTTACATGCTGGCGAAGGTCATACATTTGTCCATATTGTTTTCCACACTGCTTGCATTGTACTTTGTGTTTCTGGTGGATGGTTTTCCTGTGCCTTGAGAAGTTTGCTGAGGATGATGTGGTATATCCACAGATCGCACACTGGTTAATCTTTCCTTTCTTTAGGACTGCTTTTGTCTGACTGGGACGTGATGGAACAATCCTAGCAAAGGAAATATATCATTATTTGCCGAGCTCAACAGACTGTCAAACATGGCATAATGAGCTTTGTATTTCTGTGACTCATTTCATGGACAGAATACATGCAATGTAAAATAAAATATTAAGCCTTAGTCCCCCCCTGAAAAGCAGTAAAAACATTCAAAGGGAGATAGTATGGACTATATTGCGCAATTTCGGGTAATGAACCCTCAATGTAAAAGCCTGACATTTGGTTTCTATCGTGGTCCAATATAATCTGGATTGTACGTTTTGACCTTTGGATTTAAGAAGAGGAGGCACTGTACTTACACGAAGCAAAACTGAAGCAGCTTTTCAGTTACTGCACGGCATTATTGACCTACATCTTTGTTCTTACGCATATGTAAAACAGGTTTTCTCATGGTGCAGCTCATATCATATATTCCGAATGCCACACTGGCTTTATGCAATTCTGGCAGTGACCTCATCATCAATGTGCACTGTTCTGGAGTGAGTGCTTCCTAGGTAGATGAATTTATCAACAACTTTCAGTTTTCGTCCGGGTGGACAGCCAAACTCGGCCATGATTTTCCAGTGTCCATCATGGCTAACTGTGTCAAAAGCTTTGGTGAAGTCGACAGACGTCATGTATAGATCTACATTCTGTTCTTGGCATTTCTCCTGAAGCTGTCTTGCTGTGAAGATCATGTCTATTGTTGTCCCTCTATCTGTTCTGAATCCACAATGACTTTCTGGAATAAGTCCTTTCTGATCAAGATGAGCATTCAGGCGATTCTACAGAACTTTTGTCTTTATCTTCCCAACAATGATCTTCCCAACAATGGATAGGAGGGAGATGTCTCTGTGGTTGTCACAGACTTGAGGATTTCTTTTCCGCTTGTATATGTGGATTATAGATGCATCCTTAAATTCTTGTGGAATAGCCTCCTTCGTCCACATATAGTGAAACAACTCGGTCAGTTTCTCTGCTAATGCATGGATAAATCGCACATCTCTCGCAATTGAAATTTGCCTTACGTATAAAGAGTGAGGACAAAAATTTTGATGATTCATAGGTTAAAATAAATCTTTACGTACTACTCGAAACACCCGTACAGAAATAGACTCAGAATACCCGTTCAATGTAAAATATGTGCTCGAAATACCCGTTCAGCACTGCTCGAAAAATACTGAACTGTTTTGCGCGCGACTTGGGAACTTTATATGTCTGTACAGTGATTAAAACCAGTAGTTTTTCTGTTTAATTTTACACTGTAGCCTTCATGTGAGTTTGTGGGTTCTAAGTGTGATGGAATATTCCTATTTTGACACATAAAGTATATTTAACTGAATTTTAGGGTGATTTTTGTCTTTCGAATTTCATACATAATACATGAGCAAAGCCGCCCGAACACGTTTGCGTGTCATTTAATTTTCTGCATACCACTCCAGTGAACAATAAGAGCTGTTGCAGGACAGCGTGCTCGACTGCTTCTGACCTTTGTCAAACATAATGCCAAACCCGACCAGTAACCCAAAGCATTATGCTCATACATCTTTTTGCCATCATGCAATAAGGCAAAATCACTGAACCATGAAAGATAACTATAACTACCTAAGATTTAAAGGTCTCACTCATATTGTGAAAGAAGTGTGTTCATATACCAACAGAGTGCCAAAACACAAGGCAAAATCACTGAACCGTGAAATAAGTTCACACTGACCAATAAGTATTTCAGGGTCAAAGGTCTAGTGATACTTACTCATGATGTGAAAGAAATATGATCATATACCCATTCAGTGTTGAGATATAAAGCAAAATCACTGAACCATGAAATAAGGTCATAGTGACCTATAAGTATGTTTGTGTTAAAGGTCTGGTCATACTCATTCATAATCAAAAAGAAGTATGACAAAATACCAACTGAGTGTCAAGATATAAGGCAAAGTCACTGAACCATGAAATTAGGTCACAGTGACCCAGAAATACTTTAAGGTCAAAGGTCTTGTCATATGCAAACATTTCGTGACAGAAGTATGTTCATATACCAATTGAGGGCCGAGATATAAAGGAAAATCACTGAACCATGAAATAAGGTCATATTGACCTAGGACTACTTTAGGGTCAAAGGTCTTGTCATACACAAACATAGTGTGAAAGAAGTTTGTTCATAAACCACTTGAGTGCCGAGATATAAGGCAAAGTCACTGAACCGTGAAATTAGGTCACAGTGACCTAGGACTACTTCAGGGTCAAAGGTCTTGTCATATGCAAACATACTTTGAAAGAAGTTTGTTCATAAACCATTTGAGTACTGAGATATAAGGCAAAGTCACTGAACCGTGAAATTAGGTCACAGTGACCTATAAGTATATTGGGGTCAAAGGTCTGTTCATACTCACTCATAATCTGAAAAAAGTATGAAAATATACTAATTGAGTGTCAAGATATAAGGCAAAATCACTGCACCGTGAAATTAGGTCACAGTGACCTATAAGTATATCGGGGTCAAAGGCTTGATTGTACTCACTCATAATCTGAAAGAAGTAAGAAAATATACTAATTGAGTGTCAAGATATAAGGCAAAATCACTGAACCATGGAAAGTAGGTCAACAGACCCTTACAGTCATGACACACGTCAGTGTCACAAAGTCAAAAGATGAATGACCAATCATCTTTCTAAGTTGTTTCTATTAAGAAATAAAAATAAAAAACAATTCAGGGAGTTCTAGATTTTGACCTCTAGCCCCGCCCCCTGACGCCGACCCAGAGGTCCGATGTCATGGAACCTAAAGTGTATGAAGTATGAATGCTTTATGATAAGTTGTTGTCAAGATATGGACTCCTTGTAAAAGTTACACAGCAGTACATCTATTTTTTACAGTGTTCTAGTTTTTAACCTCTAGCCCCACCCCCCAGGCATGGACCCAGAGATTCGATGCCGTGAAATGAAACTCAACCCTACAGGGTACCTATGGTCAGAGTATGAAAGCCCTCTGATAAAAAGTTTTCAAGATATAGACTTCTAAAATACTATATCACAGGAAAGCCATTATTATTTAATGGTGTTCTAGATTTTAACCTCTAGCCCCTTCCCCTGGCATGGACCCAGGGATCTGATGCCATGGAATGAAAGCCGACCCTACAGGGTGTCATTGGTCCAAGTATCAATACTTTCTGATGAGTGGTTGTCAAGATATAGACTTCTAGAAAACTTTAACACAAGAATTGCCATTTTTGAAGAAGTTCTAGATTTTAACCTCCAGCCCCACCCCCTGGCCTGGACCCAGGGGCCCGATGCCATGGAATAAAAGCTAACCCTACAGGGTATCTATGGTCCAAGTATGATCTGATGAGTGGTTGTCAAGATATGGACTTCTAGAAAACTTTAACGCAAGTGTGACGCGCACGGGAACGCGCACGCGCACGCACACGGGAACGGGAACGTGGACGACCGGGGTGACTGCAATAGCTCTATGCACTTCGTGCAGTCGAGCTAAAAACTGCTTGCACTAACATAAACTAGATACAGACTGAGCTGCACATGCATTCAAGTTTGCCCTAGGTGAAAATAAACTCAATTTACGTCAAGAAAAATGTCTACATCTTTATCATTTATCCTCCTGTCCGCCATTTTGGTTTGCTCGAAAAAATCATCCCATAAGGTCAGGGTCCTATAGCATGAGAATCACTAGAATAGACAAAGTTTGGCAGATTGTTTTTAAAAACGTAAATAATACATAATAATGAGAATTTTGCACACACTATCCACATGAAAAGTGCACTGCATAACTCATTTTTCTTAACAATGCTGTCATCAATATTCATCTGATGAAATGATGAATAACAATGATGCTTTAGAGGGACCATGCTTAGGCATAATTTTTATGCTTCTTATTGGGAAATAGCTTAGTTTTTCCGCACCTCAGTTTTTGGAGTGGAAATATCTTTCCATCACGATAACATATAAAGTATATCCCACTTTTATAAAGGAAAACTGGGGTACATATGGGGATACAATTTTTTTATTATTTTTGATCCAAAACAATAGACTGTGGGTACTCAACGTGTACCCAGAATAAAATATTAGCATTATCAAATTTTTTTCCTAAGAATTTTTTTCTATTTTTACATCTGAAAAAAAATCTCTGTATACGAGGGCTGGGATTTTATTTCATAGACTTTGGTCACTGATTGATTTTTATTACGGCACATTCAATATTTGATGCATTATTATAAAGAAACAAAGTCTCCTTGCTCTGTGTTAACAATAGTTTTCAAGAAATCTTGCATAGTGCGCATAAAAATCGTCTGCATAGCAACCTTTGTTTTTCAGATGGACATACTTAAATTTTAAACACGATCAAAAATGCATATGCCTCAATTAATGTACAATCACCAACATGAACATTCTTAATTTAAAACATGGATATGCATAATACACATACACAAGTAAGCATAAGAGACATATCTGATGATCTGATTTCGACAATAATAACAATGAACAAACGCCGGAAAAATATCTTGCAAATATGGAAAGGTATGGCGTGTTGTTTGGTTGCAAACAAGGTGTTTTAATGCTAACACTTATTCAAATTTGACATAGTTTTGACGTCAAAATTTTCACTATGTGCTCCGCGTTTTGGAAGGTCATCGTGTTTAATTCATTGCTGTGCTAAAATCATTTGGGGTAGTACTTCGCTTAATATCTCATTTGATAGGTAAAAGAATATATACTCAGAGGAAAAAGTTTTGTCAGTAACTTTGACCAGCCCGAATACTATAATGCCCAGCCCCTTGCCCTTGATGTTCCCCTTTATTAAATTTGCGAAGTCAGTCTCTTTCTAATTCTGGAAAGAAACTCTACCAGTTGTCAATGTCGACAGAGTTAGTGGCCTTTTTCGTAAAACATCATTTTTGTAATTAGTACTAATTTCCAGATATATGATCAAATCAATGCTTTGATTAATAGCGCTTTCTGAACAAATGGTTGCCAGTGACAAAAATCTGAAAAAAAAAAAAATCTTTCCAAAATTCAGCCACAGTCTCAAGAAATAACAAGTCAAATATTCATTATTTTTAGATTACCTCCCTTTCATTTAAAACAAGAACGAAAATTGGCGTATACACTGAGGCAAAACGACATCCAATATTTCAATCGTTTTTGTTGGAAATGTTAGGTTTTATTCAGTTTTATGACTGGTAATTTTAATCCCAAACTATCGACGCTATAGCGATTTAAACTGTCCCAATGGGATTTTACATGTATTTTCACTGACTAAAACTTTTGCCGGTATTTTTATTTAATAGCAGTTTGATTTCTGTGTAACAGACATCTGAACTTTTATAAGGCCGCGTTCCCACGGACACTTTTTCTCCGGCAAAGTAGGTTTGTCACGGAAAATAAGCTCATGTAAACTCAATTCTGTGGCGAAGTTTCTTTGTCAAATATCTGTGACAAAGTTGAGCGAGCTAAGTAGTATAAGTAATCTATGCTGTTTGTGAACACAATCTCATTGCCAAAGTTTCCGTGACAAAGAATCTTCGTCAAAGAAACATTGGCCGTGGAGACGCGGGCCTAAAGAAAGTCTTCAAACTTAAATCCAAACCCACTTATAGCATAGGCATGTTTTCATAATGCTGCTTGCGTAATGTCCTGATTATCTGTTAAAAGAGGACAGATAGTCGGTTCATTCAGGTAGCACATACATATACAGTATATTTTCATAGCCTTGGAGAATTACAAATAATGAAGCTGAGCCCATTTATCGGTTTTGGGGCTTTTTTGACAGCCCTTCTCCCCTTGCCCAAACATGGCATTTTGATATTGTGTCATTTAAAAAATACAGTTGTGTTCAAAATATTTTGGTTGGGCAAGGGAGGACATGGTCTTATAAAAAAAGCTTTCTATTTCCTACAAGATGCTATATTAAAATAAAAGAATTTGTCTAATTTTTAAAGAAATCACTGCTTGAGTTACACAAAATATTACACAAAACATTACATGTCTAAATACAATAGAAACTTATTTTTGCCAGCAATTAACTTCATTTCAGTGCCTGACTCTTGTAATCTTGAAAATTTCTTGGACATCTCACAAAAGATATATTCCAAAACTGGTGTAATTCTAGACTTTGCTTCAGGAATACTTCACTAGGGTTTTGTATAGTAAATAAAATATAAAATTTTGATCCTTTGGAAGCAGTAAAAACTTTCAAAGGGAGGTAGTATGGGTCATAAAAATGGGCAATTTAAGTGTTGTATTCAGAAGTCCTACATTAAAATTCTGTTTTAATTGGTAGTATTGGTGTTGTTATTTCGTTCTCTTTTTGTGCTAATGTGAGTTTAGATCTTTGTTCTCTTTTCTTGATTCTCCAATATTCTCTTTGCTTATCTTGACTAAAACGTGTTCTTTGTTTCTGTGGTTGCTGCGCTTGCCGCTCTCTGTATCTTCTCATTCTTATTTTAGCTTTTTCATTAAATTGTTTGTGTTTTTCTTCTGAGAGAGACTGTCTGTATTTCTTTGCTCTGTCACTATCTCTTTTCTTAAATGCATCATAAGCTGATTTGTCTTGCATTAGCTGTTTCCTTTTCATGATGTAATAGATTTTTTTGGCTTCCTTCTTATTTAGACGTTTTGGACCATTATCTCCTTCAGTCGGTTTTAGATTCGCCCGTAGATTGTACCTAAAACGTTACCATAATGCTGTGTATTGCTGTCATCTCTGTGCATTGTAGACGCCTTAAACCCCACCTTTTTATTAGCCTTGTCATGACAAAGAAAATAAAACTAATAAAAATAAAACTAGATCCTTTATGAGCAGTGAGCATATTAATGAGAAAAGTGATGGGCCATACCACGGTTTCGGCTACTCAAGCCCTTGAGTGACCCTTTAGATTTGGCAACATGGAGCCTGTTTTTTTTGTTTTAATTGAAAACAAAGGGCCAGATCAGCTGCACGATATAATAATAGCTGATAAGCGCATATACTTTTGCTAGAGAGAGTACAATCCCACTACTTTCTAAATTTCTAATTTTTGGCCTCAAACTATCTTCTATGGTCTTACAGCTTATAAATGTCTGGCCTGGCAGGAAACCAAGAAGACAGGTTATCTCATGATCCAGCTCAGGGGTATACATTACATTTCTTTATTTAAGGTTGAATCATGCTATCTGAATGATACATGTATGTCCAATCTGCATCCAGTGGGAAAGACAAGCATTTAGTTCATAATTAGAGTTCTATAGCAACAATAAAACACTGGTAAATGATTCATGACTATTAGTGGAGCGGCTTAGTGGGTGATTTTGGGGAAATACTTCAGTTGATGATACAAGCATGAAATTTTCACCATATGTTTTTAACATGACACACATTAAATTATGATCCCTGGCCACTTGAAATTCCGTCATTTTCAAGATGGCCGCCAAAAAACAAGATGGCTGACAATTGTGAAAGGTGTACATGTAGTAAACTGCTCATATCTTAGGTTCTTTTCGTCATAGAACAACAATATTGATACCAAAATAAAGCTAAATGATTGCTCTTTCAAATTTAGTTCCAATATGCAAATTACCTAATTTGCATATTTATGAATATTAATGAGATTTACTTTTTTGGCTAAAAATTGAGGAAAAAACACAACTTATTTTCTGAACGCTGTAAAATGTTAAATAAAATAGATAACTGTGGCTTTGATATTGCTAGACCATAAATTATCATAAATTGACAAAAGCTAATTAGCATGTTCATGAATATTCATTTTAGAATATTTCAAAACTTTGTATGGCCTTACCTATCAGTTTGGATTAGAAAGTTCATACAGTAATTGCTCATATCTTTTGTCGTGTTCCTAATAGAACAACAGTATTGATACCAAAATGAAGCCAAATAATTACAGTCTAACCTGTCTTAAGCAAGCGGCCAAGGGAAATTGCAAAATCGCTTGCTTAAGACAGGGGCTTGCTGAATAGAGGGTCGATTTAGTCAAAGTTTTCAAGATTCTGTTTCGTCCCGGCCAAGGGTACTCATCAGATGGCTTATACGGCTACCATGACAGATTTTATTTTTTCTTTTTTTCTTTTTTTTTTTTTTTATTTTCTTGTTTTATTTTTTAAAGCAATTTGAATGAAAACAAAGGAAGCCACACCTTTTTCCCAAACACATTTCAATAAACTACCAGATCAGAGCCTCATTGGACAACTTGGTTAATCACACACACAAACACACACGCGCACACATGCTGAAACACTTGACAGCAATTAACGAGACACAATTATCAGGATTATCGGTAAGCATGGCCAATTTGTTGACAATGCTTTGATCATTGTCACCTTATTCAATCGACTTTTCTCACCTTTACGATGACACTATCGAATTTTCGCACCTTTAACGATAGTAAAACAAACATGTGCTGATTGGCAATTAACCTCACCTGGCTAATTATGCGGTCAGTGAAGAGCAATAATGCTTCAAACGATCCAAAACTTCTTTTTATGTCGCCGAAAAAATCCCAGCTGGTATGGTTCTCTTTATCCTCTAATTTCAAAGGCAATCAGCGTTTAACGGGATACAGTCATAGGCCTTTGCTGGTTACCTGGTTACCGCTTTTACAACAATTTTTTTTTAATGAAACCGGTAACCGCACGCCGTGCTCCATTCATCGACTAGGTAAAAAATCAAAAATTTCCTCCAATTTCCGGTGATCATTTTACCCGAAACCATTATTTTGGTCGCCGCACAGCGTAAACGGCTTACACTTTCAGAAACAAACAAAATTGACCGCAACAAAAAAAAAAAACATGGCCGCTTAAAGTGAAAATTTAGCGATTTGGGACAATTTTTGCTGACCGTTGACCGCGTTTGAGAGGTGCGTGCTGAATAAAGGTGCATTTGCGTTAGAAATCGTTCGGGGGGACCCAGAACTGACCGCTGACTGCAGGGTCACGCTGAATAGAGGTGACCGGATCGGCAGTTTAGACTGTATTTCAAATAGAGTTCAAATATGCAAATTGCCTCATTTGCATATATATGAATATAAATGAGTTTTTTTGTTTTTGTTTTTTTTTCCTAAAAACTTGAAAAAAATCACATCTTATTCACTGAACGATGTTAAATGTTCATGGTGTAGATTGTCTATAAAAATTACCATCATTGTAAAATAAATGTCATTAATATAAGATCTATGCCATTGTTCTTTCCTTCAAAAAGTGGGAGCTAAGTCTTGAAAAATTTAATTTCTACATTGCAATCAACATCCTCTTTTTCACTATGACCTGTGCATAATTCTGCGCAAGAATAAATTTATCTACAAGAAACCCAAATATTGCTGTTTTGTTTTCATCACATGATGAAGTTGTTTCATGATTTTGGAGGTCTGCAGTTACCAATCACCTTTCGGAATACAACAGTTACTATTTTCTGCCTGGTATCATCGTTGAGACTAACTTGGCGATAAATAAAAATAACACACACCCTGGAATGATTTCTGGCATATGACTCAATGCCTCCTTGGCCTAACCTTCAAAAGTTTCTAATGCTCCGGGTTAGACTACTGTTACCATGTGAATTTGGAGAAAGCATTTAGCTAAGAACTTGCAAGTATGTTGTCGCCCATTCTGGTATGCTTGAAATGAGCCGTACTGGCAATTATGAATTATGATTTTTTATTTATGATTGATGTGTTTATCAAATACAAGAGAAGCACTTGGGCACTAACAAGCTGCTCTACATGGCCGTCGTTGATCTGAAGAAAGCAATTTATCTAGTCCTGAGGGATGTAATCTTGTGGGCAATGCGAAACTAAGAATTGGCGAATGATTAGTGCGTCTGGTCCAGTCTATGTATAAGATCATGAGAAGCAGGGTTAGAGTGGGCAGTGGATACAGTGAGGAGTTTGGTGTCAAAGTAGGTGTTCATCAGGGCTCTGTCCTTAGCCTGCTACTCTTCATCATTGTGCTATAGGCTTTATCCAGGGAGTTCCTGTCGAGACACTGTCGAGTCCATTGAAGAACTACCTGTTAAGTTGAAGACTTGGAAAGCAGAGATGGAGAGGAAAGTTCTTTCAGTGAACATTGGGAAGACAAAGATCGTGGTCTCTGGCCTCAATCTGAACATTCTGAAAAAAAAAAAAACTGGAAAGAATCCCTGTGGCGACTGTCAGAGAGGTGTAGGAAGAAATGCTGTCTTCTGTGGTGGATGCTTGTCCTGGATCGTGGCATCAAAGGCTCCTTGCGCCGTGATCCCGATTTCAGCTGTGTTGGCTGCCTATGAAAGGCGCGTCACATAGCTGGAAGGCTAGTGAAGGAGGTTCTAGTTGATGATGCAACAGTTGAGGCTGTACCAGAGTTCTGTTATCTGGGAGACATGCTTCCTGCTGGCGGAGGTTGTGAACTGGCTGCAGTAACGCACTGCAAATCGGCTTTAATGCAAGTTCCGCCAACTACTCCCTCTCCACACCAATCGCAATCTGCCACGTTTGATCAGAGGTCGAGTGTATTCAACTTATGTAATGCCACATGCAGCAGAAACATGGGCAATGACTGGCTACACTTTGTCGCCTGCAGCGCAATGACCGTGCAACGATGTGCTGGATCTGTAATTTCAAGGCGAATGATGAAGTAAGCTCAGATTCCCTTCACCTCAGGATATATATGTAGTGCTTTGCTCCAGCAAGATGAGACGGTTTGGATATGTAGAGTGCATTAAAGGCTATATTTCTCAAGTACGCAAGCAAAATGTAGTTGCACAGCATAGATCCGGCAAGCTAAGGAAATCATGGGATGAAGTGTTGTTGGACGACGAAAAGATAGTTGGAATGGATACTGCCGATCCGTAGAATCACCTATTGTGGAGAGGTCGTCTAAGAATAAAAATAAAACTGAGATAAAGCAGTGAGTATATTTGTGAGAAAGGTAATTGGCCATACCACGGTTTCGGCTATTCAAGCCTCTTCATTGGCCCTTTAGAATTGGCAACATGGAGCCAAAAAAGAATTGCTGTAATTTTTGCCAACTTCTAACAGGGTAGTCAATAATAAAGACTTGTTTAATCAAAATGGGACCAATTAAAGTAAACGTTGGTTAAAAATGAATCTTAACTGATTATAATTTTCTGATTTCTCAAAATACCCTCTCTGATCTCAAAGGACCAAAAGGAAAATATAGTCTGCACTATGAATAATGTACGGAGAAACTTTTTAGGGCCGCCACACGGCACAACACCAGCTGCAGTAAAAGCAAATAAAATAAAACTGAGATCCTTTAAGGGCAGTGAGTATATTTGTGAGAAAGGGGATGGGCCATACCGCGGTTTCGGCTATCCAAGCCTCTCCAGTGATCCTTTAGATTTGGCAACATGGAGCCAAAGAGAATTGCTGTAATTTTGCAACTTTTAACAGAAGGTCAAACAAATCCAACCCTCAGATGAGGACAATTGACTATAAAAAGGATATAATGATGATATGATCAGTCGACGGACTTAGTAGATGCAAGCAAATAATTGATGGGAAATAATTTAATTGTGGGAAGCTCACTACAAACATAAATTGTCATTTTTTAGTTTAAATATATGCATAGGTATGCACTATAGGGATCAAACATGCGTTATTATATGATTAATACATTTTGATATTCAAATAGCCAGTGAACATGTGCGAGCTTAGAAAGAAAGTACAATGACATATATCTTGTATTAATGACATTAATTTTACAATGAAAGTGATATTTATAGACAATTTACAGAATGAACTGATACAGTCTTGCAGTATTTAAAATGAATATTCATGAATATGCTAATTGGCTGTTGTAAATTTATGATTGTTTATGGTGTAGAAATATCAAAGCCACAGTTATCAATCTCATTTAACATTTTGCATCATTCAGAGAATGGGATGTGATTTTTTTCAATTTTTTTTGGCAACAATGAGACCTTTTAATATTCATCAATATGCAAATGAAGTAATTTACATAATTGAACTCCGTTGGAAAGAACAAATATTACGCTTCATTTTGGTATCAATACTGATGTTCTATGTGAACAGAACCTAAGCTATAAGCCATTAACTGTATGAACTTTTTCAACTAAACTGATAGATAAGGGCATACAAAGTCTTAAAATGTTTAAAAATGAATATTCATGAACATGCTTATTAGCTTTTGTTAATTAATGATAACATAAATTAACTAACATTTATTAGTTATCCATTTCATTTAACATTTTACATTGTTCAGAATATAAGATGTGTTTTTTTCTTAATTTTTTAGCCAAAAGAGTAAGATCTCATTAATATTCATAAATATGCAAATGAGGTAATTTGCATATAAGAACTTAATTCAAAAGAGCAATTATTAAGCTTCATTTTGGTATCAATATTATTGTTCTACGATGAAAAGAACCTAAGATATGAGCAATTTACTACATATACTCCTTTCACAACTGTCGGCCATTTTGTTTTTTGGCGGCCATCTTGAAAATGGCGGAATTTCAAGTGGCCAGGGATCAGAATTTAATCTGTGTCACATAAAGAACATATGGTGAAAATTTCATGCTTGTATCATCAACTGAAGTATTTTCTCATTAAGCAGCTCCACTATATGGATCTTTAAACTGTTGCCATGGTAACCAGGAGGTCCTAATCATCTTATTCCTTTTTTTTCACTTAACTTCATTGCCATACTGCAGAGAATTCTGTAAATGATACGCTATGAAAGGTGAAAAATTGACTTAATCCTGCTGGTCAAAATGTAGAAAATGGGGGTTGGGATGAAATGTTTGCTACAAAAGCTATAATCTATTAATTGGTTCATTTCTCTACCTGTTTGATTCTGCTAAGATCTGAAATCAGTAGGAAGGTTTCCTCTCATATGAATTAAAGATCCCAAGAAGATTATGTCAATTATATACCTAGACATCTCTATCTTGTGCGGCTGTAAGTCTGCCTGGGCACTGGATGAATTCTCCTCCTCACCTCTGAAAAATACAATGATTAGCATTTAATACCAAAACTGCCAATTTTGACTTGGTTTCCTTAAGTAAATGTTGTGAACATTCAGGACTAAAAGTGCAGACTAACCATTCAAATTGCATTAAAGATCCGAAATCAGCAGGAAGGTTTTCTCTCACATATGAATTAAAGATCCCTAAAAGATTAAGTCAATTATATTTCTGGACATGACTGTCTCAGGTAACTAAAGTAAATTTTGTTTGCCATTTTACATCTGACAGAAAACTGATTTGGTCTTCAATTTCACAATAAACACTAATCCAACTCTGATATATTCAATTATTGCTTCACACAACATTGAATCTTAAAAAAAATTCAGCTCCACATGTTTACTTATCCAAATTTTGTTATTTATACAAGGGATGTGACCTGGACCCATGTCAAAGTTACCTCTATAACATTTTCTTTCAATTGACTGCAGCCGCAAAATATTTCGCATTATAATTCCTTATCACTTTATACATCATTATTAAAGAGGGACCTTTCATGACAATTCTGAATTGACAAAGGGAGGCAGAATATGAAAAAAATGTAACACTGATACTATAAAAGCATGATTAAGGAAGTAGCACAGTTTCAAATATATATAACTACTCATTGTTTGCAAGTATGGAGTGACCTTCAAGATTCCTCACCCTTTATAACTACCATATAATTAGATCAGCTGGCTAACCTGCACTCCGATACGCTTCGTGACCTCGCTCCTCTCCCATGACAGCTTAGCATAGGTTGCCTTTAATCTATGGTCGAACAGATATGGATTTCGTAAGAAGCTTATAGCTGCTTTATTTGGTGATAATTGTTAGAAATTGTGTTATGTTTTGTTAGAAAATGCATAAATCTTTTAGTAAACATCTGGTTAGCCTGCAGAATTTCAATAAATTTGCAAGAAGCAATCGATTTTCTACTTTTCTGTCTCACATTTTACAGTAGTCTCCCCATATCTATTTATAGACGTATGTGATATTTTCAACAGAAAACATGAAGTATTTTATGAATCTGCGTCATTTTACAGCTGGAATATTTATAAATTCTATCAGTCCTATCAGTCAGAAAAGATATAACATAACATAATTTTCAATTTCTTTGGAGTCTTCCATGATTTTTCATTTTCAACTAAGGGCTCAATAGAAGTCATTTCCGTCGGTATGGAGAGGTCTAACAGAATACCGATGGAAATATTCCGTCTATCATATAATATCTACTTTTTAAACTGAGCATGCGCAATAGGCGTACACTGCATGCAAAATGGCTGTTTATACACTCGATTTTAAGTATTTCAAATTTACTAGTAATGGTGCACAATTTTCGTTTATTTGTTGGTTGGTTGCAACACGATTGGGTGACCAGATTTTTTTGAGGAGGAGTATATGAAATGACTTGGCCACTATGGCATAGCATACAATGAAAAGCTCATGAGCAGTCGATGCAGTATGGGGTCAGCTAGTAACGAAGACACAAACATTTCCAACAAAACTGTAATCAATTTGCTTGCTTATTAGAAATTTTTCTGTATTATCTGAAATCAGACTCTAGCATGTGTGCCAAAGTTCAAGCTTCAGACCATTATTATGCATAAATGATACTAGAAGTCAGTAATGCCAAAGAGATTACTTGGACGTAACTCAGATGTATGATGAGGTAACAGTGACATTTTTCATTTCCATCAAGTTACATCTCAGGTTGTTTTTTTTTCTAAATTCTAGAAAAAAAGCTTAAAAAACAACAGAATTGGAAGTCAAATTACTGTGCATATAAATCTGCCTTAGTTAGCTATCAGATATTGTTTTTTTTTTTTTTTTTAAGCATTGAAAGAAATAAAGACTTAAAAGAAAAGATGTAATAAGGATGCAATATTATTAGACAGAGATGTAGCAATGACTATAAAAGCACATCCAGGTTACTTCTATAATATTTTTCTATAAACATACAGGGGAAAAAACACTGGATATAAAGTTGAGTAAATTCTATAACTCGGAAACTGTGCATATAAATAAATCTGCCTTAGTTAGCTAGCAGATGCCATTATTTCTGTACAAATGACAAGAAATAAAGAAGTAAAGGAAATAGATCAAACAAGGACACAGTATTATTATTAGCGGAGCTGCTTAGTGAGCAAATTTGAGGGAATACTTCAGTTGATGATACAAGCATGAAATTTACACCATATGTTTTCCAAATGATACAGATTCCAAAATGATTCCTGGCCACTTCGAATTCTGCCATTTTCAAGATGGCCGCTAAAAAACAAAATGGCCGACATATTTAAGAGGGTTGGTGTAGATGATTGATCATAACTCACATTCTGATGATCATGGAACAACAATTTTGATCCCAAATTACAGCTACGGCATTGTCCTTTTGTATAATGTTCAAAAATGCAAAATAGCTAATTTGCATATTCATGAATATTAATGACTTTCTCCATTTTAGCTAAAATCAGTAGCAAAAAACTTGGAAATTGACAATTTTACGTTTTGTCAGTTTTAAATGTCACAACTGATGCATAAGCCTTTTGTTCAACTTTATAATTGTTTTCATTAGGTATCCAGCTGAGCATTAGAATTTTCATTAATATTCATGAATTTTAAGAAAATAATACATCTATTCAGTTTCGACTTTTTAACAGAATTTTGGTCTGGATGTCTACTGGTTTAGTTAAACTTTAGCTATAACAGTACATATATTAATGTCTATTGGTCAGAAGCAATATCACTATCGAGAAGCAAACTCTGTGTTAGCTATCATTTGTGTACAAGACGGTGACGTCACAGTTACAGTTCAGACTGGACCTAAGGTCGGAAAATATGTGGTGCCCCTCGCTTTTAAGTTGTTTTTGAAATATCGTATCATGTGCAGCATACATTCTTAATTCTATAACTGTAAATGTAAAAATACTTTAAATAACATTTTTCTTGTCGCTGCGAACACTCGATAACTTTATTGGTGCGAAGTGTTCTAAATGTAGACAAAAGAAATAACACGTTTCTAATTTTAACACATCTTGCCTATATAGCCAGTGTTTATAAAACCGTTATATTTGGAAGAATAAGCGTGGCTTTACTTTGCGCCATTTCGATATCATTTGTGATGTCATCTATTCTATCCCATCACGCACCATTAGACGATGTAATGTCGTTTTAACGTATAACGAGCGTAATGAGTCAAAAGAGCAATTATTAAGCTTCATTTTGGTATCAATATTATTGTTCTACGATGAAAAGAACCTAAGATATGAGCAATTTACTACATATACTCCTTTCACAACTGTCGGCCATTTTGTTTTTTGGCGGCCATCTTGAAAATGGCGGAATTTCAAGTGGCCAGGGATCAGAATTTAATCTGTGTCACATAAAGAACATAATGCCAAAGAGATTACTTGGACGTAACTCAGATGTATGATGAGGTAACAGTGACATTTTTCATTTCCATCAAGTTACATCTCAGGTTGTTTTTTTTTCTAAATTCTAGAAAAAAAGCTTAAAAAACAACAGAATTGGAAGTCAAATTACTGTGCATATAAATCTGCCTTAGTTAGCTATCAGATATTGTTTTTTTTTTTTTTTTTTAAGCATTGAAAGAAATAAAGACTTAAAAGAAAAGATGTAATAAGGATGCAATATTATTAGACAGAGATGTAGCAATGACTATAAAAGCACATCCAGGTTACTTCTATAATATTTTTCTATAAACATACAGGGGAAAAAACACTGGATATAAAGTTGAGTAAATTCTATAACTCGGAAACTGTGCATATAAATAAATCTGCCTTAGTTAGCTAGCAGATGCCATTATTTCTGTACAAATGACAAGAAATAAAGAAGTAAAGGAAATAGATCAAACAAGGACACAGTATTATTATTAGCGGAGCTGCTTAGTGAGCAAATTTGAGGGAATACTTCAGTTGATGATACAAGCATGAAATTTACACCATATGTTTTCCAAATGATACAGATTCCAAAATGATTCCTGGCCACTTCGAATTCTGCCATTTTCAAGATGGCCGCTAAAAAACAAAATGGCCGACATATTTAAGAGGGTTGGTGTAGATGATTGATCATAACTCACATTCTGATGATCATAGAACAACAATTTTGATCCCAAATTACAGCTACGGCATTGTCCTTTTGTATAATGTTCAAAAATGCAAAATAGCTAATTTGCATATTCATGAATATTAATGACTTTCTCCATTTTAGCTAAAATCAGTAGCAAAAAACTTGGAAATTGACAATTTTACGTTTTGTCAGTTTTAAATGTCACAACTGATGCATAAGCCTTTTGTTCAACTTTATAATTGTTTTCATTAGGTATCCAGCTGAGCATTAGAATTTTCATTAATATTCATGAATTTTAAGAAAATAATACATCTATTCAGTTTCGACTTTTTAACAGAATTTTGGTCTGGATGTCTACTGGTTTAGTTAAACTTTAGCTATAACAGTACATATATTAATGTCTATTGGTCAGAAGCAATATCACTATCGAGAAGCAAACTCTGTGTTAGCTATCATTTGTGTACAAGACGGTGACGTCACAGTTACAGTTCAGACTGGACCTAAGGTCGGAAAATATGTGGTGCCCCTCGCTTTTAAGTTGTTTTTGAAATATCGTATCATGTGCAGCATACATTCTTAATTCTATAACTGTAAAAATACTTTAAATAACATTTTTCTTGTCGCTGCGAACACTCGATAACTTTATTGGTGCGAAGTGTTCTAAATGTAGACAAAAGAAATAACACGTTTCTAATTTTAACACATCTTGCCTATATAGCCAGTGTTTATAAAACCGTTATATTTGGAAGAATAAGCGTGGCTTTACTTTGCGCCATTTCGATATCATTTGTGATGTCATCTATTCTATCCCATCACGCACCATTAGACGATGTAATGTCGTTTTAACGTATAACGAGCGTAATGAATGTATGCAAATATCCGCATTGCAGTCAAATATTTGGCGGGAAATCTGCAATGAAAGGTGGAAAGCTGAGAGTTATCGACAGTTTCAGCGACCTTTATTCTGTTTATTGTGTGTTAATAGATCCGCGCTCGTATTTTGATATTCTTTTCAACTGACCTCCAAACAGTGAATTATTTCTCAACAATTCACTGCTAGAGCTGATCTATTTCTTGAAAAAATGCCCACAATACGCTGCATATGATAGAATATATGGAAATCATTCTTCTTTAATTATTAAACCTGAGCAAAGCAATATGTGATTTCCGAAGTTATGGGCAGTTCGAACATGCTCTCTATTGCATGGTGTCTACACAAATGATAGCAAACACAGACTTCCCGACACTCCAGAGTGGATTCTAGGATTTTGTCAAGATGGGCCAACTCCCCCCTCACACTCTCAAAAAGGGGCCAAGGTTGAATCAAGTAGGGGGCCATATGAGTCGGCATTTTCTCAGGAGGATTTACATGAGTGGTCACTCTTGTAATATACCAACAGCAGTTATAGACTTCAAGAAGACAAATAGTGTATCTTGGATAAAAGTCCCAATTAAAAATGAATATGTAGATTTTAACATTTCAAGCCATTTGGGTGTATTCAAAGTCTATTGACTGTCTGCTGCTCTGATACTGCACTGTTTTCTCTGGACTTCCTGTTGGGACCTTTTGTTATATTGTTTTCCTTTTCCTTGTGAGTAATACTATATTGAATACACACTAATAAAAAAAGCTTTCATCTTCGTAAACTATTAAAGTAAAAACAAGGGAAACAACTCAAAAATAATAAAACAGGAAGAAAACGTCACGAAAATTAATGCCTTCAATAAATGTTTTGACATCGTTTTCGCCCAAGTCATTCAATAACTGATATACATGTAATTACTTTTGCGGTAGTTAGTACATTCCTCTGTCAGAGCATTTCGATTCTTCTAGCTATTGTTAACACGTCCGACGGACAAAATCATGTATGTCATGTATTTCAATTTCAAAGAATTGGCATATTTTCAAGCCATTTCTTCCGAAACAAGAAGTCAAACTTTCGTTTCCTTTTCGGTGGGTCTTGGGCATGTTCAGCGCAACATTCGGGGGCTGTGGCACCGGAGGTCTCAGCCTCATCAACGCCGATTCCATGTCTTTTAGTTATCATAAGCCAAGAAAGAATAAATATCTACTCCATCTTGTGTCAACGAAAGTGAAAGAAGAAAAACATATGCGCATGCGTTAACCGTCTCAGCCAATAGAATTGAGGTCTCGGTCAAATCTCGGACCACGAGATCGACGGAAATTAGCGGAAAAGAACGGAAATTAACTACTAAAATGGTACTGAAAAGAACCACAATACGCACAAAACTAACAAAAATGCGCCACTTCTCGGTACTTTGCGGGATCGTCGGCGCACCAAGATCACAATTGTGCGCCAAAATTACAAAATAAGCGGGATTTTCACACTCCCGCGCTCTAGAATCCACTCTGCACTCAATTTGAAAAAGTTTGTGAAGGACATGGCAAGCAACCATAAGCTCTCGTTTAATGAGCCCATCACAAAGAACAAGCTTCCTCTTTTCAGTAGGAATGTTTAACCTGACCAATCATCAGCAAAATGTAAGCTTGACTGTTTGAAAGATGGCTGTAGACTATTTTCGAGGCTGTTGATCTCATGCCAAATTGTAGGAATTTTTACGATATGATAATCAAATCTGTCCTCTGTCATTTCACAAAATGGCATGTTGTACTCCTGAACAAAGTTAGGGACAGCTTCTTGACACCCTTGTTCAAGGAACAAATACAACTGATGAACAGCCAAATGCAGACACTGTGATTATTGATGTGATAGCCCTGATTACCGCGGAGTCCACCGGAGCAGCAAAACCTTTGATGATAATGCCACTGAGCTGATCGTACCTTATATTGAATTCTATTCCCTATGACCAGAAACACTCCAGAGTTGATATTATTTTTATACTTATCGCCAGGATAGTTTGAAGGGCGAGTCCTGACAGAAACTAGGATCATGAGTTTGTGGAAAAGTAACTGTTAACAGCAGACCTCCAAACAACTTCCTTAGATGTGATGAAAAAAAAAACAAAAAGAATATACTTGCACAAAGCAATGCACAGAAAATAGTGTCAAAAGGAGATACAATTGTTTGCAATATAGAAATCAACAGATAAAAATGAAACTGAGATCCTGTAAGAGTAGTGAACATATTAATGAGAAAGGGGATGGCCTAACCTTGGTTTCGGCTACTTACGCCTCGTCAAAGACCCTTTAGATTTGACGACATGAAAAAATTATTAATCAGTAATTATTATACCTTTGCACCATTTAACTGAGTAGTAGGTACAAAGACTAGAATTATCCAAATGGGGCCAAATATATTAAATTTTGGTTAGAAAATGTATCTAAACCAATAATAAATTTCTTGTTTTCTCAGAATGTCCTTGCTGATCTCCAACGACCAAAAGAGAAATATAATCTATACTATAGATGACTTTTAGGGCCGCCATGACACAACACCAGCTGCAGTAACAGCAAATAACAATTAAAACTATGATCCTTCAAGAGTAGTGAACATATTAATGAGAAAGGGGGTGGACCAACACATGGTTTTGGCTACTTAGGCCTCGTCAGTGACCCTTTAGATTTGCCAACATGAAGCCCTAATTATTATATGGAATTATTGTAATTTTGCACTTTTAAACAATTGCATGAACAACAGTTGCCATCTCTGAATTTTGACGGGACAAAGCAGAACAACATATGGGTTCCTAAATGGACAACACAGTCTGGTATTGTCGAATACTGTCAGGAGTACAAAAGTGTGGTTGTATAAAGTTACAATGCCCGGGAAATGCTACCATTCAGGCCTTTCATGCGCAAAAAAGTGTTCATGTAGCTGTGAAGAAGACCATTAAATCTTACAGTTGTGAACAACTCTCGTAATGACAGCAGCCATGTAAATGTACATGCTGGGCAATTGGCTTTTATATATTTATTGCAAAGCCAGTTCAGTTTAATTTTAATAAGCTGTACTGAAAGTAATTATTCTAAATGAGTTAATTTGCTTATTAATGGTTATTGATTAGTAATTTTATTTTTGTATTTTATTCCCTGATTCCTTTATTTTAGCATTTTATTTTTGAGTCAAAATATGTTATTTAATATAATTTCTTTTCCTTTATTTCTTGAATTCCCATAGCTTTTTCTTTTAAATTATACGGACACTATGTCATTAATATTCATGACTTTATTTATAATTAGCAATTAAGCTCTTAGGGGCATTCGAAGAAAGGACAGTAACAGTGTTTTAATTGTGTATGATTCATTCTTTGTATAAAATATTGACTGATTTCGTACTGCACAGCGTGATAAATGCTAAAATTTGAAGACGCATCGAGTAATTTCAAATGATTATTCATAAATATGCAAATAAGCTTTCATGTAATCATGCTAATTTAATGTATGGCAAAGTGAAATTTTAGTTATATATTTTATTTGACATTCCAGCAGAGTTCATGGTTGAATAATGTGATTTTTTTTTTATTTTAGCAATTTTCATGAATTTGGAGGCAAAAAAGTAGAACTCATTAATATTCATAAATATGCAAATAAGGCAACTTGTAAATTTGGATGCAAGATCAAAGGGCGGTGATTATGCTTCAATTTGATACAAAGATGTTTGTTCTGTGCCTAATAGAACCAGAGATATTATCAATTTATTACACAGACCCCTTACTGAATTGTCGGCCATCTTGGATTTTGGTGGCCATCTTGAAAATGGCCGAATTTCACGTGGCCAGGAATCATTTTTTAATTTGTGTCATGTAAAGAACATATGGTGAAAATTTCATGCTTGTATCATCAACTGAAGTATTTTCTCACTTAGCAGCTCCACTATATACCGAGATGTAACAATGACTACAACAGCCTGTGTCCAGGTTACTTCTATAATTAGATTTCTATAAACTCACAGGGTACAACTATTTCATACAAAACTAACAGAGTTCTTTTACTGAGAGCAAAATTTTTTTATTCTGTACCTGGAATTTTCGGAGATGTCACATCTCCTTCATCGGCAGGTAAACTGACAGGTCACATGACCGGTGAAGGGTCACATGACTGTGGTACACCCGGGGTAGCTCCAGTCCCTCATCCCTTTTGAGTGACGGTCTGCGCTGTCTGATCTCGATAGCTTCATTCACCTTCCGTTTCCAGAAGTTGTCCTCGGACATTAGAACTTTCGTATTCTCTGGTCTGATCTTCTCAATGTTCATATATTGTCGATGATCAAATGATTCATGTGACTTTTTTATACTTTGACTCATAAACAGAATATTTTCAACTGTACTGGAATGTGCACACTGAACTGCTTGAACAACAAACAGAAACATTTGTCTAGAAGTCTCATTTTAAGGGTTAAAATTTGTTCTTCCCGTGATGTAACCGAATTCCTGGACAGTGAATTCTTGATAATATACTAGCCCAAAAAGCCAACACAACAGTGCATTCTTTTGTCAATTTTACTCATCCCGTCCAAACTTTCTTCAGAATATTTTCAAAACAAAAATGCTGGATTATCCAAGCATCGCTTAGAACTTAAATCTTAATCACCAGTCACTAAGGCGCCTGTGACAAATCAGTCCATTTTACAGAGGCATTTTGTCAGTAGGAAACAAAATACATGGGGATTTGCCAGTATTCATCATGTAACTTTAATTCATACACTTGAAAAAGAAATTTTGATAACTTAAAACAACATCCAAACGTGCAAGTTATTTGTTCTAACAAGTACCCACAATCTATGTTTTGGAGCAAAAATAAGAAAAATAGGTATACTCCTGCTTTCTCCAGTTTTACTATATAAAAGAGGGAGTATTTATTTCACGGACAAATTTTCCTGATGGAGAATCAGCAGCTGATCATTTAACATGACATGAAATGCTATTGATGGATGGTGTGCGAAAATTGGATCACAACAAAATTCAAGGAATAAATTTAATGCCTAAATCAGTTCAATTTTAGGAAAATATGCTTGTTAACATTTCAAAGAAGTCGATATTTACATTTCCATACTTTGAAATGAATGGAAACCATTGCTCTTGGGATTTCCTTGCATTTTAAATTTGCATTGAATAAATATGGTTTCATGAGGGAAACACCAAAGTGCCAATGTATACATACAAGTTCAGATTTATAATACGAGACATTTGGCGATATTTCCTCATGCAACACGTTTGCCAGAATGGACAGGCGTCATGGAATGGTAAAATGGTTCCCAATAAATTTCAAATGGTCATTCAAGTGGGAAGAATACCCGGAAAATGGGAAAGTTGCGTTTTGACCAGAAAACAGCTTAGTAATCCCTTATTTGTAGAACAAAATTTAATGGCCTTAAAATGTTTGTTGGCCATAATTGACTAAATGCTGTCAGTAGGGTTTGCCAAGAAAACCTTTTTTTCTATCAAAGTCAGTCCTGTTTTATGTTGCGTTAGAAGTTTGGGTTAGTATAGGAAGCTTAAAACCCAGTGGCATAAAATGAAAAGACATACATGTAAATGGTGTTTCTTATGATCTCATGACACTAGGTAATGACAGAAAAAAACCAGAGGACCAATGGTCCTGTAAACGCTCACCTGAGATCTGCTGCATATACCAATAAAAATGTTTGAATATTATGGTATTTAACTCCAGTGCAGGGGCAGATGAAGCTCTTGGGCCATTTTCTTTTTTCAGAATCTTCAATATTTTGTCCATATGCCAATTTCCTGCTGGCTTTCTCCTTCAAATGACATTTTAACAGTTTTCCCAATTCAAATGCATAGGCAACCCTTCTTGACCTTGCCATAAACTTGGTCAAGGTCATCACAGGGACATGATTTATATATACATTGGAGTACTTTAGCCATCGATGTTTCACGCCAAATTTCCTTGAAATCAGTCTATTGGTTTCAGAGAAGAAGATTTTTGATGGGTTTTTACCATATATGGGCATGGTGGCCATCTTTGTCATGTGACCTAGATTATTTATATACACATTGATTCCCCATTCTATAGATGCTTCACATAAAATTTGGCTTTGATTGTCCAAGCGATTTCAGAGGAGAAGAGGTTTGAATATTATGGAAATATACATGTATATTGCCGCGGGGTGGGGGCACATGAGCCCCTGGGTTCCAATTTTTTTCAGAATCATTAATATTCAGCCCTACTGCCCATTCCCTGCAAGACTTTCCCTTTAAATTACATTTTAAAAGTTTTCCCCATTCAAATGCATTGGCAACCTATGTTGACCTTGCCGTAAAATAGGTCAAGGTCATCACAAGGTCATGATTTACATATACATTGTAGTGCTTGAGTCATCAATGCTTCATGCCAAGTTTTGTTGAAATCGGTCCAGTGGTTCCGGAGAAGAGAGTTTTTGAAGGGTTTTTACCATATATGGGCATGGCGGCCATCTTGGTCATGTGACCTGGATTATTTATATACACATTGGTTCCCCCTTCCCATAAATGCTTCATGTAAAATTTGGCTTTGATTGGCCAAGCGGTTTCAGAGAAGAAGATGTTTGAATATTATGATAATATACATGTATATTGCCCCGGGGTGGGGGCGGATGAGCCCCTGGTGCCCAATTTTTTTCAGAATCATTAATATTCAGTCCTACTGCTCATTTTCTGCAAGATTTTTCCTTTAAATGACAATTTAACAATTTTTCCCATTCAAATGCAAAGGCGACCTATGTTGACCTTGCCGTAAAATAGGTCAAGGTCACCACAAGGTCATGATTTATATACACATTGTAGTACTTGAGTCATCGATGCTTCATGCCAAGTTTGGTTGAAATCGGTCCAGTGGTTCCGGAGAAGAAGATTTTTGAAGGGTTTTTACCATATATGGGCATGGCGGCCATCTTGGTCATGTGACCTGGATTATTTATATATACATTGGTTCCCCCTTCCCATAGATGCTTCATGTAAAATTTGGCTTTGATTGGCCAAGCTGTTTCAGAGAAGAAGATCTTTGAAAATGGTGGACGGACGGACGGACGGACCTACGTTTGGCAAACTGATGTATCCAACAAATTTACAGACAGAATACCAAACATATGTATGGACAATGTATACAACAGTAATATGGACACAATATAAGCCAGAATAATTTTCACTTT
Source organism: Rugalucina vietnamica (assembly GCA_964017185.1). Lineage (NCBI taxonomy): Eukaryota > Metazoa > Mollusca > Bivalvia > Lucinida > Lucinidae > Rugalucina > Rugalucina vietnamica. Next base: position 10,815,059 of record OZ024870.1, on the reverse strand, counting down.
AAATTTGCTAAAACTATCCTCTATAATTTTCCTCCAAAAAAGGGACAGTTTCTTCATCTGATAGGAACTGTTTCTTCCTCCGAAAGGAATGGGCAATATATATTTCCTCTGAAAGGACGTGTTTTTGCTAACCTACCTGAAAAGGATGTTTTAGGGAAACATTTCATAATGTGGTGATTAAGATATTTTACACAAAATTAGCTTTAGAGTCAAGCGTGGCCAGTTAGAAAATTTCCCAAACAAAGACCCACATGAAAGAGAACTTGGTATATACATTACTTTTCTGAGGCCAAACAAATTTGTGAATCTTCATCTGCTTCATTGTTTCAAGAGGCCATTAAACTACCAAATAAAGAGATGGACAGTGTATCCAACAATAATCCAGATGCATAATGTTTTGAGCAAAGGCGTGTATCCAACAAAACTATGGACACACAACCAAACAAATAAATTAACACTGTATCCAACAATAATCTGGACACACCATGTATTGAGCAAAGCCGTGTACCCAACAAAGCTACATATACACTACCAAATCAATAGATGGACACTGTATCCAACAACAATCTGGACACACCATGTATTGAACAAATGTGTGTATCCAACAAAGCTATGGACACACTACCAAACAAAAGGAGGGACACTATATCCAACAACAATCTGGACACACCATGTATTGTGCAAAGGCATGTATCCAACAAAGCTATGGACACACTATGGAAACTGTATCCAACAACAATCAGGACACACCATGTATTGAGAAAAGGTGTGTATCCAACCAAACTACGGACACACTACCAAACAAATAGAGGGACACTGGATCCAACAACAACCTGGACACACCATGTATTGAGCAAAGGTGTGTATTCAACGAAGCTATGGGCACACTACCAAACAAATAGATGGACAAATAGATTGGCTTGGTGGTTAATGTCACTGACTTCAGTGCTCTTGATCATTCCACCATTCCACTGCTGTGGTTTGACCCTCGCTCGGGTTACATGAGGTACAAGCCAAATTCTGCTTGCTGGCGTGTAAGGCCCATCCCCTTTCTCATTAATATGTTCACTGCTCTTAAAGGATCTCAGTTTCATTTTTATCTACCTATGGTAGTCCCAGTTTCACCTCACCAACTGATTTGCCTCGAAACAAGTGAAAAATCTTTAAAGGGGTGTAAAACTGAATCGATAAAAATATTTTTTTTCTTTTTTTAATTCAGTTTTACATCCCTTTCAAGATTATTACAGCTCATATGAGACCGGCCAATCAGAAGGTGGGCGAGAAAGGGAGAACCCGGAGAAAAACCACCTGGCACACCCGCAAGCAGACCTTGGCTTGTCTCACGCGGCCAGAGCGGGGCTCGAACCCACACCAGACATAGCAGTGAGAATAAATTTAAATGTCCCATTTTAGGGTAGAGATGAATATTCACGATTCTATATTTTTCCTTAAACTGAATGGATGCCTATTGTTTTGCTTTATAAATCAAATGTTGTTTAATGATGATATGTCTAATAACATTCATTCACCAGGAGAACAAGAGAAAAAAATTCAGTAACACATCCCTCATAAATGATGTAGAAACTGAAAATCTGAATGTGGGCTGGTGCGCTTAACTTATAATCCTGTTTTTATTTTCGTTTCCAATACGTGCCCTCAAAATCAGCAATAAATATGTACCAGAACACTGACAAACAATTAATATTCAAAACAGGTTTTGTCCAAATTAATTCTTTCCAATGAAAGGAGGCATGATTGGTTGTGAGAAAAGAAACAGATAGAAATGACTAGAATTCCATGTAAAATATTTGGTCCTCTTTTCCTATGCATTTCAAGTTATGTTGCTGCTATAATAAATGATTCAGGCCTTGAAAACAATTGACAATTATTATCTTGAAAACAATCAATTTACCTCCATTCTAATGCATTTCAGATCTGCAATGTGCTTTTTAACTCATCAGTATAAACTAAATCCACCATTTTGGTCTTGCACCATTCTATGACATCATTGACTGGTTCCCATCCTACTTGCTCTGGATCATCAATGATTGCATATCAAATCAAAGATGAAAAGGATCCCAGTCAAAATCTTATCATAATCACTAGGAGCTTGCCCACTGTTTCACATTTTATGGAGAAGTCCAAGTGATGGACATTTTCAAATAGACTTTGGAGTCCGAAAAACTTTGTTGAATATTTTTATGGAATGTTTCAAATTGCCAAATAAAAGCTTTGGACAGAAAAGTTCTTAAATGAGTGTTGGGTATTACCCAACAATGCAAAAAGTACCCAACAGTACACCATCTACCCAATAAGTGCCTATATGGCATACTAAATACCCAATATATGCCCATTCGTAAACACGGACAGACAGACGGACAGACGGACGGACGGACGGACGGACGGACGGACGATGGACGGACGGACGGACGACGGAGCATGGGTATACTATAAGCTCACCTTGTGAGCCTGACGGCTCAGGTGAGCTAAAAATCACTTCAAGGTTAACATAATGCATAAAGATCAAGATGACTGTCTCTTTTCCTGCAAGGTAGCTATCAGAGCTCTTTACCTGTCAATTTGACCAAAAACTTATTTTATAGATAAACTTACAACAGCTGTTATTATGAAGATTTTCTTCAACTTATTGTCATACATTATACATTTGTCCTCAAAGCAAGAAGTTAGTTCATAAGTCTCTTTAATCCATAAGTGTTAATACCATCATACAAGTTTTCTTGTGCCTAAGTAATGCCATTCTCCATGAGAATGATTTCCCACATATACAATGATTATTCTTTGGACCATGTACACCTTCGGTATGTGCTTTGAGACCTTCTTCTGACGACAACGCCTTGCCACATATTTTACAGACATGTTCGGCTTTGTCAATGCATCTCAGTCGGTGTCTGACTAGACTGTACTTATAGGTAAAATCTTTACCACATTTTTCACATGCATACGGTTTTGCATTGTTATGCATATTCATGTGGCTTTGATAGTGAACAAACTCTACATACTCTTTATTACATATACTGCACACATATTTTGGCTTTTTATTGTGTTTAACCAGCTTGTGCCTGTGCAAGGAACCCCTGTTGTTGAAGGGCATTGCACACTGATCACAAACCAATTTAATGTTTTCATGAACACTTTTTATGTGCTGGCGAAGGTCATACATTTGTGCATATTGTTTTCCACACTGCTTGCATTGTACTTTGTGTTTCTGGTGGATGGTTTTCTTGTGTCTTGCGAAGTTTGCTGGGCATGACGTGTTATATCCACAGATTGTACACTGGTGAATCTTTCCTTTCTTTTGGCCTCCTTTTGTTTCACTGGCACGTGATGGAACAATCCTAGCAAAGAAAGAAAAATATCATTATTAACTGTGCTCAAAAGACTACCAAACATGGTATTACCCCAGATTTGTATTCATGTGATTCATAACAAGGACAGAATATTAGGGTGTCACAGGAAAGCCTGACTCTGGGGTTAAATCCAGCTTCGTCCAACTGGGCTGCTTGTGAGCTTGAACATCTGGATTTAAGAATAAGAGGGACAGTACTATCCATGAAGCAAAACAAAGGCACAGATCAGCTGTTCATTTACTGCACAACTGATCTGCACCTTTGTTTTCCAAGATGCAGCTGATATATGAACAAAATATAAAAACAACTCAACAGGGCCATTTGAGCACCAGCAACAATAATATTTTCCTTTCAGCCAAATGTGCATGAAGTTCTATATTCTACTTGAGCGGACATGTTATACATATGTTTATATGTTCCATGCAAGCATTCTGGTGTGCTTTCCAATTTTTAAACCATCCTTACAAGGAAATTTTGACTGTCTCTTTTTATGTCATTCTACCCTTTCTTGGAGATAGTAGAAAAAATCTGAAGCAAACTGGGTTGTTTGTGACTTTGAGTAAGTGCTTTAATGTCAACAGTGCATTAAAAAAACATGCCATGTAATATACAGAGACTTTTAAGCTTTAAAAATTGAAAATTTTCAGCTGTAAAATATATGATATTTTTCTTATTTTTGCTCAACGCATAGATTGTTGGTACACATTAGAACCACCTCGCCGAAGCGGTTCTAAGGAGTACCCACAATCTATGTTTTGGAGCGAAAATAAGAAAAATAGATATACCCCTGCAAACCCCAGTTTTTCTATATAAAAAATGGGGTATAAGGGGGTATAATTACACGGACATGTTTTCCAGGTTACCAGTTCTTAGCGCACATTACTTTCATCACTAACTGACAAATGAGCCGCCTCGTGGGAAAACAAACAATGTGGTTTCTGAACAGGTCCGACACAAACCGGCCTGTACAGTCACAGAAAATGGTTAGAGGGGGAAATTTCGGATTTAGAAAGTAGAGGAATTGTACTATCCATGTAGCGAAAACAAAGGTGCTGATCAGCTTCGCAGTTACTGCAAAGCTGATCTGCGCCTTTGTTTTCGCCTATGCAAATTGTTGGTTCTCCCATGCGGCGGCTCAAATGTTCTTCTTAGATCCGCCAAAAAAGGAAGACTGGACAAAAAATATTTCCATGATCAAATCTTCAAAAAAGGGAGCAGTGTTGCCTTGGGTGTTGTGTTGTGTCCTTGAGCAAGACACATTTACTCCCAATAGTACTAGTTAATACCAAGGAAGCAGATGATCTGAAATGAGTGAAAAAAATTGATGACTAGGACCTAAAACCTCAATACATTACGAACAACAAACAAATCTTCATGAAAGAAAAGGGCTAGATGCGAGGACAGATTTCAGATGGGCTTCCATACAAATCCAAATTTTAAGCCTTTAGCAACAAGAAATGGCTAACCCCAATTTTTTATAACAGCATCAAAAATAATGTCAATAATTAAAGTGTAGTACTGCATGATCATACCATTGTCAGTTTGGTGTTCTAATTGCTTTTAAGCCTTTATAATTTGGCGTGGAATTTTTGTGCTGTTCACACTTTTTGTACTTTTTCATATATGAGGGTTGTCCCAAAAGTTCCATAACACTCACTGTTTTGCAACAATAACAGCACGCCAGAGCTTACAACACTTATGATCACCAAACACTCTAAGGGCTTTGGGGACAAATTTTCGTACTGCTACGTGCAATTGTTAAAATGCAGTGGAGATTTGAACCCTTGTTCCCCTACTTCAGCGGAGCAGGTCTAATGACGTTGCTGTTAATTTTGATTTTTTTCTTCATGTTTTGCCGATAGGATAAATACAAGTTACAAACAAAAAATCTATTTCAAAATTAGATTTATAATCAGCTAAACGATATTGTAGCATACATTTAGAAATCTGAGTAAATATTTATAAACAAATCATCAAAATAATGCTACAAAGATCAGCCATGCAAAATAAGAATAATTACTACTGCCCATGTTTCATAAGGTCAAGTAATATTACTGTTAGCTGATATATCGTTTTAAAAGTAGGTGTTGTGTAATAGTATTGAAGTCACCAACTAATATCAAGATAAACATTTGCTTGGTTTAATCCATTAAAGAACATATTTTAGATGTTTAAATATAACGACACTGTATTTTTGCTCCGCATGTTTTTGCCGAAGAAAACTATCACTAAGTGATGCTAATAGAACAGTAGTTAGGCTGGTATATTTTTCTAAATGATCACATTATAACTATGTTGATTTAGCAGATTACGAAAAATAGAAATTACGAAAACATTTTGCATGATTTGACTTGCTCCGGTCATGCCTACCTATGGTAATCAAGGTAACTGTAGCAATGATGTCATTGAAGTGAGTATCATTTTGTACAGTAAAATAAATTCCAATATAGCCAATTATTCTGCATGAGTAACTGTAGTTGGTTCTTGCTGTGCGTTCAGAATATAATGTATGTGTAACAGGACTTTTGGGACAAGCCACGTATTTAGTTAAGTTCAGGTAACTGAGTGGCCACCTATTTGGGAAATATCTGTTCACTCAGTGATATGTTCTTATTGTATTCACACCTTATTATTTATTCAGTTTTTTCTAATTATACAAAATTCTATTCTGATTTGTTTGCACACTGTCAATCATTTATACATTTTGAGGCATTTATCATAATCACAAATTTCAAAAAAGTGAAAATATTGCAATTATTCAACTTAAAAAAACAACAAAACAAAATGTCCCTTTGGAATTTCTGATGTTTCAAGACTTAAAAACACTTTAAAAAGTGGGGAAAATAATGTTTAATACAATGGTTTTGGGTGTATAAATTTAAAGCAGGGCGAATCATCATCATCAGCTCATGCCTGTATCTGATTATTTCTTTCTCAACAAGTAATAAAAGTAAAAATAAAGTCTTTTTTTCTCTAGGAAGATAAAGAATGCAAAAGTGAAATGATTATCAGAAAATTTAATTGTAATATTAAGATTAGTGACAATTGAAAAAACAAGATTTATACAACGTGGTATACAATGAAAGAGGGTAAGTAAACTGTTGTGCTTTTTTCAGGAATTAGGGTAGCTAAAAATGGATGATACCAGAAACACATTTTAGCCAGCTTGAGTATTGACCAGCATTATGGAAAGTTAGTATGCCCTGCTCAAGGACACAGCTGCACTTTTGGAGTTAGGAATCAGGACCATTTGATTCGATGTTTAATGCTCTACCACTAGACCATCACATTCCTCTTAATCCCTCATCAGTGACGAAGATACATGTATGGGCATGTGTTACCAAATATTCATGATTTTTTTTTCAAAGAAATTTACTGCATGCAAGGGTCAATTATGGGTCCATTTGTTAGGAATCGGGCATACTACTGATTGAGCTATCATGACCAGTTGTATCTTTATGCTTTGTGTTTATATGCTTAGACAAGCTTGATCTCCACCGGAATCTTGTCCCACAATAAATACAGCCATATGACTTATCACTTTTATGTTTACAGTTCATATGGTCTTTCAGACTATCTTGTCTGGAAAATTCAGCTCCACATATTTCACATAGAACACGTTGATTCTTGGTAACCTTTGAGGCGCTCTTTAACCTGGCACTAATTTTGTCACAAGTTTTCTGATGACGACGCAAGCTAGTCTTATATTGAAAGGAACGATGACAAGTAGAGCATGTGTAAGCTTTGTGTTTTATGTGTGAGCTCATATGACCCTTAAAGTGGCTCATTTCATTAAACATCTTGTGGCAAAACTCACAGAAATATTTTGCGCTGTGTGTGTGTATTTTTTTTGAATGTCTCGCCAATCCACTCAAGCTTGCAAACCCTTTTCCACATTGGTCACAAATCATATTTTTTGACTTTGGTCTGTTTTCGTCAGTATGTGTTTTAATGTGTCTTCTGAAGTGTCTTCTGAAGTTGAAAAACCTATCAGTGGAAAAACCACAAATTGTGCATTCATGTTTTTTCATGATTTGACAATTGGCCAAGTCCGCAGGTACATGGAATGACTTGTCAAGAGCTTCTATAATTCTGCAAATAAAGAATCCATGATAAATTATCATTAAAATAGGTGGCATTATACACTTTCTATCTATGAAAATTTTTTCCTTTGTATTAAAACCAATCTGTTGCCTCTATTTTCAAGTCCTCACTCTTCACTCTACAAACCCCTGGTTTGGCCATAACCAACACATATCCAATCTATGAAATTGTTGATCAACTGTAATAAATCACAGTGAGTACGGTATGTGATTCATTTCTTTTTCAAAGTGCAAGTCTCTCAGACAAAACATGAAAATTTCAATCTGTCCAGCAGAAAGTACAATTCTCACTGTATACAACCTGTTATAGTGACATCTTGCATTCTCCCCTTAAGGTTAAGATGTTTATTTGAATTGCTGCTTTACAACCCAGTCAACGGGACGTTGCCACCATTTCATGGGACTTTTACCCAACATTAGAATGTCATGACACTCAAAATGTGCTTCATAAATATTACCACCCAAGCAAACCAATAAGGCTTATATGTATGAATGGTTTGACTAAACCACTTTTGCTGGGCAGGCTCAGACTTGAGTGGATAAGTTATATAATAAATTAACCAGTAATCAGATGGAGAAGCTTTGCCTGGAGGCACAAGCAGCCCATCTATTTCTCCCAGCTTAAGACTTTTAATCAGAATTTTAAGAATTGTAGAAAAGCGACCATGGAGATATTGTAACAAAGCTAACAGTTGGACAAGATCATGGACATTCGGGTAAGTTTAAGGTAAAAAAAAGTATAACCAGAGGACCAATGGTCCTGTAAACGCTCACCTGAAACCCAAGATATATATCAATAAACTAGCTTGACTAGAATGGTAATGTACATGTATATAACCCCAGGGCTTGGTCAGAGCAACCCCTGGAGTCAATTTCTTTTTGAAAACATAAAACTGCAGTCCATTTGCCAATTTACTGCAAGTTTTGCCCTTCAAATGACATTTTAACAATTTTCCCCATTCAAATGTATGGGCGACCTAAGTTGACCTTGCCGTAAAATAGGTCAAGGTCATCAAAGGGTCACGATTTATACAAAATTTGTAGAGCTCCATTGCCTGATGCTTCATGCCAAGTTTTAAAATCATAGGCCTTCTGGTTCTGGAGGAAAAGATTTTTAAAGGTTTTGCTATTTATAGCCATGGCAGCCATCTTGGTCATGTGACCATGACCATTTATATATACTTTCATTCCCACTTCCTAACAATGCTCCTCATAAAGTTTGGCTTTGATTGGCCAAGCAGTTTCAGAGAAGAAGATCTTTGAATATCACTGTAATATACATGTATATTGCCCCGGGGTGGGGGCTGACATACCCCTGGGGTCCAAATTTTTTCAGAATCATCAATCTTAAGTCCATTTGCCCATTTCCTGCAAGTTTTTCCCTACAAATGACATTTTAACACTTTTCCCCATTCAAATGCATGAGCCACCTATGTTGACCTTGCCTTAAAATAGGTCAAGGTCATCCCAGGGTCATGATTTATATAAACTTTGTAGAGCTCCAGTCACTGATGCTTCACACCAAGTTTCAAAATCATTGGCCTTCTGGTTCTGGAGAAGAAGATTTTTTAAGGTTTATTCTATTTATAGCCATGGCAGCCATCTTGGTCATGTGACCTTCACCATTTATATAAACTTTCTTTCCCCCTTCCCAAGGATGCTCCATATGAAGTTTGGCTTTGATTGGCCATGCTGTTTCAGGAGAGAAGATGTTTCATTATTATGGAAATATACATGTATATAGCCCCGGGGCAGGGGCAGACAACCCCCCAAGGGCTAAGATTTTCCATTAACATTAATCTTCTGTCCATTTGCCTATTCCCAGTAAGTTTTACCCATTAAATAGCAATTTAACATTTTTTCCCATTCAAATGCATTGGCGACCTAAGTTGACCTTGCCGTAAAATAGGTCAAGGTCATCCCAAGGTCATGATTTATATAAACTATGATGGGCCCACATCCCCGATGCTACATACCAAGTTTCGTGGAAATCGGCCCACTGGTTCTGGAGAAGAAGATTTTTAAAGGTTTTTGCTATTTATAGCCATGGCGGCCATCTTGGTCATGTGACCTGGACCATTAATATAAACTTTCGTTCCCCCTTCCTAAGGATGCTCCACATGAAGTTTGGCTTTGATTGGCCAAGCGGTTTCAGAGGAGAAGATCTTTGAAATTGTGGACGGACGACGGACGGACGGACGGACGGACGCCGGAGCATGGCCATCCTATAAGCTCTGGATACCAGCATTGTTTTGAATAACGTCGCTTGTGATGTTACCGTTGTTTTTATTAAAACGTTGCAAAAGTAGCATAACTTCCGTTGATTGTTGCATGCTAAAACTAACCCTGTAGTCAATGACTTTTATTCACATTCTATGGATCCAAAAATGAAACACAAAGATTTTCGTAATTTCCCATTGTTACGTACAAATTGATCATAAATGGTTTCCCTGTGAAACCAACTTGGTAACCATACCATTTTATTGCACAAATCGATAGAAAAACATGCTTAGTTGAAGAAACGCCTGTGATTCTTTAAAGTGAGTACCTGAAATTTTGTTTGTTTGACTGAATTGATGCTTTAGGACCAGTCAACAGTTACGGTCATGTTAGAATTTTGCCTCCATTGTATATGATTCTACCCATGATGGGTATGTCATGACACCCAAAATAGCTTGAGAACCACCCAAGTAAATCAAAAAGGACAATATGCATGGATGGTTTGACTTGAACCACTTTTCTTGGGCAGGTTCAAGCCATCTTAGCAGTTAAACTAATCAGATAGTCAGTCGGAGACACAAACAGCCCATCTATTTCTCTGGGCCTCAATGTGCAGGGGCCCATGCAAATTTTGACTCTGTGCAATGCAATATAGAAAAGGGAGCATAAACTACCAAACTCAAAGGTTTGTCTGTACTTTAAATGGCTGTTTTCCTGTTGAAATGTTATAGTCTTTACCAGTATGTGTTATGACATTTCCCTGTTAAGTTATGGATTCTCGCAAAACTGTCCAGGTTTCCTACAGTAAAAAGTACTGCATTTTAATGTTCCAAAGCCATTAAGGTAAGATTTAATTAGAAATCCTGACTTTTTTGCAGACTAGAAAAAGTGCCTTGAGAGGCACGTATACCCCCGGCTGGTAGCCACCAAGCCCCCTTCCCTACCCCGGTTGGTAGCCAGCCCCCTTCCCTACCCCCTACCTAAACAACCCGGCACATGCTCACCCCTGACATTGAACCTCACATTACCAATAAAAGACAGTACCCTTATCAAGTACATTTTAGAAGTAAGCAGCGTAAAGTACTTTGCTTACAAACATGGGGAAGTGTAGTTTTAGAATGACATATCTATTATAGAGCGGTATACAGAGCTGACGTGTATACCCAATCTAGGACATAATCACGGACATTGTGGGTCAGGTCCTCAGTCCTAGATTGAAATGAAAGTAGAATGTCATTCTTAAAAAAAAAAAAAAAAAAAAAAAAAAAAAAGTCCTAGATCTTGACCTCAGGTCCCACCCCCACCCCCACCTCCATGCATGGACCCTTGGGTCTAGCCCTTATGTGGTACCTATGTTGTGTTGTAAGCATGAACATTTTCTGACACATGGTTGTCAAGATATAGACATACAGAATATTAATCTTGGTAACTATTCTATCTTATAAATGTGTCCTAGATTTTGACCTCCAGCACCACCCCTGGAGTTTGGTGCCATGGAATTTAATTCAACCCTAAAGGGTATCTGTGATCCAAACAGGAATACATTCCTATAAGTATTTGTTAAGATATGAACTTAGAGATGAAAAAACACTATGTAAATAGCACATTTTCAAGGTGACCAAGATTTTGACCTCTAGCCCCACCCCCCGGGCATGGACCCAGGGTCCGAACTGACAGAAACAAAGCAAAGCATATATGGTACCTATGGTTAAAATATGAATGGTTTCTGATCATTGGTTCATGAGATATACACCACCAGAGAAACTTAAACCAAAACTTTGACCCAAATAAAAGGTGACCTAGATTTTGACCTCTAGCCCCACCCCCGGGCATGGACCCAGAGTCCGAACACACAGAAACAAAGCAAACCCTATAGGGTACCTATGGTTAAAATATGAATGGTTTTTGATCATTGGTTCATGAGATATACACCACCAGAGAAACTTAAACCAAAACTTTGACCCAAATAAAAGGTGACCTAGATTTTGACCTCTAGCCCCACCCCCGGGCATGGACCCAGGGTCCTAACACACAGAAACAAAGCAAACCCTATAGGGTACCTATGGTTAAAATATGAATGGTTTTTGATCATTGGTTCATGAGATATACACCACCAGAGAAACTTTAACAAAAACTTTGACATAAATTCCACGAACGTTCCGGAATAACGAACGAACTAACGAACGAACGAACGAACAAACGAACATACGAACGGAAAAGCGAAAACTATATACCCGTCGGCATAAATGCCGGGGGTATAAAAATTTAAGATTTCAATGAAAAGAGTAACCATACTCTTATTTTCATCTGAGTAGTAGTGTGGATAAATAAATGAACAAGAACTCTGTGGAGGTCGATATCGCACCTGCATCGGGCAAAGTCAATAGACTGTGAAATATAGTTCAAGGGCACCGAGTCAAGGTGCGTGCTTGAAGGGCATGTCAAGGACAATTACTATGCAATGTTTCAGACACGCAGCTATCTCTGATGTAGAGAAAACCAAACTTCTACATAAAAATTTTCAAAGTCAGTGGACCGTGAAATATAGGTCAAGGGCACCGGGTTTAGGTGCATGCTTGAAGGGTATGTCAAGGACAATTACTATGCAAGGTTTCAGACTTGCAGCTATCTCTGATGTCGAGAAAACCAAACTTCGACGTAAAAATTATCAAAGTCAGTGGACCGTGAAATAAAGGTCAAGGGCACTGGGTTAAGGTGCGTGCTTGAAGGGTATGTCAAGGACAATTATTATGCAAGGATTCAGACTCGCAGCTATCTCTGATGTAGAGAAAACCAAACTTCGACGTAAATGTTGATAAAACTTCGACATAAAAAATTTCAAAGTCAGTGGACCGTGAAATATAGGTCAAGGGCACCGGGTTAAGGTGCGTGCTTGAAGGGTGTGTCAGGGACAATTACTATGCAAGGTTTCAGACTCGCAGCTATCTCTGATGTCTAGAAAACTAAACTTCGACGTAAATGTTGACGGACGGACGGACGGACGAACGAACAGACGAACGTACGGAGGGACGGAAATTTGAACTCCTATATCGCACCCTGCTATAAGCAGGTGCGATAATAAAATCAACTAAAAGGTTCATAAAAAAGCAATGGAGAATAATTTCTACAGGAAGAGGTATAAGTAGGCAAAGATCAGGAAAAGGCGCAATCAGAAAAAGATTCCCACTCCAAAAACCGAGGTGGGAAAACTATAAACTAATAACAATCAGGTACTTATATTATGAAAACATATCGTAAGCCGAATGAGCAGCTATTTTCCCAATAGGTGGCCACTCAGTTACTTAAACTTAACTAAAAATATGAAATAAGGCGCCAACAGCACAAAAAAATTTTAACACCAAGACCTAAAACAAAAAGAACCCCACAGAAGTATCGCCTTGGAACGATCAGTAACATAAAGTTACTGGCGGGCTTAAACCGGGGAGTTGATTTTGGCTACATAGAATGCATATGTAATTCAATAATTCAGTGGTACATGCAGTGAAGGTACAAGGTCCTGAAAAGTTCTTCTATAACAACTGAAAAAAAGCATCATGTGTCGTCTTTTACCATTTACCAAAGGAAGGCATTGCATAATCACCAAATCATGGTAGTTATTTGATCCTTTTGCAAATATGACTCAAATAAAAAAGTTGCAAATATGACTCAAATAAATAAGTGTTCACTTCTAAATATTTACATTTTTATTGCAATCGCCCTAAATGAAAGTATCTTTGTTGATGTTCTTCATTTCCCAATGAAAAACATTAAGTCACGTGATCTAGAGGCCACGCCTATGGGCGGGGCGATGTCAAAACAAACCAGTGATGTTGTTTGTTTACTCTCGTTGGCATAACGTCAGTCGCGTATCGCCATGACGTTAAGTGCGAAAATTTGACGTTTTTGGCTGTTCCAAAAGTATGTTAAGTCAGATTTAATGTGAAAATGAGCGATGATATGTGCAATTGAAAATCTAATACTTGATTGATAATATAAAATGTAAATATGAGTATTAAAATTCAGATTTTAGCTTTCACTGGATGATGAAAAACATTAGATGTTTTAATGTCTCCGAGAAGCCCTTCGGGCTTCACAGACATTAAAACAGCCTAATGTTTTTCATCATCCAGTGAAAGCTAAAATCTGAATTTCAATCCTTAAATGAATACTAACTATGTAAATATGAAATACCAATTCTTTATTCATAGGACAAAGTGTATATTATTTTCATCTTAGTAAAGAGTATTACACTTTAGATTTTTAACAATGTAAACAATAAATTACAATTCTTAATAAGAAAATGCCTACTTAATTTCATAAAGATAAGTTTTGATACTACTACCCAGGAAAGTACACAAGTAACACAACCTTGATGGACACAATCAATCTTGCACTTGTCTTCCACATCAAGAAATAAAATATACCCTACAATCAATTCTAAGGGCCACTATATTATTTTCCATATGTCGAAATGTTAAGCTACCAAAATTAAACCCATATTTTAATGGTCATCCCAAAGGACATAGAATGGCCATTTCATTTGCATTATTTCAGGTATTGTCCCAAAGTAACTGACTAGTAATACAAGACCAAAGCCCATAGAGCAGTTTTGGCATTTTTTTCTGAAATGCCATAGATTCACAAAAATTCAACTCCAGTTTGATTTTTCTGTTAAAGGCAGTCTAAAAACATTGCGGCAAATGTTGTTTGTGTAAAATTCATTTTTGCTAATGATGGTCATGTTTGAGCTAAGTTTGAAAAAATGCAATTTTTTTGCCAAAATTTAAAATTAACAAACACATCTAGCTGGACTTTGACATGGCTTTTCCTGTTTCAAATTTCATATAGTCAGTAACTTTGAGGCATTATTGAAATAATGCAAAGAAAGAAGGGAATTGGTCCACGGGGATTGGCATTAAATTTGAGTTGAAGTGGGAGTACATTACACTACGATATATGGAAAACAATACAGTGGCCCTTAGAATTTTTTGAGGAGTATACAAAAATTAGATCCTTTGGAAGCATAAAGGAAACGTTTTTCAGGACGTAAAGAAACCAGTTTTGCATTTTGACACACCTAGTGAACGAGATTATACTTGTTATTTTGCAGCCACCATTATTTTGACTTATGAGAGAGTAGAGACTATATAAAAAGCAGAAACAATTAATAATTTCTCTCAGCCTGTAATAGAAGCAGTTGTACATGTAGTTCATAACCTTATCCACTCAATGAGTCAAAAATTCTGGCTCACATCAAGGCCTGAAAAGTCTTTCTTGACAGTTTTTCCAGTAAACATAAACAACAAACACAGACTACAATGTGTAGCTTAATACATGATCTGTATAAGCTGTCAACTAATTCTTATGCTTTTGCATGTGTCTGTAATAGCTAGCAGCCCATTTAAATGTTTTGCCACATATATTACACCTCTGCTTTGTATTGCTATGCATACCACCAACATGAGCGTCAAATGTGGACTTGGATGAATACTTTGTGTTACATATATCACACTTATAGACAGTTTTATCTTTGAAACATTGACTGATATGTCTGTTAAGTGATGACTTCAACCCAAAAGATTTCTGGCAATGCTCACACTTGTAGGGTTTATATCCTCTGTGTGCATTGCAGTGTGCTTCATAGTGAGTCTTTGAATTGAATCGTCTATCACATATCTCACAATGAAAGTCATATTCCCCAGTGATGCTTTTCAGGTGGTATCGCAATCCCGATCTTGAATTAAACCTCTTAGAACAATGTGCACAAATCAAGCCATCTCCATGAGCATTTCTCTGAAGAAAAAAACAGAAGAATTCCATAATTAAAGAAAGTTCTCCAATGCCAGTTATTGCCACCAATGGCACAGATCAGAACTCTGGACCCAGTTGTTCAAAGAGTCGTTAGCTTAATGATATCCTTAAGACATAAATTTGTTAAGCAAATTTCAGCTAAAGTAACAAATACACTGTTATTTTTTGTTGAAAAAATGTGAGAATCCTAAAATGTGAGAATCCTTTGCAGTGCAAAGGATTCTCACATTTTTTTCAACAAAAAATAACAGTTTATTTGTATTATTAATGTTTGAAATTTAAACGAAACATTAACTAACGACGTCATTAATTTTGAACAACTTGGCCCTGGTTTCTATGGCAATCAATAGCTACTATAGACTTACAAAGATGATTTTTTTTTTTTTGCTAAACTTAATTCAGGTAGTATCACAGACAGACATTTCTAAATCGTTAATTTGTTCCATCATTATCTGTATTTATCAGAGATAATAAGGTTGATGTAATACTGCTTAGTTAATGTTCATATGATATGACAGGCATGTATGATTAAAGTAAAAATAAATAGCTATACCTCATGGTCATGCAAATCATATGCTGTCCTAAAGATTTTCTCTGGGCATTCATTACATTTTAATGTCTCCCCTTTGTGTATTTTCTTGTGTCTCCACAGGCTGGATAGGGTGGAAAAAGATGAGTCACACTCTGCACAAAAATGGATTTTTTTCCTGGGTGTTCTTTGATCCTTATCTGTTGTGAAGTCTTCTGAGCCCAGCTCACCAGTAATATCTGTTTTCTAATAAAAGAAGTGGAATCTTTCTTAACATTTTTCTTTGGAAACCACCTTTTTTCAATGTCACCTTGTTCTTACAAGAACTCCGCGGAGGCCGATATCGCACTTGTACCGGGCAAAGTCAGTGGACCGTGAAATATAGGTCAAGGGCACCAGGTTAAGGTGCGTGCTTGAAGAGCATGTCAAGGACAATTACTATGCAAGGTTTCAGACTCTCAGCTATCTCTGATGTTGAGAAAACCAAACTTTGACGTAAAAATTATCAAAGTCAGTGGACTGTGAAATATAGGTCAAGGGCACTGGGTTAAGGTGTGTGCTTGAAGGGTATGTAAAGGACAATTAGTATGCAAGGTTTCAGACTTGCAGCTATCTCTGATGTCGAGAAAACCAAACTTCGACGTAAAAATTTCCAAAGTCAGTGGACCGTGAAATATAGGTCAAGGGCACCGGGTTAAGGTGCGTGCTTGTAGGGTATGTCAAGGACAATTACTATGCAAGGTTTCAGACTCGCAGCTATCTCTGATGTCGAGAAAACCAAACTTCGACGTAAAAATTATCAAAGTCAGTGGACTGTGAAATATAGGTCAAGGGCACTGGTTTAAGGTGTGTTCTTGAAGGGTATGTAAAGGACAATTAGTATGCAAGGTTTCAGACTTGCAGCTATCTCTGATGTCGAGAAAACCAAACTTCGACGTAAAAATTTTCAAAGTCAGTGGACCGTGAAATATAGGTCAGGGGCACCTGGTTAAGGTGCGTGCTTGTAGGGTATGTCAAGGACAATTACTATGCAAGGTTTCAGACTCGCAGCTATCTCTGATGTCGATAAAACCAAACTTCGACGTAAAAATTTTCAAAGTCAGTGGACCGTGAAATATGGGTCAAGGGCACTGGGTTAAGGTGCGTGCTTGAAGGGTATGTCAAGGACAATTACTATGCAAGGTTTCAGACTCGCAGCTATCTCTGATGTCGAGACAACCAAACTTCGACGTAAATGTTGACAAAACTTCGACGTAAAAATTTTCAAAGTCAGTGGACCGTGAAATATAGGTCAAGGGCACCAGGTTAAGGTGCGTGCTTGAAGGGTATGTCAAGGACAATTACTATGCAAGGTTTCAGACTCGCAGCTATCTCTGATGTCGAGAAAAATAAACTTCGACGTAAATGTTGACGGACGGATGGACGAACGAACGAATGTACGGACGGAAATTTGAACTCCTATATCGCACCCTGCTATAAGCAGGTGCGATAAAAAACCATTTGCCATTTGAAATAACAAATGAGCCACAATGCGAGAAAGCTAGTTTTCAGCCAGCTGGTCTAACACCAGCTAAATTGTGCAGCTACAGAAGATGACTATAAGCTATCTGAACAGCTATTTGCACCTCTCAGGCTCTGTTTTCGCATAAGCAACCAGAGACCAATGGTCCTGTAAACGCTCACCTGAGATCTGCTGCATATACCAATAAACATGTTTGAATATTATGGTATTTAACTCCAGTGCAGGGGCAGGTGAAGCCCTTGGCCATTTTCTTTTTTCAGAATCTTCAATATTCTGTCCATTTGCCAATTTCCTGCTGGCTTTTGCCTTCAAAAGACATTTTAACAGTTTTCCCAATTCAAATGCATAGGCAACCCATGTTGACCTTGCCATAAACTTGGTCAAGGTCATCACAGGGTCATGATTTATATATACATTGGAGTACTTTAACCATCGATGCTTCACGCCAAGTTTTCTTGAAATCAGTCTATTGGTTTCAGAGAAGAAGATTTTTGATGGGTTTTTACCATAATATTATATGGGCATGGCGGCCATCTTTGTCATGTGACCTAGGTTATTTATATACACATTGATTCCCCCATTCTATAGATGCTTCAAAGACTTAAAGCTATTCATTTTAGTTGGTTGGGGCTGGAGCTTCTTGTCTATTGCTTGGCCCACCGGGGTCCAACTGATGTTTTTCTTTTGCTCCGGAGTTAGTAAGTTATTCGGCGCCCAGGGATCTCCATTGTCGGGCAGCTTACTGAATCTGTGAGTCCTGGTTTTTGATTCATCAGGATGTTAATCATGATTTATTTGTTTGTTCTTGATGATTCATTGACTAGTTAGAGATTCACCATGAGGACCGAAGAACTAACTAAATGTTATGAACCACTGCAGAAGCTGAGGGTGAGGTTACAGCCGTGTAAAATCGATTTAAACCCGCCAGTAACTTTTTGTTACTGATCGTTCCAAGTCGATACTTCTGTGGTGGTTCTTTTTGTTTTATGTCTTGGTGTTTAATATTTTTGTGTTGGTGGCGCCTTATGTATGTTATCATATTTTTAGTTAAGTTAAGGTAACTGTTTGGCCACCTATTGGGAAAATAGCTGCTCATTCGGCTTACGAAATGTTTTCATGGTATAGCTACCTGATTGTTAGTTTGGTTTTTTCCCACCTCGGGTTTTTGGAGTGGGAATCTTTTGCTGTTTGTGCCTTTTCCTGATCTTTGCCTACTTGTACCTTTTCACATAAAATTTGGCTTTGATTGGCCAAGCGGTTTCAGAAGAGAAGACGTTTGAATATTATGGAAATATACATGTATATTGTCCCGGGGTGGGGGCACATGAGCCCCTGGGGTCCAATTTTTTTCAGAATCATTAATATTCAGTCCTACTTCCCATTTCCTGGAAGACTTTCACTTTAAATGACATTTTAAAAGTTTTCCCCATTCAAATGCATTGGCAACCTATGCTGACCTTGCCATAAAATAGGTCAAGGTCATAACAGGGTCATGATTTATATACACATTATAGTGCTTGAGCCATTAATGCTTCATGCCAAGTTTCGTTGAAATCGGTCCACCAGTTCTGGAGAAGAAGATTTTTGAAGGGTTTTTACCATATATGGGCATGGCGGCCATCTTGGTCATGTGACCTGGATTTCTTATATACACATTGGTTCCCCCTTCCTATTGATGCTTCATATAAAATTTGGCTTTGATTGGCCAAGCGGCTTCAGAGGAGAAGATCTTTGAAATTGTGGACGAACGGACGGACGACAGACGACGGACGGACGGACGGACGCCGGATCATGGCCATCCTATAAGCCTAACGGCTCAGGTGAGCTAAAAATCCAATTTTCTCATGATACAACTCAAATGATGTGGTCCTTTGTATTACAAAAGTCCTGGGGGCGTTGTGGTGTAGTGGTAGAGCATCGGAGCATAGAGAGGTCCTGGGTATGATCCCCACTGGCGGCACCATGTTGTGTCCTTGAGCAAGGCATATTAACTCCCCAGTGCACTGGTTAACACCCAGGAAGCGGTAGCTCTGTCCAAGCATTACTGAAAAATTGTTGACTGGTATGTTAACCTCAATACAAACAAACAAAAGTCCAAAGAACTCCCCAAATTTAATTACGGCTTCACAAATATTTTTATTCTTATTCATTTTTTTTTTATTATTTATTTATTTATTTTATTTTTGCTGAAAAATAATCGTTAGTATGGATATGCATGTACAAGGGAGGTAATCTAGAACTGGAATTGCAACAAGTTTTTTTTTTTTTTTTTTTTAATTCAGTTTTACGTCCCTTTCAAGATTATTTCAGCTCATATGAGACGGGCCAATCAGTAGGTGGGCGAAAACGGGAAGACCCCGAGAAAAACCACCTGGCACACCCGCAAGCAGAACTTGGCTTGTCTCACATGTGACCAGAGCCGGGCTCGAACCCACACCAGACACAGCGGTGGGATGATCGAGTGATTAAGAAACAGCCCTCTTAACCGCTCGGCCACGGGGACCGCTTGCAACAAGTTTGGGTTTGCTTTTTGATATTTTAAAACAAGGTTATATTGAGAAAAGTTGCTCCCAAAGGCTAGTGTAATGAGAGATTCTTAGGAAATAATAATAATTATACTTTTATAAAAGAGTTTTTCCTTAGATCTTCTTGTTGTTTAGATTTCTTCTAATTGCACAATTTTGCTGACACTGAAGCTGAATTGAGACATAAGTCTTTCTTCTGTTTTCTTTTTATTCTTTTAATGCATCATAAAACTTCTTAAACACTTCTTATCTAAATGTAGTAGTACATGTCCTGTTTCCACATATTTTCTAGGCAAGGGCCGAAGCCCTTGCATTTTCTAAATTATCTTTTAAAGTCACATATTTGTATTTATGATTTTCTCCACTTTGAAATAAGATGTTGTCTTTCCAAAATCTAACCTAGAACTGATCTTTATGCAGAGAGTAACACTTTCTTTACAAAGATTTCTTTTGTTTGGAGAAGGAACATACTGTCCAGATTGTCACTTACGAATAATTTAGTATCTTATACATTTTCTTTTGTTAATAGCTCAACACTTGTATGTTACAAATTAGGTATCTTTAGCGTTCAACTTAAACAATTATTGTACATCTGTTTACTACTTCTGTTCATATTGGACAACTAGTACCACCATTTCTCTTCTGAAATGTATACATGTACCAACTTTACATCAAAAGCATAGTTTACTATTTTTCCCTTGTCACAAATTTCCCACCCCTTTTGAAAATGTTTTGTCCTCAAAACATCATTTGATTAAATATATTCGTTTATATTTTTCACAAAACATACATTTTATGCAACTTGTTAGAAGGGATAAGTCTGTGATATAATATTGTTGAAGACATTCAGGGTAACTTTCAGTGATTCACATTATTTATTAATTATTTTTATTTTATATTAAAGGCATTTCTCGGCAGTGCCACCTTTAATCAACCCATGACTGCTCATCCTCTGCATTACAAACCATTACTTTTTAATTTTTATGTAATATCTTTGGTCTAATGCATTAATGGCATCATCTTAATTTTACTGAAAAGTTCACCCTTACTTCATTGTTTTGAACATCACATTTCATAAAATATACAAAAAGTTATGAGACAACTATCACATTCTTAAATTGCATAAAAGATGCTTCTGCGATTCTATATACTTTATTGAGCATGATATGAAGATGGACTGATTTCAGTTTATAGGCAGGATGATCAGTCCTCTACAAACCTAGTTTCAGATAACAACATAATTATTTCACTCCGGTATGAAAAATTATGCTGAAATTACCCTATACCACATTCAAAATTTAAAAGGACATATTTTGAAGTTTACTTATTGCCATTTGTTTTTAATATACTCTGCATTTCACTAATTTACGTTTAAACTTTTAGTTCTGTTAAGTTGCAATTATTTGAATAGAGGAGTTTGCTTTTTAATATTGACTACAAATATTTCAATATGGCACTGAGGACATGTCTGACATGTACAACTACAAATGAAAACATAGGCATAAGACATACATAACATACAAGATATAAAGCAAACATGTGTGAAAATTATAAGACATTGGCAAATGTAAGTCCTAGATATAATCAGAACTCTTCCAGTATAGGTATTAAACAGTTTTTAATTGTTTCTTAGATTTTTCTCATTAGTATCATCCAACAAAAAGTCACTTTAAAATAGAATTTCTTCTCGAAAATAGTCACACATATTGTTTGTCCAAAGAATGTTTGTAGGTACAATTTTAGAATTAAATGTCCTCCTTCTCGAATAAAGTGAATCCTTGATCTCCAAAATAACTTAGCTCATCACCATTATTTAAAATTTCTGTCAAGTTCTCCATGTGAGTTAGTTCTGTACCTTTGTTGAGTTCTATCATAAAACCATTTAAAATTTTGAGTCCTGGGGAATTAGAAGTTTTGATTATACTTTTGTACAGCTGTCCCGGAATCGTTGAAAGAGCTAAAAAGTCTTTCGACCACGGTTCATCCACCAAAATTTATAAAAGAGTTTTTCCTTAGATCTTCTTGTTGTTTAGATTTCTTCTAATTGCACAATTTTGCTGACACTGAAGCTGAATTGAGACATAAGTCTTTCTTCTGTTTTCTTTTTATTCTTTTAATGCATCATAAAACTTCTTAAACACTTCTTATCTAAATGTAGTAGTACATGTCCTGTTTCCACATATTTTCTAGGCAAGGGCCGAAGCCCTTGCATTTTCTAAATTATCTTTTAAAGTCACATATTTGTATTTATGATTTTCTCCACTTTGAAATAAGATGTTGTCTTTCCAAAATCTAACCTAGAACTGATCTTTATGCAGAGAGTAACACTTTCTTTACAAAGATTTCTTTTGTTTGGAGAAGGAACATACTGTCCAGATTGTCACTTACGAATAATTTAGTATCTTATACATTTTCTTTTGTTAATAGCTCAACACTTGTATGTTACAAATTAGGTATCTTTAGCGTTCAACTTAAACAATTATTGTACATCTGTTTACTACTTCTGTTCATATTGGACAACTAGTACCACCATTTCTCTTCTGAAATGTATACATGTACCAACTTTACATCAAAAGCATAGTTTACTATTTTTCCCTTGTCACACTTTATTACATCGATAAAATCAATGTCCAAACATAATAATAATAATCCTAATGCTCCCAATTGCATGACACAGCACATGTTTAATGCTACCTGTGGAGTGGACTCTGGGACGAAATGTCCCGATTATTACAGGTGTTTGAAAATTCTGTGTATGTGTATACTATCATAAAACTATAAAAGACAATTGCAAAGAATATACTTACAGTGTCTATGTCTTGTTTTTCTTTATGCACTCTTTGAAAACTGAAAATCGTGAAAAATGTACGTGCAATGGGGATAACGGTAACAATTAAGTGAGATTTGTCTAATAACGTTAAAAGAGATAGATATTCCAGAAATAAGTAATAATTTTATCCTGATTCTGCTGTGTCATTTATATTTCAAAATTTTTAACTTTTTATAGCAAAGACCATTACAGTAACTGGAGAATAATAGGTGCTGCTATAACAGGTTGTATACATATTCTGTCAGAGAAATGTTTTGCAAAATTTATCAAGTTTATAATATAATTAAGGAGCTTTGTCGTGCAGAAAAAATCAGTCTGAAAAATAGGAGTCCTGTAAATGAGAAAAACATTCTGCTATGAATACAAGCATGTTAAAATTTAAGTCAGCCAGTTTTCTTTGTATAATACCTCATTGTCAATTCAGTAAATTTTCCCCAACCCACATTTTGGAGTGGAAATTTCTTTCTAATTGCCCCATTTCCTGCTCATTGCCTACTTTTACCTTGTTTCAGTGATTAAGTACACACACTAACTGGGAGGGTTAAAAACTTAAAACTTTAAGTAAGTAACATGAGCATATGTTTTTGACCATGAGAATGTTTTTGACTAAAGCTTTTTACAATTGCACCATACTACAACAACCTAACTATGATGATGGACCCTTTAACGCTCAGTGAAGGAATAAAATGCTCCTGGAAGCTGGTCAATTTTCCGATAATATTTGGGGTAATGGGTAGATTAAGGCTCAACATCACAGTCAAAAATCTTTCATAAATGTCTGAGCCATCAATTCTTGCATATTAACCATTCAGTTCTGCGTAGAGCTGATAGTGTCTTGCACAAGGACATTACACAGCAGAGATTGGTATAGAATCCAGGACATCTGGCACTGGTAGCATGTACTCTACTACATGGCACCACACTCCTCTAGCTGTCATAGTTTTAGGCTTCTCAAGTCAAAAGATGCCATCTTAATAATTGAGCCGCCTCGTGGGAAAACAAACAATGTGGTTTCAGAACAGGTTCACTGAACCACTACAGAAGCTGAGGGTGAGGTTAGGTACCTGTAAAACCGGTTTAAGCCCGCCAGTAACTTTGTGTTACTGATCGTTCCAAGTCGATACTTCTGTAGTGGTTCTTTTTGTTTTATGTCTTGGTGTTTAAAATTTTTTGTGCTGTTGGCGCCTTATGTATGTTTTCATATTTTTAGTTAAGTTAAGGTAACTGAGTGGCCACCTATTGGGAAAATAGCTGCTCATTCGGCTTACGATATGTTTCATGGTATAAGTACCTGATTGTTAGTTTGGTTTTTTCCCACCTCGGTTTTTGGAGTGGGAATCTTTTTCTGATTGCGCCTTTTCCTGATCTTTGCCTACTTGTACCTTTCTACACAAACCGGCCTGTACAAGCGCAGAAAAGAGCTAGAAGCTTGAAATTTCGGATTTAAGTAGAAGAGGAATTGTACTATCCGAGTAGCGAAAACAAACGCGCTGATCAGCTTCGCGGTTACCGCGAAGCTGATCTGCGTCTTTGTTTTCGCCTATGCAGATTGTTGGTTTTCCCATGGGGTTGCTCAATTACTACCACACAATAAACAGCAACTGCAAACTCAATCTGGAATCATGGAACACAGAAAATTTTGGTCAGTCTTTGCTTTGGGTAAGTTAAATGAGCCTGTGCATGAGAAAACCAACACTTTGGGTTTCCGACCAGCTCCGACACAAACCAGCCTGTACTGTCACAGAAGCAGGCTAGAAGCTTGAAATGACGGATTTAAGAAGAGGAGGGATTGTACTACCCGTGTAGCTAAACCAAAGGCGCTGATCAGCTTCGCGGTTACCGCGAAGCTGATCTGCGCCTTTGTTTTCGCCCAAGCATTTTGTTGGTTTTCTTATGCAGTGGCTCAAATGCATGTAAACTGCAATTGCAGTTACAAACCCAGTTTTATGAACATAATTCATATTTCAGAAAAGGTTTCCATTATTGAAAGCCTTCAAGGTAGGTGAAATTTATCCTTCATATTGATTAAGTCACTCATGGTATTAGTAAATCTAGACATATTTATTTCAAATACAGGCCACCTTCGCTATCTCGAAATTAAGGGGAATGGAGAAACTACTTCAAGTTTTCCGAAGTTCGACAACCAAATTGAGACCAGCCAAGGTTCATAAAAAATTTCAACTCTTTCAGTGGTTCTCCTTTCATTTTCCACCATGATAACCCCATTATTAGTGATTTCAAACGTATATTCCCCGACCTAACACATGATGTCAAAACATTCTTTAACAAATCCTGTGATGAAAGGCTGTTAGTAGATATCAACTCGGCAAAGACCGATTTTTGACTTCGAAGTTCGACACAGGAAGGGTGAAACTAATGGTCTTTTTTCTGTGGGGAGCGATCTTTGACTTCGACATAGCCGAATTTTCGTCATAACCGAGTTCGACATAAGCAAGGTTGAAATACAATAACATATAGGAAGAGATGCTCAGGAATGAGGGAGCAATTCGACATAAGTGGGGTTTTCGAGACAACCGAGTTTGAGATAGCGAAGGTGGCCTGTATACAGAACAAATCTGAGCAACAAGAACCATTCTAACTCCTTTCCCCTTTCTATGGGGAGGTTAAGTGTCTTGCTAAACATGCTGTCTGCACATTTAAAAGCCTTTATCTCTGACCACTGAGCCACCAGGCTCACCAAAAAGTAGAATTTGAAGAGGCAAAAAGCGTGCAATACGGTTCTTAGGTCAGTGATTTTGCTTCTTCTTGTGTTTGTATAAAGAACTGTAAAACTTAAAAAGCTTGCCACATGAGCAAACATAAGTTTTTACACCATGTGTTCCTTCCTTATGTCTCCTCAAAACATTTGGGTCTGCTAGTTCAGCATTACATATATCACAAAAGAACTTTAAGTCTCCAGCACAAACACGCTTATGAAAATTGAGGCGATATCTTCCACTAAATTGCTTGTCGCAGTTGTAACATGTATATGGTTTAAGATTTGAGTGGACATGCAAATGATCCTCATATTTTGTTTTTCTTACAAATTTTTTCTTACAATTTTCAAATGGACACAAATAAAGCCTTTTAGATGGGGACTGGTGCAATGTTGCATCACTGTGTCCCAGACAATGGTCATTGAGAGCACTTCTCCTCGTAAAGGTTTTACCACAAGTGACACATAGATGAGCTTCAGCATGCTTTGCAACAGAGTGCGCCTTTAAGTTCTCCTTTGTCTTGAAGTATATGGTACACACCTTACACTTATATTTATAATCTCCATCATGCACCTTTAAATGCTTCTTGAGATTATTGTTAAAATGGAAAACCTTATTGCATATTTCACATCTATATGCCGACGATTGTCCAGTTTGATCCATGATAAGTCTGAAATTCAAATGGGGAAAATAGTTTTGTTTGCTTGTTTGATTTGATGTTTTACATTCCAGTCAACAGCTATGGTGATGTCTGGACGTTGCCTGCATTTAATGGGACTTAACCCAACAGAGGGATGTCATGACATTCGAAATGTACTAGTATTTGACCACCACAGTAAACAACTACGGCTTACATGAATGGCTGATATGACTTAACATCTTTTCCTGGTCAAGCTCAGACCTTCAGCATGCAGACAGTCAGATACCCAGTACATAGTGGACACATGATAATACTGATGAGAATAGTGAACTTCTACTCAAATATAAGCTTGATCCCAGGATCTACATATTGTCAATCAATGCTTTGAAATCTAAACAAATAATGTACAAAAAATAAAAATCACAAAAAAAGACAAATATTAGAATTCTACCACTTGTCCTCATAAACCTTTGCAATCTGTAAACACACCACTGCATGAATTAAAGGTAATTGGTATGATCAAATTCAAAACTTCAACACAGTCAGGCACCAGGTGGATGTACAACATACTACACAAGTCATTACATTTCCTCTGGGTGTTTGGCTTTCATGTGGCGAGACAGGCTGGCCCCCCACCTGAATCTTGCTCCACAGAATTTGTTGCTGCATACAAATCTATATTGCTGTTGGTGGAAGCCTTTGATGTGTTCATTTAGAACACTCCTGTCGTTGAAGACTGCATTACAGTTGACACATCTATGTTTAATGTTCTCATGTACCCCTGCCCTGTGGCGCCTCATAGAAAATGATGTGGTAAACTGTTTCTTACAGACACCACATTCTATACCTTTATCCCCATGCTGTACACGATGGGCCTTTAGTTGGTGTTTCTCAGCGAATGCCTTTGAACACGTTTCACACTGATATTTTAAGCCAAGATCTTTATGCTTCTTACATATGTGCTTTCTTAGACCAGACCTTGATGTGTAAATGGCCCCACAATAGGGACACAGATTCCTTTTTGGTGCCATGTGGAAGGATTTGTACAATGCCTGGAATCTGAAAGCAAAATCAGACACAAAATATGTTTGGTATATTTACAGTAGTTAACTGATGTTAGGAATTAGGGCGGGTCCACAGCAATGTTCTTGGGCCCTTGATATTCTGCTCACACACACACACACACACACACACACACACACACACACACAGAAGCTCTGCCTCTGTAGAAGAGGATGTGATAGGCTGTGTTACACAGAGACAAAACATTTAGCAACCCGTAAAATTAAGTGGGCTGGTGGCTGCAATTTAACATTGTGTATTGCAGTTATCAAGTCTGATAAATCTCCTCTGCCCAAATACAATGAGTATGTTAGCTAAATCAGACTGACTTCTTTCAGTCTTGACCGCAACACTTTCACCATTTAGGCTGTACATGGTTTCAAAATTTTGCGTCGACACGGTTACTTAATTCTCAAAATTTACCTGTGTCTACAAGGTTGCCAACTAAAATTTACTGGTACATAATAGCCCGACTGATGTATTCAAGCTTAACTATTTTCTTCCAATTGACAGCTTGTGTGTGCAGCCATGGGCAGGGAGAGTGTTTGGATGCCTGGGCTAATAGAATTTTGTAGGTGACGATTTTTGCTGTTAAAAAAAAAGGCAAAATGTCATAAAAACCTGGCCGGTCCCCACTTGGATTTAAAATAATGTAAGCCACCTGCCCTTCTCCATCAAATTCTTGCTACTGTGATCAGACTGCTTTATGGCAATATCAAAATCGTAAATCTCTTTTTTTTTTCCAGCGAGAGTGTCTGAGATGGATCCCTAGTATTGAAATTGACTGATATTTTTGTTTGTTTGAATTGATGCTATGGTCATGTCCGGATGTTGCAGCTATTTTATGGGGCTTTCACCAAAAATTAAGACGTCATGACATCCAAAAAGTGCTTCAAATATAACCTGGTGACCCAAGACAATAAGGGCTTAGGTTTATTGTGTGGATGGTTTGACATGAACCACTTTTCCTTGGCAGGCTCAGACCTAGGTGGTTAATCAGTAATTAGATGGTCAGTCAGTAGCACAGAAGCTTTGCCTGGAGCCACAAGCAGCTCATCTGTTCCTTTAGGTCCCAAAGGGCGGGGATCATATACCCACCTGACAACCCTAACTGATATTTTTATATATGAAAGGCTACTTACAAATTCTCTGTTTGACTCACCACCATCTTGGCACAATCTACACCATAACAAAAAAATCTACGCGAAATCATGTATATGACGGCGAGTTTGGTCTATATGATTCTTCAACTAATTAGGTTTCAGTAACTTTGTGTTACTGATCGTTCCAAGGCAATACTTCTGTGGTGGTTCTTTTTGTTTTATGTCTTGGTGTTTAAAATTTTTTGTGCTGTTGGCTCCTTATGTATGTTTTCATATTTTTAGTTAAGTTTAGATACATTTTCATGGTATAAGTACCTGATTGTTAATTTAGTTTTTTCCCACCTCGGTTTTTGGAGTGGGAATCTTTTTCTGATTACGCCTTTCTGATCTTTGCCTAATTGTACTTTTTTTCAATACTTTTAACACATCAGCGTTCTCACAATATCAAACTAGGCTATTTTTATGTGAACTTTATTTTGTTGTACACCAACAAATCAAGTCAGAGATTCTGCTGTACGCCATTTCCATTATAACTACAGAAACCAACATTCCTAGCCATAGTGTAAGCCTTTTCTAAAGAGGAGAATTCTTTTCTTGCAGCCTTATGTGTGTGCTTTTCTCTATTTTCCTGGTCAAACTCCACCTTTTTTGAGTTTTGACTCCCGACTTTTTCTGGAGATGGATTCTTAAGCACCCAGTTGTTCAAAGCATCGTTAGCTTAACAATATTGTTAAGACATAAATTTGTTAAGCAAATATCAGCTAAAGTACCAAATACACTGTTATTTTTTGTCGAAAAATTTTTTCGACAAAAAATAACAGTGTATTTGTAATATTAATGTTTGAAATTTTAATGAAACGTTAACTAACGACGTCGTTAGTTTTGAACAACTGGGCCCAGATAGAGCAAACTGACAAAGTATAAATACATAATACCAGAATAAAAAACAACAAATTCTTTATAGACAATTATGGCGCCCAACATGAGCAGAATAATCAAACAATGAAATGTAACACAAATGATTAGAATAATTGGAGAATCAGACACTACAAATACAAATCCAGATGAAGACAACACAGAAACAAAACCACAGCTCAACAACTGGAGTACCATGGGTGTGGGTGGGGGGGAACATCCAACTTCTCAGTTATCCCTGAAAGAGTACCGGTAAACTGAAGAGCAAGATGTCCAAGTTTATCAAAATGTTTATGGAACAGTATCATGTTGTAATAATACAGATTTCTCAGCCAATAATACCATCAATCTTACATTTCTTACAATAAATGGATCTAATCTGAGCTCATCAACCAGATAAAAACTTCACAGGCATTAAGACTCAATAAATTCTTAAATGCATACTTTGAATAATTTTTATTTAAAATGTCAGTTCTTTTGTCTCTCAGTTTTTAGTTTTTTTATTATTTTTTTCTTTTTAAGTTCAGTTTTACATCCCTTTCAAGATTATATCAGCTCATATGAGACAGACCAATCAGTGGGTGGGGCAAAAACGAGAGAACCCGAGAAAAAACACCTGGCACACCCGCAAGCAGAACTTGGCTTGTCTCACATGTGGCCATAGCAGGGCTCAAACCCACACCAGACACAGCAGTGAGATGATTGAGGGATTAAGAAACAGCGCTCTTAACCCCTCGGCCACAGGAGCCGCCTCCCTCAGTTTAGGACATTTCAAATGGTGTGCTATGATTTTTGGGCACTTGTCGAATGCTTCAGTAAGGTGCTCCAAGCGTGTATGTGACTTGCCTGTGTGTGCTTAATGAATGTTTCTGAGAAGTACATCAAACAAACTCCAAACTTTTAGCTTGTTTAGATTTTAGATACGCACGGCACACGCCCGAGTCACACCCTAATGTGTGACTGTTTATTAAGTTAAAGAAGCAAATGAGTTTGTATACGTCCAAAATGATATTTTTCATACATCCGATGCACGCTTGTCTTATACGCTGATTTGTGACAGCACTTTTACATCATCAAAATTTTCAACATTAGAAATTTGCACACTAAGAAGTCCATGTCCTTCACACCTCGTAAAAGTTGTTTTTTGCTTAAATATATTTTCACTTCTAATTGATCTGATTTACTGTCAGGACTTAATGAATGCCCATATAAACACTTGACTTTAAACTTGTAGCCATTAACAAGAGGAAAAAATGCATAGAGCTAACATGAAATAATCAGTCGTTCAAATGTGCATGTTTCTCGTGAAAATTTATGCCTGACCTCCACTTAAAAACTTTATTACATTTTGGACAGACGTAATGCCTGTGTGCATGCACGGCACGACGATGATCGATTAGGGACCTTGGTGTCTTAAACTCTTTTTCACATCCATTGTCATTGCACTTGAACATCATCCCTTTGTGTTGGCTGTTGTGATGTTCCATTAAGGAGGACCTATACCTGAAGGTTGCTGGACACTGGGGACATTTCTGTTCTAGGATCTTATTATGAGAAGCCAGGTGACCCCTATAATGCGTCGCACTCATAAATCCTTTGCTACACACTCCACACTTGAAGCGAAATTCTGATGTGTGCTTGCTTTTCATATGGATGCTCAATCCATATTTGGAACGAAAAGTTTTACCACATGTATCACAAACATGAATTGGCTTGTTTGGAACATCGGATGCAGGGGTTTCATGAAGATTGGTGGCATTTGAGTGTATATGTAAGTGTCTTTTCAGATTCCATTTGAATTTAGTTTTGTATGAGCATATTTCACACTCAAAGAGATCCGCTTTGTCTTGGAAACTTTCACCTAAGCCATGAATTTCAGCAGATTCATTACTGTATGACACATTTCTGAAAATAAAAGGTAACATAAAGATTTGCATTATAAAGCTAGATTTTCATTGTTCCGATTATGACTAAGGTTTATTACGTTATGTCCCAAAGAAGCTTAATCCTGTATACCATGAACAACACAAGAACATGTTCTTCACTTTTTATAGAATTCTAACAGTTATGGTGTTACCCATTCTTGCTAAAACTATGTTCTCACTGTCTGGATTTAGCTTCGTTCCCCTCGGTTTGATGAATTGTGACGAATCGGAATATAAGTGTAGTGCTACAGTGGTAAACCAGGGTAAAATGGGGAGCATTCCAGGTTGTATAAAAATGCTTAATACTAGGAGAACAACACCTTGACAAACTGAACATTATAAATGGAGATCATCCGACGTAAACCATGCGTAACCAGGACAACACAGGACTAATCTGGTACAAACCAGAGCTTCACTGGGACCCCACTAGGTGTGCCGGGACGTTACTGGAGCAAGCCCGACATAACCACTGCATGACCAGCAGTCAATGGAGATAATCAGGGTACACAGGTATTCACCGTGACAACACCGTGGTTATGGACCGGGTACAAGACCGGGCTACACCGTAACTGTGAGACCAAAATCAATTTTTGTATGAACAGTTCCCCATTTTTTTTTTCAATGTATATCGTCTTTTCGTCACTGGTGTAGAACCGGGACAGTGAGAGTGGGGCTTAAAAGTGGACCTACTTTCCCAGTTTTACCACGATGTTGCCATTGTGTTCCTTTTTTTACTAATCAACCCGCTTTATCACCATCGTGTCACGGTGGTATTACCGTTTGTTCCGGTGTGGTCAGAGTTTTACCTAGTTTTTGACATGTCCTGGTTTGCCCATGTGTGTTCCAGTTGTGTTAACACCAGGTTTCACTCTCAGGTTCACCCCGCTTTGATAAACCTGGGTAAAATGGGAATCAACTGTGATGAAGCAGAATAGAACCGTTGCGCTACCGTGTCGCCATCGTGGACCTTCATGGCACACTGTGGCAAAGCGGGGTAGACCCGCGGATCTTAATGTTTGTAATCAAATCTTTAATGCAGTACCATTCTATTCTCAATGTTACGGTTATAACCTGGCTTCACACCGATTTGCCCCGGTGAAGACAAGTCGGCATACCATGATAAAATGGGTAAATTTCCTATCAAACATGATGGTTTACTCAAATCTTTATGTAGTACCCATGGATAAGCCCCGGTCTTTTTTGCCTGGTTCTACCACAATGTCCTAACTTTTACTTTACAGTTACAAAGCCTGATGCTATTATGGTCGGGCGTCAAACTCTATGATGGCCCCGACTTAAAGCTATTCATTTTAGTTGGTTGGGACCGGAGCTTCTTGTCTGTTGCTTGGCCCACTGGGGTCCAACTGGTGTTTTTCTTTTGCTCCGGAGTTAGTAGGTTATTCGGCGCCCAGGGATCTCCATCATCGGGCAGCTTACTCAATCTGTGAGTCCTGGTTTTTGATTCATCAGGATGTTTATCGTGATTTATTTGTTTGTTCTTGATGATTCATTGACTAGCTAGTGATTCACCACCAGGACCGAAGAACTAACTAAATGTTATGAACCACAGCAGAAGCTGAGGGTGAGGTTATGGCCATGTAAAACCCGTTTAAGCCCGCCAGTAACTTTGTGTTACTGATCGTTCCAAGGCGATACTTCTGTGGTGGTTCTTTTTGTTTTATGTCTTGGTGTTTAAAATTTTTTTGTGCTGTTGGCGCCTTATGTATGTTTTCATATTTTTAATTAAGTTAAGGTAACTGAGTGGCCACCTATTGGGAAAATAGCTGCTCATTCGGCTTACGATATGTTTCATGGGATAAGTGCCTGATTGTTAGTTTGGTTTTTTCCCACCTCTGTTTTTGGAGTGGGAATCTCTTTCTGATTGCGCCTTTTCCTGATCTTTGCCTACTTGTACCTTTTTGTGTTACTGATCATTCCAAGGCGATACTTCTGTGGTGGTTCTTTTTGTTTTATGTCTTGGTGTTTAAAATTTTTGTGCTGTTGGCGCCTTATGTATGTTTTCATATTTTTAGTTAATTGAGTAGCCACCTATTGGGAAAATAGCTGCTCATTCGGCTTATGATAAGTGTTAATGGTATTAGTACCTGATTGTTAGTTTGTTTTTTTTTCCCACCTTGGTTTTTGGAGTGGGAATCTTTTTCTAATTGCGCCTTTTCCTGATCTTTGCCTACTTGTTCCTTTTTATGCATTAGCCTCCCGGTCATGTCACAGTTTTGGCTCAGAATTTCCCGTATTGTAAATAAAAGTAACCTGACAGCACTCTACTGAGGTAAACTTGGATGCCACGGGGCCAAACCTATAGACCCAGGTCCATCATGATTGAGTCCCCTTGAAGCACCAGCTTGTTTCATGCGGAATAGCACAGTGTCATCCCGGTTACCTAAGGTAAATGCTCGTTTCCCACACTTTATTATCGTTGAGCTATTTCAGAACAAACAGGTGCTTCACTGGGAGTCCATTGTGATAATATTGGGTCTAGCCGCTTTAAAGGTTTTGTTGCAGTTCACCCCAGTTCGGCAAAGATTATGCCAATCACTGTTACTTTCAATAACGGAAAATATCGGGGAATACCTGTGTCATGACCGGCAGCCACCATGACACCACTGAAGTCAGAAGACAACCGGGTTAACATCTGGCATTACTGTAGAAAACCTGGGACACACCAGCCTGAACTGTGATGACACCGTGGTAAAACTGGCAAAATACCATGGCTACACAGGCGTAACACTGTTATGGCAGAACATAATTAATTTACTAGTCCCCCCGTTAATTTCAGAGTGTACCGGCTTGTCTTCTCCTAGAACTCCTAGAGTTATATCCGAGACATTGAGGATAGGTTTTATCATTTTAATACAACTTGGATGGCTTGAAGTTTTTCCACGGATTGCCATGGTTGTCCACGATAGCGGTATGGCTCTATCCAGGCGTGACATTGTTCAGTTGGACAGTAAGGGGTTTTAAGCTTTTCCTCAAAAGCTTTCTGGTTCTATTCCCTTGAAGACAAGCCGGTAAACCATCATGAACCGGGGAACTGTTCCTAAAAAAATTGAACGTGTTGTCCCAGTCACGATGTTGCCCGGTGTAGCCCCGGTCTTGTTCTCTGTTCCACCATGTTGTCATCAAGGTGCAGGTCTGTGTTACCCCGTTTTACTAAGGTAAAGCCTGGTGGTGTCCCGGTTCTCCCCGGTGTCATCCAGGTGATTGCAGGTCACGCCACTGTTGAATTGAAAAAAGATAGCCACCAGGTTAAACAGGGATGCCACCGGGATGAACCGTGATGCCAATGGGGCAAACCGTAGCTCACTGTGCCCAAATCCTTAATGACGGTTTGCACCCAGTTTAACCCTGGTTGATCAATCCGGGGATGGAACCTTGGACAGTTAAGGGTTTTAAGCTTTTCATAAAAAGCTTGCCATTGTGCTCCTGCATTTACAATGTTGACGTTCATAAGTTCCTTTCTCAGCGCCCCATTGAAGACAAGCCGATACTGTGATAAACTGGGGAACTGTTCCTACAAAAATTTATAGTGTTACCCCAGTGTAGCCCCGGTCTTGTTCCTGATTCCCCCAAGGTGTTGTTACAGTGCAGGTCTGTGTTACCCAGTTTTACTTAAGTAAAGCCAGGTGGTGTCCCGGTTCACCCTCGTGTCATCCTGGTGACTGCTGGTCATGCTATGGTTATGCCCCGTAATTGAACATGATAGCCACCGGGTTGAACAGGTAGCCATCAGGATGAACCAGGATGCCACTTAGGCAAACAGCGGTTCACCATGGCTAAATCCTTTAAGACGGTTTGCACCAGTTGCATCCCGGTTCACCATGGTGGTGTCGCAGTGAAACCTGTTTTTGCCGGAATAGCCTGGTGTAGCTCCGATTACCCACAGTTTATGCCGGATTATCACAGTCCAGTCCCAGTGGTATCACGGTTTGTCCTGGTGTCGCCCCGAAGTTGCCCAGATTTTGACATCACTCCCGGTTTGTCTCAGTTGCATTAAACATTCAAATACAATCGGGAAGGCCCCCTGGTTTACCCCAGTAGTTCTACAGTTCTATCCTTGGTTGTCACTGTTCATCCCGGTTTATCAAAAATGACCTGAAGGTTCACAAGGTGAGCTTATAAGATGGCACTTGATATGGTGCCTGTCCCTGCCCCAGGGAATCCGTGAGGCTGTCAACATTTTCATAAATGAGAAAATAAGAGACAAACTTTTATATGAAACATGATTAGGATGGTGCATTGCCTGCATGAAAACGTAACAATTTCTTTATTAGGTAACAAAATATAATTGATTTTTGATTTTGCATTTTCACCAACAGTAGATTGGAATATGTCCATGTAAAATACATATTGTACAGTCCAGTATTGTGTCAAATATAAAAAAAAACAATCAAACTTTTATTTCAGTAAATAGCAAATATATTTCATATTTTGTGTTGACAACCTCGATTGTTTTTCACTTGTGCTGCGCAATCGTGAAAATTCTGATGTTTTCAACACACATGATGAAATATATTTAGTATTCACCTCAAACAAATAAATATTCTTTATATATAATTGTGAGAGTTGTATAGAAAACATATACATACATGTTTAATGCGGTGCTAACTGCTAGATGCAGATGAAGAGAAACGTCCAATGATATTTACAGCACATTAAATACTACTGCTTGTTTCGGCACAAAACTAAATTTACATCAACATTTATAGGGTATGAAGTTATCATTGTAAATCTGTGACATGTGAAACCCAGTTTTCTGATAGTCTGACCAGGACCAACATTAATTTGTACAGCCAGAGATGAAGGCTAAAAAAATGTAAAAGTAGGCAATGATCAGGAAATGGCGCAATCAGATAGATTTATTTCCAATTCAAAAACCATGGTGGGAAAAAACAAAATTAACAATCAGGTACTCTATACTAAGAAAACATATCATAAGCCAAGTGAGCAGCTATTTTCCCAGTAGGTGGCCTCTTGTTTACCCAAACTTAACCAAAAACACGAAAACGCACATATGGTGTGAACAGCACAAATATTGCCGGAACAAGAACTAGAATTTGTT
This sequence comes from Rugalucina vietnamica, assembly GCA_964017185.1. Classification (NCBI taxonomy): domain Eukaryota; kingdom Metazoa; phylum Mollusca; class Bivalvia; order Lucinida; family Lucinidae; genus Rugalucina; species Rugalucina vietnamica. Next base: position 10,778,709 of record OZ024870.1, on the reverse strand, counting down.
TTCTATGTGAAAACTGATGTCTCCCCCCTTTCTGTGTGCATGTCCAAAATATGCAAGCAAGAGTTTTACTTCTTGTGCATCACATATCCTGTCATTCTGTTTTATAAGTGTGCCAAGTTTCATTGAAATATCTCTTACGGTTTTCAAGTTATAGAGGGGGCACGAAAGTGTTTGGAAAATAATCAAAGGGAAATAACTCCAAAGATATGAAAGCAAGAGTAATGATTCTTGTGCATCATGCTTTATAAGTGTACCATGTTTCATTGAAAAATCTCTAATGGTTTTTGAGTTATAGAGCAGACACGAAATTGAATGAAAAATAATCAAAGGGAAATAACTCCAAAGATATGCAAGCAAGAGTTATGGTTCTTTAGCATGACACATCATCTCATCGTGCTTTATAAGTGTACCAAGTTTCATTGAAATATTTCTTATGGTTTTCAAGTTATAGAGTGGACATGAAATTGTATGGAAAAATAATCAAAGGGAAATAACTCCAAAGATATGAAAGCAAGAGTTATAATTCTTGTGCATGACACATTGTCTCATCATGCTTTATAAGTGTACCAAGTTTCACTGAAATTTCTCTTAGCGTTTTCAAGTTATAGGGTGGACACGAAATTGTATGGAAAATAATCAAAGGCAAATTACTCCAAAGATGTGCAAGCAAGAGTTATGGTTCTTTAGCACGACCGTAATCTCATCGTGCTATATAAGTGTACCAAGTTTCATTGAAATAACTCTTACGATTTTCGAGTTATAAAGCGGACACGAAATCGTATGGAAAATAATCAAAGGGAAATTACTCCAAAGATATGCAAGCAAGAGTTATGGTTCTTTAGCACGATACATAATCTCATCGTGCTATATAAGTGTACCAAGTTTCATTGAAATAACTCTTACGATTTTCGAGTTATAAAGCGGACACGAAATTGTATGGAAAATAATCAAAGGGAAATAACTCATAAAATACTCAAGCCAGAGTTATGGTTCTTGTGCATGACACATCGTCTGATCATGCTAAATAAGTGTACCAAGTTTATTGAAAAATCTTACAACGGTTTTCAAGTTATACAGCCGACACGAAATTGTATCGAAAATAATTAAAGGGAAATAACTCCAAAAATACTCAAGCTAGAGTTATGGTTCTTGTGCATGACACATCGTCTGATCATGCTAAATAAGTGTACCAAGTTTATTGAAAAATCTTACAACGGTTTTCAAGTTATACAGCCGACACAAAATTGTATCGAAAATAATCAAAAGGAAATAACTCCAAAAATACTCAAGCCAGAGTTATGGTTCTTGTGCATGACACATCGTCTCGTCGTGGTCTACAAGTGTACCAAGTTTCATTGAAAAATCTTTAACGGTTTTCAAGTTATACAGCGGACACGAAATTGTATCGAAAATAATCAAAGGGAAATAATTCCAAAAATACTCAAGCTAGAGTTATGGTTCTTGTGCATGACACATCATCTCGTCGTGGTTTACAAGTGTACCAAGTTTCACTGAAAAATCTTTAACGGTTTTCAAGTTATAGAGCGGACACGATTTGTGACGGACAGACAGACGCACGGGGAAGAACAATATGTCTCCCGACCCTGTCAGGGGAGACATAATTACCACAGAAGTATCCCCTTCGAACGATCAGTAATATAAAATACTGGCAGAATAAGATGAGGAATTGTAATCCGTGTAGCGAAGCAGATGCGCTGACCAGCTGTGCAGTTACTGGACGGATGAGCGCACTCGTGGATGCCGGAAAGAGTCTGATTCTTTAACCTCACGTCTCATCTTTCGCCTCAAGTGAGCTAAAACAGCAATGTAGTGATTTTTCTATCAGTGATTTTTTTACCTGCGCATCCTGCATCCTATACTCACAATTTGGTCTCTAGGATGCAAAGTTTTAATTTCGGTGGGTCCCAGGATGCAATGATTTTGCATGATTTTTCTATGAAAATAGTGTTCAGGACCCATAAGTTTGCAGTAGGACCCACTGATATAGAATCAAGTGAGTCCCAAGGACTCATAGTCTCAAAATTGTAAATAAATCACTGTTCTATATATCAATTCTGTGCATCAATAAACTGCTATCTGAGGTCAGCGTAAAGTTTTATGCCGTAACGAGTTTTGAAAACAGCACAGTAGAAACCGAAGAAAAGGTTTTTTATTGTGATTTACTTTGATCTTAAAACATCTACTGCCGCTACAAGAATTTGTCATCACAAAAGAGGGTACATTGACTCATCATGCATCATTCGATTAGGAATAACAGAGAAGGGGACAGTCGAAACTACAGCAGGTCATCTATTTATCGGAAGTTTTTTCTATTATGTAAGATACCACAACCATATCAATTAAACATTGATGAAAAAGGGTATCTATGGATTACATTTAAACCATACATCTTTGAAATAACACACTTTTCTCACAAAACTAACTTGTTTTCTCTGTGTTAAACAATGTCTTTGGAACAAGTATTACAATTTTATGCCGTTTTAAGATTCAAAAATGTGAAAAAGACGTAGACTCTTACCTAGGCTGATTATCCAGACCCCAATCAATATAAATTCTTCTTAAAAACAGTAAAACGCAAAGTTAAACATGAAATATCCTACAACTAGATATACACAAATATGAGCCGCATCGTGAGAAAACCGGATTTTTGCCTATGCGAAAACAAAGGCGCAGATCAGCTTCGCGGTTACCGCGAAGCTGATCAGCGCCTTTGTTTTCGCTACACGGATAGTATATTTCCTCTTCTTCTTATATCCGAAATTTCAAGCTTCTAGCCTGCTTCTGAGCTTGTACAGGCCGGTTTGTGTCGGACCTGGTCAGAAACCCCGAAGACCGGTTTTCTCGCGTCGCGGCTCATATGTGTAATCATTGTTTACACACTACCAACATCTGATGGAGTTGACAGTGGTTACGCAATCAGTTAACTTACTGTGAGTATAACTCATTGACTACGTAATCAGTTAACTTACTGTGAGTATAACTCATTGACTACGTAATCAGTTAACTTACTGTGAGTATAACTCATTGACTACGTAATCAGTTAACTTACTGTGAGTATAACTCATTGACTACGTAATCAGTTAACTAACTGTGAGTATAACTCATTGACCGACCATCTGAGCACTGCATTACCACATAATAGGTCTTAGCCTGCCCTGGTTAAGTCAAACCATTCATACATATACACCTTATGTTATTTTACTTGTGTGGTGATATTTTGCCGCACATTTGAGCCGCATCGTGAGAAAACCCGATTATTGCCTATGCGAAAACAAAGGCGCAGATCAGCTTCGCAGTAACTGCGAAGCTGATCAGCGCCTTTGTTTTCGCTACTCGGATAGTACAATTCCTCTTCTACTTAAATCCGAAATTTCAAGCTTCTAGCTCTTTTCTGAGCTTGTACAGGCCGGTTTGTGTCGGACCTGGTCGGAAACCCCGAAGACCGGTTTTCTCGCGTCGCGGCTCATTTTATGTCATGACAATTTATATTGAAAACAGTTTGGAACGTCTAGACATGACCATACTCAGCTGTTGAATGTGATGTTAAGCAGCCTAACAAACTAACAAACAAACAAACAAACATTAAATAATAACCAAAGCAACCACATAGTGAGAAGAATAGACAAATTCAACACATTATGCTTCAAATTAAAGAAAGTGCTCTAGCCAATACTGTAAGCTACTAGTATTTTAAGTGACTGCTTTGATTTTCATATTCACAACAGTTACTATAAACATGTAGAAATGCATTACGTTACTTTGACATCATCTTTTTAGTATAATGACAAATGTAGAATCCATTTTGCCGAGGTGATTCTAACGTGTACCCACAATCTATGTTTTGAGCAAAAATAAGAAAAATATCAAAATTTTTCAGCTGATAATTTTCAATTTTCAAAGCTCAAAAAATCTCTGTGTATTGCATGGGCAAGTTTTCGTAATGCTTCTTTTAATAATTTGTTGCAGAAGTGGAACAAAGAGTGATTTCATTTATTTGTAACAATTGTTAAATTACATGCATCTGAGATACAGTCATATATTTTTTCGTAAAAATGATAACAATATAATGTATACATGTATACCATATTTTACTATTGAATCAAAAGAATGTTGTATTTGTTATCCACAAAATAAAATCACTGATTATTCCCAGAACTTCAGCAGCACTACTGAGGTATGACAATTAAGCATTTGGGAAACCAGCAGTCAAGAGTTAAACACAGTTTACAAAATCATAACCTGTTTTTGATACTGAAAGCACAAGCATAGCGAGCAACAGCTGTGGTTGCCACGCAGCTAGTCAGCTGAGAATATTGTCACAAGAAACCCAGATTTTTGCCTATGCGAAAACAAAGGTGCAGGTACTGAGCAGAGCCTTTGTATTCACTACCTGGACAGTACAATCCCTATTCTTCTTAAATCCCAAATAATTCCCAAGCTTCTAACCTGCTTCTTTGATTGTACAAGTGGGTTTGTGTCAGACATGGTTGGAAACTTGGTTGGTGTTTTCATGTGAAGGCTCAAAAGGTTTAGCGGGTGCAAAAACATTCAAGTAACTCTGACTGCTGGTGCTACATAAACATGAATATTTATGGGAGGCCAAGGAAAAAAAAGGTTTTCAAAAATATTTAATAATTTGTTTTTACTTCAAGTTCTGTTTTCAATGTTTATTTTTTTTCTTTCTTGCAATTTAAAAACCAATAATATTAACTTCTTTTCATAATAACTTTCAAGAGAAAAAAAGAATTTAGATTCAAAGAACTATTTCAGATCTAAGAAGTCTTCATCAATAAGAATTCAACTGAATCATACAATTTGTTCCTCCGCCTATAGTTTATATTAAAGAAGACCAGAAAATGTGCTTACTTGTGATAAAAATGATTGGTATTATTCAATGTAAAACTACAGTTGTCGAACGCCTCCATGACACTCAGACAGTAGGCCGGGCCCCAGTGAGGACATGAATGGTTTGAGTTTAAAGATGGTGACAATTAGACACAAGTTTGTTTACACATTCTAAAAAGGATTGGATACAAATAAATCAGGTTGCTCACATAATTTTTCATACGAAATAAGACATCCAGACATCACATCCTATCAATTCTTGTGTCAGTTCCTGTTTATGAAATATTTCTTAACATATCTATGCTCACGAAATACAAACGGCGAGTGACTTACTCACTGCACCATGTAAGCTCTTATTGAATCGGTTGCATCCAGACAGAATGGTCAATTGGTCATTCAGCATGTTTGATTTCTTTCTTAACATTACGAAAACTTGCCCATGCAATATACTGAGATTTTTTTAGCTTTAAAAATTGAAAATTGTCAGCTGAAAATTTTTGATATTTTTCTTATTTTTGCTCAAAACATAGATTGTGGGTACACGTTAGAACCGCCTCGGCGAGGCGGTTCTAACGAGTACCCACATTCTATGTTTTGGAGCAAAAATAGGTATACCCCTGCATACCCCAGTTTTGCTATATAATAGTGGGGTATAAGAGGGTATTCATTACAAGGACATGTTTTCGTGATGACCTAACACCGCACCAAAGCAATGTGCCTGGTCAAACTCTATGGATCTTATGCACAATTTTACAAGTTACTGCATGTAATGTTACCAATTTAACATGTTACTATGTGGATATGCTAGTTTCAACTATGCTACTTTGAAGTAGATTCAATGGCCCCGACTAAAAGCTATTAAGATCAGTTGGTTGGAGCTGAAGCTTGTTATCTGTTGCTTGGCCCACCAGGGTTCAACTGGTGTTTTTTCTGCCCCAGATTTTCACTATTGTTATTTGAGCCGCCTCATGGGAAAATCAACAATCTGCATAGGCGAAAACAAAGACGCAGATCAGCTTCGCAGTTACTGCGAAGCTGATCAGCGCCTTTGTTTTCGCTACACGGATAGTACAATTCCTCTACTTTTTAAATCCAAAATTTCCAGCCTCTAGTCCTCTTCAGTGCTTGTACAGCCCGGTTTGTGTCGAACCTGTTCGGAAACCACATTGTTGGTTTTCCCACGAGACGGCTCATTTAGCTTTCAAGGGATCTCCAAATTGCTGGGCAGCATATTTTATATGTGAGCCCTTGTTTTTTATTCATCATGGTGTTTGTGATTATTTATTTGTCTGTCTGTGATGATTCATTGACTATTCATCATGAGGACAGAACAACTACCTAAAGGTTGTGAACCACTGTAGAAGCTGAGGATGAGGTTAGGTGCCAATAAACAAGTTTAGGCCCCCAAGTAATTTCACATTACTTCTGGACCATATCAAGGCAATACTTAAATTGTAGTTCTAATAGTTTTATGCTTTGGTTTAAATTTTTGTACTGTTTGCACATCTTACGTACGTTTCCATATATTTAGTTGTTCCGGTAAATAAGTGGCCACCTATTGAGAAATAGCTGCTCACTTGTCTCACAATGTGTTCTCTTTGTGTTGGTACCTGATAATCAGTTTTGTTTTCCCCAACCTGGTTTTTGGTGTGGGATCTTTGTTCTGATTGCACCATTTTTATTTACCTTTTCAAGCTAAGCCTAAAGACTGAATGATAATGAAATATTTAACTAATTTTCAACAAAAAAAATAGTGCATTCTCGTTAAAATATTAAGAGATATTATTTGATAGGGCTGTCTTTATAGGCACTAGTAACATGCCCTTCAAAACGATGGGATTTCAATAAGGCTTTAATGCTCAAAAAGCTACTTTATACTATGAAACAACACTCAATTCCAATTTCATTTATCACCAAATGAGCATTCTTCTGGTCTTCGGTAAATGAATGAGCCACCTCATGGGAAAACCAACAATCTGCATAGGCGAAAACAAAGACGCAGATCAGCTTCGCGGTAACCGCGAAGCTGATCAGCGCCTTTGTTTTCGCTACTCGGATAGTACCATTCCTCTTCTACTTAAATACGAAATTTCAAGCTTCTAGCTCTTTTCTGTGCTTGTACAGGCCGGTTTGTGTCGGACCTGTTCAGAAACCACATTGTTTTCCCACGTGACGTCTCAAATACTAACTAATAACTTACTTGTGTGTTTTCAAGTGATCTCTGTAAACCGTGATATTTCTAAACGTAAACTTCATCGAGCAGACCTGGCAGGTATAGACACATCTCCCGTCCCACTTGTGGATGTTATACCAGCGCTGTAGCTGGAAGGTGTATCCGCAATCATGACAGTAATAACAGCCAAGGGATGGACTGAATCCATCAGATTCCTGAACATCTGAAGGTGGACTGAATGGTTCATCAGGACTTAGAGTTTTGTGAACTGTTTCGTAATGGTCTATATCATCAGTTTCTTGTAATTCTATCTCTAATGCTGTTCTGTCTGTATCAACTCCAAGATCAACATTTCCGTCTTCAGTGGGTGCTTCATGACCCTCAGTCTTCACAATATTTTGAACATTGATTCCATCATCTTCTACTGTCTCATCCCTTTCTGTCTCAGCTGTTGATGTTGATGGAATACTTTTCTCTGGTGTTGATTGAGTAACTGTCTCACTTGTACGAGGTCTCCTTGCTTTCTTTCCACTTGTCCCTTTCTTAATTGTCAATTTCAGTCCTCCACTTTTCCTTTTTCTTCCTTTTGTTCCCTTCACAGGTGTATATTCTTCATCATCTTCATCATTGTCATTATCATCCTCAGAATTATCATTTAAGTTTGGTACCCAATCATCAGCATTGTCATCAGTATCATCATCAAACATAGGCTCATCATTATCATTACCCTCCCTGTCCTGTTCATCTGTGCTTGTCTCTACCTTTAGTTTTTCAATAACTACCCTGGGATTATCAGTTTTATTTGAGCTAGAAACTATTCCTTTACTTGAATGTCTCTCAATCTGTGTATCTTGACCTGTGTTTGGGATCTCATTAACACTGTCATCTGTAACTTTATCACTAACAATTTCATTCTCTGCTTCTTCCGTGTCTGGGTCAACAAACAACACCTTCAAGACTGGAAAAGACCAAAATAATACATATGCATCGTATATGTGCATTCCCATTTCTAGAAGTTGAAATGGTCTAGCTGCTAGTATCTTCAATCATAGCTATACACAATTGTCTGTCTATGCAGTCAAAAGGTATAAAATATATTTGAACACACACACATGCTTTATAAACATGTTATATACCCAAACAATTTTTGTATGCACACACACGCATAATGTAAGAGTTGGCTTCAAAATACCATCCATGGGCGAATCGAGAGGGGGGGGGGGGGGGGAAACAGGGGGTCCAGACCCCCCCCCCCCTCCCCTGGAATTGTCAGATAATTATTTTTTGCCAGGTTGAAATTTTCTGTCAGACCCCTTCTGGGAATTTGGACCCCACCCCCCGAAAAAATTTTCTGGATCTGAGCATGCCATCTCTTTTGATGACAGTAGGTGTGACATTCACTTGCTTAATAGATGTACAGTAACAAGTAAATTTATACTAGCAAAGTATTCTAATTTAAGTGATATTTCTATTAGTGCCACTGGGAAATGTTGAGAGAAGCTGAAGGCTTCAAATGTATTTTTGACACTTATTGTATGTTGAGAGTCGAAACAGATAAGTTCTACTTTAGTGTTGATTAATAATCTACTGAGTTTGTTGGTCAGGTGCATGGAGATAAATTATTCAATGTATTTGGTACATGTATCATTATCTCTAACCTTTCTTTTTGAAGAGCCATCCTTTACTAGTGTAGAGGTTTTTGATAGCCATCTCCTGGTGATAGGTCACATGTAGAGTCAGATAGTTTTCTCCCGCCGAAGACATTGTTAAACTTGCTGATGTTTCTCTGAAATGTTCAGAACAATCTGTAAGTTACGGTAGTCTTAAATAATATGTGCCACTACAATGCATATAAAAGTTCTATAGGTTGAAAGAAGCTATTGGCTGTAATTTGACCTGATATGATGAAGATATTAGTTTGGTGAAAGCATCTTACATTAAAGCCTATACATGTACAGGGATTTTCCTACCTTTTCAAAACAGAGACCCGGGACCAATGATTTTGGGAAAAATAATACATATAAGTCAAATTGGGAAAATGGATACAAAACAGAACAGGGGATAATATGCATAATTGGTGTTAATTTGAGGATATTTCTCCGAAAAAAATAGTTTGAGGGTATGATCTACATATCCACAACAAATGTACAAGGATTTATTTATTATTTTGGGATTTTTTACCTGAAAATTGGGAAATTTTACACATTTTTTCAATTGGGAAAGGGGCCCATAATGGGCCCCAAAATCAGCCCAGGAAAATCCCTGATGTATATGACCTTTGTAAGTGTTATGTAATCAGTCATCCTACTATCTATTCAGCATCTTCCAGAAACTGCATTTTTCAAACTCTCACTTTTCTGAAGGACCTCAAGAAAAATATTACCATGTCACCATTTTGCATTCCAAAAGTGTCACAAAAATTTTGAAAATCTGTTAACAAATAAAAATTTTATGCCAGAAAATAATTTGAATAGGGCTTTTTCCATTGTAAAAATGTCAGCAAGGGAAGTAATTATTTTCCCGAAAAAAAATCTAAATTGGTTATTTTTCATTTAAAATGCACCAATCCAAAACAAAATTGTATTGTATGCACAGCTGATCGCCAAACTCTTAAAATTCCTCCACAGATTTGCCTGATTTTCAATTTTAAGGTGTTTGGATTACCTCCCTTGCACATGCAAAATGCCTATTCAAAATAATTTTTGGGCATCATTATTCTATTAAATAGTGAACCGATTTTCAAAATTTTTGTGGCACTTTTTACGACTTTTGGATTTCAAAAAGATGACATGGACATATTTTTCTTGTGGTGTTTCAGAAAAGTGAGATTTTGAAAAAAAAAATGGTTTCTGAAAGATGGTGTACAGACAGTAGATAAAAAAAATCTTAGACTAATTAGTGAAAAAGTGACAAAAGTTTGATCTGTTGTCTATGTAATTGGGTAACAATGATGGGATTGATGGCAATCAAGGTTATCAAATTGATTAGCACCTCCTTATAAAAAAGTCCCTGTGGTGATTCTACGTGGCCTGATTAGTGCTAATTGATCCCATTACTGGCCATTAGTCTGTACTTATTCCTCCACCTTTGCACTTCCCTTGTCAGAAAACAAATACAGCCTCACCGGGACTCTGCAGCAGCCTGATTTAGTTAGTATTATTGCATAAATACCCCTGTCACACGATATTTACAGCCATATACTAATGAAAAGAAAGCCATGTATTAATATGCCAATTCTCGTGAGCACCTCGGACCCAATATACCCAGATATGGTACCAGTGCTCCAGATAAGGATTTATACCTATTGGGTATTTACGCACCCATTTTTGGCATCATTGGGTATACCAGATTTTAATTAGGCCAATGGGAAACGACTTGCGTATCCAACTTTTCTATATTGGGTATCAATCAAAAACAAAACAAAAAAAAAGAAAGAAGCAAAATATGTAAATAAAGTCAGTTTTAAAAATCATAAATATAAAATACACCTCGCCATTGTTGTAAGCTGGTTCGATGTCTTAAAAAAGGGTAAAGGGTCGTTTCGCCCCAAGTTGGCTCGAGTCGTCCATATATCACATTTGACAATTGTAAAGATCGGTGGCCACACCAATACCACTTCAAGCAATGGACCAAATGGACATACCAGAGCGAGCGAAATTGGAATAAGTTGACCCGAATCCGTTCTGCTTTACTACAACCAAAAAATGGACTGGTTTACAGTTTAATGCAGTTGAAATTGGTACCGAATTGTAAGTTAATTTATACCCAACAACTGTTGTTTTACTTATGAATGAAAACTAAATTATAGCGATGTATGCAAAGAAAATAAACTGAATTGCGTATCAAAGATTTCTTTTGCGTTTCTGTACTCATAGTATTGAATCTTAATTGGGTTTTAAGACATTTCAAATATGCAGATAGGCTGTCTCTGCTTGATTTTAAGTATCACAAAATGCATAAGGATGGTCTAAATTGAGTTTCAGTGGCAACTAAGGCTCAAATAAGTTGGTTTTATCATGTTGGTCGAAATTTTCAATTTACTATTTATAGAAACAGAGATTTCCCCTTCATTTTTACCAAAATCCGTTGATTTTCTATCAAAAAGGCTGAAAACAGTGAAATTCGACACCCAAAATTCCAGACGACTTGTGCAATACATGTTGCTTTCTCCAGAAATAAAATACTGCCTTAAAGTTAAAATATTAAGCTATTGCTTTATGAAAAAAAAATCTTAAATATTTGCTCAAATAATGGAATTATAAGCTTTTAAATTTTATCAATAACAGCTTAGACAACCTAGCCAAGACCACATATTTCCTTAAATACCATACACGTACCGTAGTTACCTATCCAGGATTTATTGGATTCGAGGTAGCACTAACTACAATGGCGGCTTTCAGGTGCTCCAAAATCTGCAGTTGATTAAAACAAATATAAAAAAAATGGATTTCTCTATGATACAGAGAGTGGATGTGAAGTTCATTATCTGTACAGATTCTTGTTACAGGCCGCCCTCTCAGATACAAAATGGCTTAGTGGCTTTTTCCAGAAAGATGTCCCGCAAGAAGGTCAAAGCCACCCACTGTCCCCATTCCAAATAGACGTGGCGCGTCAAAAAAGCCAGGTACCAGCTGTGTATACTGATCGATAAAATGGCAGAAAAAGTAAACAAATTCACTTTTTTAAAATTCAATAACTATTTCATTTTTACATAGATTTTCAAAATTCAAACTGCATCTTGTTTCGAATGATCTTTTGCATCTACTTGTGAGCTTACTTTATTGTTTTTGTTTTTTAAATCTAGGGCAAATCTCATATTAGTTGCGGAACCTCACTCCACTACGTTCCGTTGCGGACCTTGATGGTTCTATTTGATCAAAACAATTTCCGATTGAATAAAACAGGATTACACATTGTTGCCACGTGGTCCGTGCATCCTAACTTGACCTTGTTGACGTCACGTGTGTGCCTTGACGTCACAGTGCACGCTTTGTCACGTGAGCATGGAGAGCTTCTTTCTGATTGGCTTATAGAGCGTCGCGTAAAAAAAATGAGAGCAAACGAGATAGCTGAATGTGTAAATCTCACAGAAATTATGGATTTTAAGCAGGAAATCAGAGACTTTTCTCATGGAACATAACCCGGAGAGAAAATTTAATATCTCTGTGAACAGTATGCGAAGTGAGGGTGAGCGGGATTTAGTTTTTCACAGTGAATTTCGGGTTTCAAAATTTGATGTGTAAAGTAAAACTATTTTTGACCGGTTAGTACACGCTTGGCACTGAGGCTGTATGACACATTCGGAATGCTTTTGTGTAAACATGCATGGAGATTGTAAATAACAGCTGAAGGTCTGAGTCTAACCTCATATCACCACTTCTAAGTTCTAGAGATCTTACTCTTAGTTCAGAAAATTTTCTACCAAAATCATTAATGCGATATCAAATCACAACGATATTACTGTTGAAAGTATATAAGCAAAATGAAAGGACTCTGGGATATTACCTGACACAAAAAGCATTTAAATTTACAAAGAATTCAGCGATTTTGTGACAAAATGTGTCATCGCGTCAGGCCGATGAAGTGACCATTAGCATGACAGTCGTGCCGCAGATTCAACGTGTTAAAACGGTATCACTAAACAGCGACGATCTATATGAGTCGGTAGACAGAGGCCTTACATCACAGTCTACATCTACATCTACATCAATATGTTGAACCGTCACAATTGACTATTACTCAACGGGATGACTTCTTGTGGTAATGCTAGGAAAGATGAAAAATAAGAGAATAAAGGCAGATAGGAGCAATGTACAAGCATAATAAGAGTAAATAATTAGATCGGTTAAATCATTACAAAGTATGATAAATGGGGCAATGATAATATAAGACATACAAGATAAAAAAGACAGCAGGAAGAAAGTTTTCCCAGATGCCTTTGGCTCACCAGGTAAAGACCAAACTGCCTTCCTTGCAGGTACCAGGGCCCTTACGTCCCCGACAGCACGGTATAGCTATAAAGGAACGTTCCTTTCGCGAAAGGAACATTTTCACACGAAAGGAAGATTTTGTTTTAAATTTTCGCACTCATTTGCTATAATTCCGCATGTTTTTTATATATAAAGCTGTAAATGAAATAGCTATTGGTTTTTGTATGATTTTTGGTGCACTTAAAGTTGACTTTGTATCTTGTATATTTCAACTTAGGTTAATTGTCATCATCAATTGGAAATCAAGACCCACTGTTTTAGAAACATGACTTGCTTCCTTTCGTAGATAAAAAGTCTATAAAAATTGGTATCAAGAAAAATGATACTAGCTTCTTCAATGTTGAATTTGATATAAATATATCTTCAATGTAAGGAAGGTTTTGAGTTTGAATCCCGCGAAATAAGTACAAACGTAAATACGAAAGGAAATTTTTCACCGCCGGAATGAAGTTATAAATTATGTAGCAAAACTAGTATGATAAGATTATTTTCATAGAATGGATTATCATGAGAACCGAAGATCAGTTAAAAAAAGAAACTACCTCGGTAGACGACATTTTTTTTTCAGGAATTGTGCGTGTGCTTACATACCGGAGAAAAACCACATACGTGGTGGGGAGTTGTTTGGAAGGGTAATGGGTTGATATATATATAAAGGTTTTCTTTCAGAATAATTGAATGGTCCTGAATTATGAAGGCACATACTTTATTAAGACGATTTTTATCGTTATCATTTCGTTCGTTCATTTGTTCAAAATGCCGAAAAATTATAACTGTTCCGTGTGATCAGAGAAGTGTGTTACGGATTGTATATTTTGTGAGGTAAGATTATTTATTTATTTATTTATTTATTTATCATACTGCAAACTGTATGTCCCTGTTAACAATTTTACACTTAATTTGAAAGTGTAAAAAGAGTTGGTTTGTTCATTATGTTTTTGCAACCTTATGTTATGTTGAAAATCATTAATTAACGTCCCTGTCAATATTTTTTCAGTCGTCTCAGAATTGTGTGTTTCGGTTATTGAACAATGCCCCTGTCAATTTATGTCGCAAAAATATTATACACACGTATTTTGAAATGAAAAAAATAATAATCAGAAGTCGTATTAATTGAATTATCAATTGACGGGCGTTTTGTAATACACAGTATACATGACACCGGCACGTGCTAGTTTAATGGCGCGTGCTTGTTTATTGGAGTTACATCATAGAATAGACAAAGTAGCACATACTAAGGCTTATTTATATCCCTAGGTTAACTTATAGCTATAACATTTATTTTTTATTATTCATTAATTCAATTTTGTGGGTAGTAAGTATGGAATAAGTTAATAAACAAAATTAGCAATAATAATAATAATAATAATAATAATAATAATAATAATAATAATAATAATAAAAAGATATTAGCCGTGTTTAGCTAGGCGTAACCTAACTTGGGAAAATCCCATCAAATGTTCAAGCATTAACTAGTATTTTGTAAAAACTGATCCAAACACTAATCGAGTTTTTGTTTTGGCCTTTCAACCTTTTACAGTTTTCATCACTGGAGTTAAGAATATAAGCACCGGGTAGACTCTGAGCAGGCATAGATAAAACAAAATATCTTATATTTTATATAATATTACTGATGTTCCAAGGCGATACTTATGTTGGCTTACTAATTCATTTTTGTATTGGTGTAATTGGAATGCATTATTACACTCAATTTTTCAAGTTTTTAGCCTTGTTTGAGTTACATTAGAACATTGCTTGCACAAAACATAGATCGTTAATAGACCGCATTGTTTGAGTTACATTAGAACATTACAAAAACTTGCCCATGCAGTATTCAGAGATTTTTTCTCTGCTGTAAAAATTGAATATTTCATTCGAAGAATTTTGCTATTTTTTTTTAATATTTTTGCTCGCTCGAACTGATTCATAGAATTTGATTACAAACTGAATATTACGAAAACTTGCCAACGCAATATACAGATATATTTTTGCTGCTGTAAAAATGAAAACGTTTGCTAGTTTTGCTTGCATTAAACATAGATCGTTAATATACGCCTCTCCAAGAAAGTACCGTCGTGCTTCAGCATCCAGGAAAACATGTCAGTGGAGTTGGGTATACCAGATATTTTTTTTATTATTTTCGATCCAAAAAATAAATTGTGGGTACTCGCTACAACCGCCTCGCCGAGACGGTTCTAACGCGTACCCACAATGTATGTTTTGTGCGAAAATAATTTAAAAAAAAAATAAAAAAAAAAATATAAAAAATCGAAATTTTCCAAAAAAAAAAAAATATCTGTACATCAGGAAAACATGTCCGTGCAATGAATACCCCCTTAAACCCCACTATATAGTAAAACTGGGGTATGCAAGGTGTGCAGGTGTATATCATTTTAATGATTTTTGGACCAAAAAAAAAAAAATAAAATATAAAAACTTTTCTGGTGCGAATTTTCATTTTTTACAGCCGCTATTGCATGGGCAAGTTTTCGTAATGATACTACATGGGCAAGTTTTCGTTTTTGATGGGCAAAGGGGCCAATAAAATAACCAAATCGACAATCGATCGCATAGTTGAAAAGTTGTTGCGCCATTGAAAGGAAAAGGCTGCTTAAAACTATGGAAAAAATTAAGCAGCCGCTTGAAGACCTAGTCGTACCTCCACGAGTCACAAGAAGCATCTCTCATCAAATTGATAAAAGATTACTCTTGTGCGGTGCCAGCTGGAAACTATGGATAATATATTATCCATGGGCTAACATGACGGGTCGTTCAAGATTTAATAAGCATTAAAGTTATTTTACTTTCGTGCAAGGTAAACTTTCATAATTTCGCCTATGCTAAATTTCATTTGCTGGCCTCCATTTAGGCTATATATTCTTATTATTAAACTCTTCTGAATTTAATTCTTTATCCTTTTATTGCAGAAAATATAAAAAGACAAAAAAAAAAAAATGCGATGAGACAGCGGTGATAGTAATGGTAAATTCTTCCTTTCGTAGGAATATCTTCCTTTCGTCACCTAAATTAAGTCAGTTTTCCTTATAAAATCCTCTTTTTGCGCCAATTAACTTTATTTAAGATTAAAAACATTTTATTTGATATCACTTTGTTACAAAATGTATACCAAAACAATTTAAAACTGTTAAACATCAATTGTGATATTGATAAAATCTTCCTTTCGCGAAAGGAACCTTCCTTTCGCGAAAGGAACCTTCCTTTCGCTATTTAGCTATACCCCCGACAGCATAGCTCCCCACCTTGGCAAGTTACTCAACATCTGGGCCCCTACCTAACTTCACTTAGAATAACAGGGTGGATAACCCCTCCTTGAAAGATACCAAAGAAGGGGCAACAGTAGAGCTCTGGTAATGAGTTCCACACGGGTACTGTACGGGGGAAAAAGCTGAATTTAAAAGGATCTGAGTCAGGGGAATAGTGTCTGTATTTCTTCTTGTGTGCTGATCTTGTCCTGCTCATTGATGGAATCAAGTAGTTGGCTTCCGGGATGTCAATCAAGTTGTTAACCACTGTAGAATAAGGTTAGCTGGATCTTGGTTCTCCTGGACTCAAGTGACTCCCACTGCAGGTGCTGAAGCATGGACTCGACACTGCTTGTGTATCCAAAGCGGCTTGTAGTGTAACGGGCATATTCTTTGCACCATCTCGAGCTTCTCTACTTGTTTCTTGTGATGTGGATTCCAGACCGACGAGCAGTATTCTAAGTTTGATCTCACCATGCTGAAGTATGCATTGGCCTTGGTGTCCTCACTGCAAGATCTAAGATTGCGCCGTAGAAATCCTAGCATACTGTTTGCTTTCTTGGAGATCCTGTCTATGTGTGGTTTCCAAGATAGATTACGCTGCAGATCCACTCCAAGGTACTTTGTTACATCTTGAACTTCTAAGATGTGCCCTTTCAATGTGTAGGGGTGCTCGATAGTGGAGGAGCGGGCTCTGGCGATGCTGAGTATGCTGCATTTCTGGGGGTGAAAGTCCATTCCCCACTTCTTTTCCCAGTCAAACTCCCCAACAGTGTCAACACCTTCGCTGCTCTCCGATAATGTTTTCTGAGAGGACTTACGTCCGGAGTGGAGCACAATGCAGGTACCCAGCATATATAGTTCCATTCCACTTTGCATCAGCAAACATTAGAACAGGTTCAGTCTGCTAAATACCAAGGTTTAACTATCACAGACAATCTGGATTAGGGCTAACGCGATTTATCACGCCCTCTATCGACAGGCAGAGCCTCCATGAGGGCGTGATCACCTACCTATCAAAAACCGCTTCACGTTCTTAAAATTTTTAGAGGGCCAATCAGAGAGCAGGATTCCCATTTTACCCATAATGCAACGCATTGTTTACATTTTATGGGTTTTTCAAATTCACGAGTATCGAAAAAATACAGGTAAAAATGAAAAGGGAGCGGTAAAATGTGTTATGTTTATGATATTTTGTATTTCAAATGAATAATTATTCTTAAAATATTTTGTATATAAATGTTTTTCCCATGATGCACGCGTGATCTCGAGAAAATACCCTTCCCACAATGCACAGCGATGACGTCATTCGTGAAGAGAAAAATTAAGTGACGGATCCAAGCGTCTATGGAGGACAGACAGGACGTAATTAGACGACTGGATCATCCGGGTTAGATTAGGGCCAACTGTTATCTGGGGTGACACCAGTCAAAAATTGTCCATAGGCCACAATGCAAATTGTCGCACTTTGTGACACTCCCAGCTGTTGCCAAACATTTTACTACCAAAAGGACTCCCCTCGCCTTATAGCTCAGCCATACATCTACCCAACGAGCCTGGTTCAAATATTGGATATTTTTCTTTCACCTTTTCTGCCATCGTTGTTGTTGTTGTTGTTGTTGTTGTTGTTTCGTAGAGTCCCGCCGTTGACTTATCGGCGCACGCGGTAAAACCGGTAAAAGGGGGATTTTTTGCATAAAATGTATAAATTTTCACTATATACAAGTCACTATCTTGGTGAAGTCTAAAATGTTCTTGTGTAGTTTTTATCTCATTGCGTCATCAGATCATGTGCTATGTTGTGGTTGTTGTATAAATTCTCCCAATCAAGGGACACCTTCTCTCGAAGTGGATTTGGATTCAAGTAGTTCTTCAATGCCCGTCACCCTATTTACAACTCCAAAGATACCCCGTTAAAAACTATTTCATGCTGGTGTGTGCCTCGATACATCTCCAACCATGAATTTACTTTTTTACTTCGTTTAGGAATTAACGCAAGTAGTAGAGTAGTACAGGGAGAGCCAGTGACGTAGAGTAGTACAGGGAGAGCCAGTGACCCACTACCTGGTAGTAGAGTAGTACAGGGAGAGCCAGTGACCCAGTACCTGGTAGTAGAGTAGTACAGGGAGAGCCAGTGACCCACTACCTGGTAGTAGAGTAGTACAGGGAGAGCCAGTGAACCAGTACCTGGTAGTAGAGTAGTACAGGGAGAGCCAGTGACCCACTACCTGGTAGCAGAGTAGTACAGGGAGAGGCAGTAACCCACTACCTGGTAGTAGAGTAGTACAGGGAGAGCCTGTGGCCCACTACCTGGTAGTAGAGTAGTACAGGGAGAGCCAGTGACCCAGTACCTGGTAGTAGAGTAGTACAGGGAGAGCCAGTGACCCAGTACCTGGTAGTAGAGTAGTACAGGGAGAGCCAGTGGCCCACTACCTGGTAGCAGAGTAGTACAGGGAGAGGCAGTGACCCAGCACCTGGTAGTAGAGTAGTACAGGGAGAGCCAGTGACCCAGCACCTGGTAGTAGAGTAGTACAGGGAGAGCCAGTGACCCACTTCCTGGTAGTAGAGTAGTACAGGGAGAGCCAGTGACCCAGCACCTGGTAGTAGAGTAGTACAGGGAGAGCCAGTGACCCAGTACCTGGTAGTAGAGTAGTACAGGGAGAGCCAGTGACCCAGTACCTGGTAGTAGAGTAGTACAGGGAGAGCCAGTGGCCCACTACCTGGTAGCAGAGTAGTACAGGGAGAGGCAGTGACCCAGTACCTGGTAGTAGAGTAGTACAGGGAGAGCCAGTAACCCACTACCTGGTAGTAGAGTAGTACAGGGAGAGCCAGTGACCCAGTACCTGGAAGTAGAGTAGTACAGGGAAAGGCAGTGATCCAGTACCTGGTAGTAGAGTAGTACAGGGAGAGCCAGTGGCCCAGTACCTGGTAGTAGAGTAGTACAGGGAGAGCCAGTGACCCACTACCTGGTAGTAGAGTAGTACAGGGAGAGCCAGTGACCCACTACCTGGTAGTAGAGTAGTACAGGGAGAGCCAGTGGCCCACTACCTGGTAGTAGAGTAGTACAGGGAGAGCCAGTGACCCAGTACCTGGTAGTAGAGTAGTACAGGGAGAGCCAGTGACCCAGTACCTGGTAGTAGAGTAGTACAGGGAGAGCCAGTGACCCAGCACCTGGTAGTAGAGTAGTACAGGGAGAGCCAGTGACCCAGTACCTGGTAGTAGAGTAGTACAGGGAGAGCCAGTGACCCACTACCTGGTAGTAGAGTAGTACAGGGAGAGCCAGTGACCCAGCACCTGGTAGTAGAGTAGTACAGGGAGAGCCGGTGACCCAGCACCTGGTAGTAGAGTAGTACAGGGAGAGCCAGTGACCCACTACCTGGTAGTAGAGTAGTACAAGGAGAGCCAGTGACCCAGTACCTGGTAGTAGAGTAGTACAGGGAGAGCCAGTGACCCAGTACCTGGTAGTAGAGTAGTACAGGGAGAGCCAGTGACCCACTACCTGGTAGTAGAGTAGTACAGGGAGAGCCAGTGACCCAGTACCTGGTAGTAGAGTAGCACAGGGAGAGCCAGTGACCCACTACCTGGTAGTAGAGTAGTACAGGGAGAGCCAGTGAACCAGTACCTGGTAGTAGAGTAGTACAGGGAGAGCCAGTGACCCACTACCTGGTAGTAGAGTAGTACAGGGAGAGCCAGTGAACCAGTACCTGGTAGTAGAGTAGTACAGGGAGAGCCAGTGACCCACTACCTGATAGTAGAGTAGTACAGGGAGAGCCAGTGACCCACTACCTGGTAGAAGAGTAGTACAGGGAGAGCCAGTGACCCACTACCTGGTAGTAGAGTAGTATAGGGAGAGCCAGTGACCCACTACCTGGTAGTAGAGTAGTACAGTGAGAGCCAGTGACCCACTACCTGGTAGCAGAGTAGTACAGGGAGAGTCAGTGACCCACTACCTGGTAGTAGAGTAGTACAGGGAGAGCCAGTGGCCCACTACCTGGTAGTAAAGCAGTACAGGGAGAGCCAGTGACCCAGTACCTGGTAGTAGAGTAGTACAGGGAGAGGCAGTGGCCCAGTACCTGGTAGTAGAGTAGTACAGGGAGAGCCAGTGGTCCAGTACCTGGTAGTAGAGCATTGTCTGCGCATGCCCATATTCTCCGAACACTGGACTGTTTGCTATGACGTAGCACTATCCTGATCAGGATAAAAAGTAATACGCTGACCTGTTTACTTTCAAGAAAATAACAAGCAAACAATACGTATTGTTTCAAAGTAAATCAATAGAATCAATACTTGCGTTTTATATCAATAATGTTACTTAGGTAAACAAAAAATATCGGCGATAAAATTATAATCATTTACATGTGCTCTTGAAACACGATCGATAAAATGCCACGTGGAGACCACATGGCGAGGACATCAGACGATTTCCAGTGACGCAGAATGTTTGCACCAATCAAACAAATCACATGACTGGGTGACGCAATCAAACATGGTAGGACCCGGATGGACCCAAGATTCCCCAAATCAGATAGGTCAGTATTTTAATGCTACCTATTTTTAGACAAGTTGGCTTCTTGAAGAAGCCAAGTTTTGGGCTAGTCTGGTGTATGTCAAGTAGATACAAATGGACAGTAGTTTTATGCTGAGGAAATAAATTGGCCTGATGGGATGATTGTATGTCGCTGCTCAGGAGCTCTACCCATCGAATCGAAGACCTGTATTGTCGATAAAAGTACACTTATCTTCTTTGGCAGTATCTGTAGGCTGCAAGAAAGTTCGACTGAAAAGATATTAGCGAGAAGACAACTGGCAGTAAAGGACCAGTCAAGCCATAGCTGGTATGTAGCAGTCAGGAAGATCCTAGTGAGATACAATCTCCCATCATGTTGGGACCTACTCGACACCCCGCCGAAGAAAGAGCACTGGAGAAGAATGGTGAACAAGCATGTCAATGATCAGTGGAAGCCCAGATTAAGCGGTCAGCTGAGCTATACTCCTCACTGAAGTATCTGTGTGCAGATGAGTACTGGCAAGGAACTAGGCATCAGAACATACAACATGTCAACGGTCCTTGGAATGTACCACGAGTTAGCACTAGGCTAAAATTAGCACTAGGCTAAAATTACATTATAACACAGTACCAGAGCAGCTTCTAATCAGACTGCGGTAGATCCAACTTGTATGCTTTGTGGACAAGCCTCTGAAACAGTGGAACATTTCCTTGCTGAATGTAGTGCTCTGGAACACATCAGACAACCCATCATGACAGATTTCCGACTGACTCCCGGCAACCAGGGCCAGTGAGGACATTGTGCAGCTGATCCTTGACCCCAGCAGACTTCTCCCTTTTGACAAAAGGTGCCATGAATGTCTATCAGATAGACTTACATAGGCAAGCCAAGCGGTTGAGTCATTGCTTACATCTCGAAAGATATAAGAAGTTAGCCATTATCAGGTACAGGAAAGATATTGATTTATAGAGTATCTATAAATTCATAGAGTTTCTATAAATTTATAGTACAAGTGTCAAACAGGTAATCTGTCTTCAGAACGTCACTGAATAAAAACCGCATCCCGAAACCGTGTCTTCATTTGTGTCAAGGGTCTACGCTACGTCTACGCTACGAAATGTCATTTTTCGTTTTTTGCATGAGATGTGTAGTTTGCTACAGAAGCTGCATTGAAAACAACGCATCATGTATTTCACCTTGTATGTTTCGTATAATGACTTACAGAACTGTATTTATCGACAGATGTGTTCCAGCTATCTTTTTTCATGCCATCTTGAATAAATAGGTCAGACTAATTTCTTTAAACAACAGTTACACTATATAGCGTGTTGTGCCAACTCAGCCTTAATTTTTCATGCACAGTGGTCCTGGCGAAACGGGGCACCGATTTGGCGTAAAATAACAGTTCGTGTCCGAAAAGCAACGGTTAGTACAGCAGTGATGTAGATAAATATTTTTCACAATGCGTACTGTACGCATCAAAATAAATGCACACTGCGTACCGACAATACAACTGTGTACACGTTTACTGAGGATTCTTATTCTAACCACTCATTTAGAATCAATTAAACTTATAGATACATGTATGTGTACACGTATGGATAAGACAATTTCTTCAAGTAATGAAAACTCAAGTAAATTGGCTACCAATCCTGTAATTACATGTTATTCTAATATTTAGGCGTGTTAAACAATACTTTTGTCCCCAGCATAGATAATAAGAGAGAAAAAAATAGGAAAACATGATAAACTGGGCTGGCTGTAGAACATGGAAATTAAAAAGAATGACCGGAAATCGATGCAAAATGCCTATTCAATAAACAAAAGTGACACACTAAACTTCGTGAATAAATCTTTGGTAAACGGTTTGTCTGGCCAAGGAACTGAACGGAGAGCGCGTGAAGATACATTCTATATTGCATGATATGTTAATATGGAACGAGCAAAAGCTACATTAATAACTACATTTGCATTGTTGACAGAGCAGCCAGACAAACCTAGTTGAAGAATTGTCATTCTGTGACAATTTTATAGATTTTTTTTTATCTGAGTACGCATAAAACCGAAAAAAGTTTGCGTACCGCTGATTTTTACTGCGTACATGGTACGCACAGGTCCGAATTTTCTATGCGTACAGAGCGAAAAATCGTACGTACATACGCAGTACGCATCGTTATCTATTTTGCTGGTACTACATGCAGAAAAATGATTTCTACAGCTCCTGATGGCAGCATAATTACTTTTTATTTCGCCATTCTGTCAGGCGAGAATGTTTGGGCGGAGTTTTCTTGAATTTGTTAGTGAATCCCGGAGTCTCACAACAACATTTGCCCGGAGTTTCACACTTTTACAGTGATCCCCCGGAGTTTCTCAGCTTTTCCGGTGAACCGTTTCCACAGGTTGGAAAGTCAAAATCAATAAATAATAATTTAATAATTAAATCACTATAATTACAAACGTTTTTCAGATCGGGAACCATTTTCATTTTGGTGTTTCACTAGAAAACCGTTAAGATTAAATGCAAATTCAATTTTTCAAAATTAAAAAAAAAAAAAAAATGGTAAGAAACGGCTTCATTTTTAATCTATCTTGTGATTATTGATAATTAGTAAGTAAGTAAGTAAGTAAGTAAGTAAGTAAGTAAGTAAGTAAGTAAGTAAGTTTTTGATGAAGAATGTTTGTTGAGTCAAGATCAAATTTTGGAACTCAATTCAAAAACAATTTTATTAGTTTTTTCACGGTCCGTGGCCGTGCTATCTGAGATAAAGATGTATAGTATATATCTCTGGTGCTATTAAGGGCGATTAATCAAGTAGGTGTGAAAATCTTTATTGTTTGCAGTGTAACGGGATAGTCTCCCTTGTAGAATAGGTTGGTGCAACGTATTAGCGGCATATTAGCGGGTAGTAATATGCAAAGCCCCCAAATAATTGTATTACTAACCGTTCCAAAGCGGTGCTCTTGGTGTGGCTCATCTCGTCCAAACCTCAACATAGTGGTTTAATTAGCATCTAGCTCGGTACATGTTTCGAATATTATAGTTTTCGTAGTCTAAGATATACAGAAGTAAATAGCTCGGTCTTTGAAGCGTTACATTTGGTGGCAGAAGTGGGATAATGACAACTGCCAGACCGGGGTTGCCTTATCCATGCATATGTTAAATGTAACGGGATAGTCTCCCTTGTAGAATACGTTGGTGCAACGTATTAGCGGTATATTAGCGGGTAGTAATATGCAAATTAGAAACTCGAAACTTTGTGATTAGAGTAAGTGTTAGGTATATAGCGCAGTAAACCACCCTTGGTGGATGAGCATGCTTTTCCACAGACGGGGTTTCTGTGGCTTGGCTCGGCTGTTCGTTACATTTGGTGGCAGCGGTGGGATAGCCAACGAAACCATAGGGGTTTCAAGCATGTCAGTGTTGTGCAAATGGCGTTTGAATTATGAGTTCCTGGACGTAGATTGGGTTTGAAACCATTCAGTCACGTAGCAAGTATTGCATTAGAATTATTATAGTCAGACATTATTTCTAAAACGACGTGTATGAACCACACCAAGACCTAGGGCGAGGGTTGGGATCCCATAAAACCGGTTTAAGCCCCCTAGTAATTGTATTACTAACCGTTCCAAAGCGGTGATCTTGGTGTGGCTGATCTCGCTCAACATCAATACAGTCGTTCAAATAGCATCTTGCTCGATACGTGTTTCCAATATTATAATTTTTGAACTTTAAGATATACAGAAGTACATGGCTCGGTCCTTAAAACGTTACAGCAGTATGACAAATAAATCATTTAATTGAACTGTCAAAATCCATTTATCATTGACATCATTGTCCTCTCATACACAGATACAAGCTGGATGATATTTTTTATTTTAAATACTTTAAAAACAGAGTAAGCGAACATTTTCCCTTTACATACACAGTGCGGCTTATCATTATTGACGGCCAGGGATATCCCAATACTATTTATAGAACCGGAATTACGTCACGAAAAAAGTTCCTATCAGATAAGTGTAGCATAAGCATAGGTATATAATCATATAATTTTGCAAAGATAATGTTTGACTAGATAATAAACCTAGGGTACATTGATCATGGGCCGAAATGGTTATGGGCCGAAATGGTAATGGGCCGAAATGGTTATGGGCCGAAATGACCAGTTACCGGCGAAACGACACGGGACGGGCGAAACTTAGATTTTTTGTCGAAGACACCTCAGATCATTGGAAAAGGTCCCTCAGGACCTTTTCCACAGTGTTTACTTTGAATATGAAGAAAATTGTACCCAATCGACTGCTCTCTCTCAATTACGCGTTTTGTCACATAAAGCGCTAAATAAAAACTAGTGAACCCGTCTATGTTGACTAGACAGTTCACCACAAACAATTTAATTTATCCATTGTTGACACTCCCTGTCAAAAAGCGTTAAATATCTAGCAAGCAGTCTCGATCGTGGCGACTTCTTATCATAGCGCATCTAAGTTAAGATCGTAGATACCCTGATGAGGGGTACATAAACTATAGGAACTCTATATATAGATGGCTGACTTTTAGTTCATCACATCGGACCCATGGGTCTCTCTCCGGTAGTGTGGCTGCAAGTCAAAATTCAGAACTCTGTCACAAATTGACTGCACTGCAAAATGGTTTTCTACACTGTGACATATCGACATATTTGATTGTAATCGTGTTCTCTTTAGATTTATTAGCTTTGATTCTGTAACATCAGAAATTTTTAAAATTAGTCAATGCCTACACACACTGGTCAAGCGTGAAACGATATTTATACGAAACTGAAACGTATGGGAATCGAAATTAATGACAAACCAGAGAATCAACAACACTGAAATCTGGAGCAAAAGGAAGCTCTTATATCAAACTGCTGCTGACCTTTTCATTGGTTTCTTTTTAAAGAAGCCAACTTGTTTTTGACCTGCATCCGGGTTTTTTTTTCCATATGGAAGATGAAAAAGGCAACAAACTGCATCTCTTTAAAAAGTACTTTAAGCTGATGTTTTATTTACTATACAAACCATCATCGGTCCTTATTGTTATTCATTTTAATCGCTATTTGTGAGACGAAAGCTTTTGCAAAGAAAAATTAAAATCTAAAATCTGTGGATTTTGAAATGTTATGATCCATGCAGGCCATCGTAGATAAGATGCGTTCGGATTTTCTCCATTAAATATAGGCGTGTTCGGATCAAATGCTCTGCTCAACAGAACGAGTCGTTTCGGTCCAGCGACTCTTAAGGACTGTCGCCGTAAGGACATTTGAAAAGCATTTCCTCTCAGTCATGTCTGGAGTTGGCTCTGCAAGAGTCATACTGTCTGTCTGTCTGTCTGTCTGTCTGTCTGTCTGTCTCTCCTGCATCTTGTACCCTATTGCAGAACAGATATTAATCTTCGACAATTCGGTGAAATGTTGTGACGTCACAGCGTTGGTTGCTATTGGAAATTATCAAAACAATATGAAGACGTCAGCTCTAGATCCAAATCAGACATTGTAACTTTTGAACAAAGTACAGATGAATCTAAAGTTACTGTTGTAGAGACAATCATGAAAATACATAGGAAAACTCAAAGAGGAATGGGAAAACTAAAATTCTGTATGAATATGTACCATACAAAGAACAAGATAATGGTGAACGGACCTGACTCTTCTTTGTTCAATAAGAATCATGATCAAATAGTTAAGGTAATCCTGGAAAAAATCGGATGTACAGGCGCTGAACCAAGCAGTCTATCAAGCTATTATGATTCAACTGAACAATATGAATATTACGAAAGCAAAACTCAAAAATAAAGACTCTCAAGTGAAAAGCTTAATGATAACGAGCCACCAGCAGCTAGATGAGCTGACTCAGCGAGTTAGGGATGAAAATAGCCTGGATGGTGAAAGCAATGAAAGAATATGTGTGTCAACAGAATCAACCCAACAGTCAAATGAATGTGGAGATGAAGAATCAAACTCATTAGATTACTGCCCTCATTGTGATCAATATGTAGGTAACGGGATAGCATGTGACTCGTGCGAGTGGTGGTACCATTATGGGTGTGAAGGTTTAGATAATAACGGTTTATCTAATGACAGTGAATCCTATATATGTAGGTCATGTAAGCAGGATCATGAGAATGAATTGACACATTCCTTGGCCGAGATCGACACATGTACCCAAAGGAATGATGAAACTGAGCTTATACAAACTGTTTCGAGTGCGGAAGTTATGAATATAGACACTGAATGTGACAAATCTGGATCCAAACAACCTGATTCAAGTATAGACATTGTATCTCGAGTTAGGGCATATTCAGCTATGAATGTGAAAGATCCAATTATAGAGACTAATGTAAATCCACCAGTTGTACCTGAAATTGAACATGACTTGAGTGACATAATGGTGGCAGGTTCGAAAGCTAGTGAAAAAACTCAAAATAGTGGGTCCAAAAATGAGTGTAAGGATACTGGAAAATCAAATAAGTCTAGCAAAAAAGGTCAGAGAAAACAAACCCCTCAGAATGAAGAGCTGCAAGAGAACTTGAATCTTGCTAAATCTTATATCAGTAAGCTGGAAAGGAAACTCTTGGAATTGGAAAACTCAAATAAAATTTTGAGATCTGAAATGAGAGTACACGAAACTCAGCATTTTACGGACTCCGCCAGTAATGTAAACAATTTTCAGAATAGTACACATAATAGATTCTCTGGTGAAAGTTCTGATAACGAGATAGACAGTATTAGAAACCAGATGAGAAATATTGAACTTGAACATTTGAAAACTAGAATGACCATGATGGAACAGAATCTTATGGCTCAGCGTATGCATGTATATCAGAATTACCCACCACCTGGCTTTCACACATACCCAAACTTCCTGCCAGCTATGAATCCCCCATATGGACCTCAACCGCATGCATTTATGGTGCCAGCTATTCACCCGTCGGTTCCTCCATTTGTAAATGGTATTCAGAGAATGGCCCCTCCAGCTATGTTTTTCCAAGGACCTGGAATGTACCAAAACCACTTGGGAGTAGTACCGCTAGCCCACCACATGCAGGGTCCACCGCTTGTGGCCAATAATAGAGGAGGTGTAATGCCGTCCATGATGGGAGAACCCGTACCATTACATACCCCTATTGCTTCGAATAGGAGACCTAGCCATTCAAGGGATTCCTCTGACACGGACCACTCAACCCCAACCATCCCAGCGGGGTCCAATGGGCAGAACCAAAAGATTGCCAAAGAATCATGCAAGGCGACTCCAAATAATTCACAGAAGCAGGGAGATCAGTTACATAAATCTCTCTCTAGTGATACAAACAGTGATGCTGGTCAGAAGGAGTGCAAACATGTGTCTACTGGGAATGGACAATCTAGAAATAAACCCAGTGGCGCGTTAATGATAGACCTCACACAGGAGAATGAAATGAATGAACAGGTGACACGAGATGCTGAAAATGAAGGGGATATATCTGACAACAAAAACAGCAGTAATAACGACACAAGCAGCTCTTTTTTGTGCGCGGGCAGAGCAACAGAGGCAATATGGACAGAGCAGCAGAAACGGCACTAATACTAGGAACTTTTAATGTCAAAAATGTTGAAACTAATCTCATATACATTCAAAAGTTGTTAAAAAACTGTGACATACTTTTTATTCAAGAAACATGGTTATTTAACTTCCAGTTGCCCTTGCTAGGAGAATATTTTAGTACGCATGTGTCAGTTGGAAAAGCAGTTGATGATGATAATCCACTTCCACCCACACAGAAGCCCAGGGGATATGGTGGGGTGGCATGTTTGATTAGAAAAGACTTGGATATTAGACATAAATTTCACTTAAGCGGCAGCTGTCGAGTTTTAACTTTAGAGATACTTTGTGAACCCCCAGTATGTGCTATTGGAGTATACATGCCAGTGCGTGGTACATCAAAAAAACAAGAATATCAAGAGGTTCTGGATGAAATTGCAGAAATTATACAAACATTCAAAACTACCCATATAATGATCCTGTTAGGAGATATGAATGCATCAATGATGGATCGCTGTGGTAATGAAAGGGATAAACTTTTAGAACAATTTATCAATGAAAATTTCTTGTTTCACCGTCAATTCGGGAAAAATACCTACATACATTCTGACAATTTATGTTCATCTGAAATTGACTATATTTTCTGCTCAAACAATGGAAGCAATATGATGTCTGAAGTAAATGTGCTGTCGGATTGCTTGAACACGTCAGATCATCTCCCGGTAGTGGCCAAACTTGAAGTGGTAAAGCCGCTTTGTGTAGAGGAACAGAAAACAATTGACATTAGACCAAAATGGGACAAATGTAATCACCAAATATATAAGGGCTCAATAAATAGACTTCTTGGTTCGTTTCCGGAAGACATAAAGTCGGAATTTGAATTCATGTGCGCCCTAGGGCATATGACCTCGGTGTTGAAAAAGGCAACAGCTGCCAGTATCCCAGGATACAGGAGTAAGATTAGGGTCAAGCCATCAAAATCAAGAATATGGAATGACAGAATCGAAAAGGCAGTAAAAAGATCAAAGGAAATATGGTGGGAATGGAAAATAAGTGGTTCTCCAAATGATAGAGATCACCCATTAAACATTCAGAGAAGGGAAGCGAGAAAAAGTATTAGGTCAGAACAACGAAGGGCAGCAGCACAAAGGAGAATTGAGAAAGTCGAAAATATTATGAGCGCTGGGTCTGATTCCAAGACTTTTGCAAAATTGGTAAATCAGCAAAGAAAGTCAAACAATACCAATGTGAAGGCAATTGTAGTTAATGGCACTGTGTGCGATACTCCAGAGACTGTATGTTCAGGATGGGCAACACACTTTGAAAAACTTGCCACACCTCTCGAATGTGAGCAGTTTGATCATCAACACCTCGAATCAGTACACAGAGACATTATCACTATTGAAAATACCTTGACAAAATCAACGTTACCTACAATAGACATTTCTAAACAAGAACTGCATAATGCTATATCAAAGTTGAATAATAATAAGGCTGCTGATGTGCTATCATTAACTAGTGAACATTTCAAACTGGGTAAAGGATCTATAGATAGATATTTACTGAATCTCTTGAACTACATGATCAAAGAAAAACATGTCACGCCAGTGTTAAAAGAAGGACTTCTTACTCCCATATTCAAGAAGGGAGACAAATCAGACCCCTCAAATTATAGAGGAATTACGGTAACACCGGTTATCCTGAAAATATTAGAACACATTTTGAATGAACGACAGAACATTATATTACTAGGAACGCAATCAAAGCTTCAAAAGGGTTTCACGTCGGGTAGTTCATCAATGGGAGCAGCTCTTATCTTCACAGAATGCATCAATGAGTCAAAGAATAAAAAAGATCCGCTGTTCGTGGCCACATTGGACGTCCAGAAGGCGTTCGATGTGGTCAACCACGAACTCCTGCTGAGAAAGCTGTATCTGGATGGCATCAAGGGGAGTGACTGGCTTCTGATGCGAGATATCTACATGGATATGACATCATCTGTAAAGTGGGAGAGCCATCTATCGTCACCCTTCGTCATACGCCAGGGAGTACGCCAAGGTGGCGTACTCTCCACATCCCATTATAAGAGATACAATAATCCTCTGCTACTTCAATTGGAAGACAAGTACACAGGCATGACAATCGGCAGTATTCGCATTCCCCACATAACAGTCGCAGATGATCTGGCATTGGTCTCCAACTCAGATGACGAGATGCAGTGTATGCTGGACGATAGCGGAGGTTTTGCGAATCAGGAACACTATGTGATACATCCAACGAAGAGTGGGGTGCTGATTTATGGTAATGGAAACAAGCTGAAGCCTGGATTCACTATGTTTGATAAACCTATCAAGATAGAGCAGCATAGCACTCACTTGGGCATATTCAGAGACAGCAAGACTAAAGCCAATGTGGAAGAAAAAATTAGTATAGCTAGAAAAACAGCATACGCCTTGATGGGCGCAGGCCTACATTCTGGAAATGGACTGACTAAACCACTATGTGCCTATCTGTGGTCAACTTATGTGATCCCGAGACTGGTCTACGGACTTGAAGTGCAAAAATTGACAAAAACTGACATTGATGATTTGGAGAAATTTCAACGTAAATGCCTACGCCAGATTCAAGGTTTACCCGATAAAACTCCTAACTGTGTTACACTGTCCTTACTGGGAGTCCCGCCAGTGGAAGTCATTATTCATAAGAACATTCTGAATCTGTTTGTGAACTCGGCAAGATCACAGAACTCTATTGAATATGAAGTTATTGAAAGGCAGTTGGTTATGAAATCATATGATGAAAATTCCTGGTGTAATGAAGTCAAACATATTTTGGATATCTACGGGCTACCCAGTGCTTATGAACTGTTCCTGAACCCCCCGTCAAAAAGTGTGTGGAAGTCTATGTTAAATTCTAAAGTGAACTGTCATTTAGAAACAAATTGGGAGGAAGAAATTCAGTCTAAGTCATCTTTAAAGTACTTAAATCCCCGGTCAGTTGGAGCAGGGAAACCACATGCATGCTGGTCGAGTGTGCGCCACAACGTACGGGATAACAGGAGAGCAGAATTGAAAGTGAAGATACTAACTGGTGCATACATATTACAAGCCAACCGGGCATGCTTTAATCAGTATGCTGTAGATCCTGTATGTAAAGTGTGTTCCAAAGAACCTGAAGATAGAGAGCACTTCATTGCCGTGTGTGAGCCCCTGGATCATTTGAGAGAACCATACAGGCATAGATTTAATGGGTTACTCATAAACATTACTCCGAATGTGACATTTGATAGTACTCTATTCACACGACTTGTGTTGGACCATACATCAGTGTTACAACCAGACATTCTGAAAGCTATTGATTCCCACAAAGTTGAGCTATGGAGCAGAGAACTGTTGTCAAAACTTCATTTTGAGAGACTTAAATTACTTAAAAATAGAGATACAATGACAGCCGGGTCTGGGCGTTAGAGATTTAACACCCCTTTATTTTAAGACACCAGGATTTTAGCTGTTGTACATTTGTAAAAAAAAGTGAACTTTTAGAACTTGTTTTATATTCATTGTATTGGATTAAGCCGCCTATCTACGCCTCATCAGGGGTGGTGCATCGAGAATATATCGGTGGAGATCTACGAGAACAACAACAACAACAACTATGGCGTCGCGATGAAAACAGACCATATATTTGCATTATTGTGTAAGGAAAAATGATGAAAAAAGCACACAATAGTTCATGTTCTCGTATTTTTCCTTCATAATTACATTCATTACGTAGAAATATGGTATTCCTTGCATTGTGAACTTGATATTTTACCAAAGTAACTACAATTTTAATCAAAACAAATAATAATTCAAGCGAGGTTGGTGGTTGGTAATTCTAATGATGTAGCGGTATTTCCATTGTATTTTTGCACTAGAATTTTGTTTTGAAAATACATCAAACATGTTTAAGAACAAATTAATTAAATTTTATATTTTCATTGCAGGTATATCAGAAGAAAGAAGACATCGCCATGTGTCTGTGTTGTTGTTATGTTTCTTTCTTTTTTCAATCTGATTAAAATCCGATGTTATTTACATTATCTACACAATAACTGTATGTAAATAAGAAGAAACATCTGGTTTTAATCAGATTGCTTCTTTTTTTTTTTTTATTAATTATTATTAAACTGTACCCCTGCATGGACCTTCTGTTCTTACAAATGTACTTTTCTGCCAATCAACTCACAAAAAAGTTAAGAACCTTTCTCTAAAACTTTTAATCCCTTTCCGTTGAATTTATAGGGTCAAAAGTTACAAATCGTATAACTTTAAAAGAAACAGAATATGGTTGTTGCTGACCCCAGTAAGACAGACCAAAAAAATAATAAAAGAGACCGACAAATTCTAGGTGTAAATATTTGAAGCCATGGCATTTTCTATCAAGTCAATGAAACTAAACTGTCTTTTCTGGTTTGTAAGAGAGACCGACATATTCAAGGTGTAAATGAATGAAGCCGGTGAACATCCTATCTAGTCAAGTAAACTTAGGCGACTCTATATATGTAAATAAATGAAGCCCGGTAAGTTTCTATCTGGTCAATCAATCTAAACCGTCTTTTCTGGTAAGTAAGAGACACCGACATATTCTAGGTATGAATAATTGAAGCTGATGAATATTCTTTCTGTTCAATTTACTTTAATTATATAATTCTCTCCTGGTTAGAAAGAGAGACTGACATATTCAAGTTCTTAATAATTGATGCCGATGAAGAGCCTATCTGGTCAATCAAACTAAACCGTCTTTTCTGGTTAAAAAGAGAGACTGACATATTCAAGTTGTAAATAATTGAAGCTGATGACCAGTCTAGCTGGTCAATCAAACTTAACCGCCTTTTCTGGTTAGGAAGAGAGACTGACATATTCAAGTTCTTAATAATTATATAATGCCGATGAAGAGTCTATCTGGTGAATCAAACTAAACCGCCTTTTCTGGTTAGGAAGAGTGACCGACACATTCAAGTTGTAAATAATTGATGCCGATGAAGAGTCTATCTGGTGAATCAAACTAAACCGCCTTTTCTGGTTAGGAAGAGAGACCGACATATTCAAGTTGTTAATAATTGAAGCTGATGAAGAGTCTATCTGGAGAATCAAACTAAACCACCTTTTCTGGTTAGGAAGAGAGACCGACATATTCAAGTTGTAAATAATTGATGCCGATGAAGAGTCTATCTGGTGAATCAAACTAAACCGCCTTTTCTGGTTAGGAAGAGTGACCGACATATTCAAGTTGTAAATAATTGATGCCGATGAAGAGTCTATCTGGTGAATCAAACTAAACCGCCTTTTCTGGTTAGGAAGAGAGACCGACATATTCAAGTTGTAAATAATTGATTCCGATGAAGAGTCTATCTGGTGAATCAAACTAAACCGCCTTTTCTGATTAGGAAGAGAGACCGACATATTCAAGTTTTAAATAATTGATGCCGATGAAGAGTCTATCTGGTGAATCAAACTAAACCGCCTTTTCTGGTTAGGAAGAGTGACCGACATATTCAAGTTGTAAATAATTGATGCCGATGAAGAGTCTATCTGGTGAATCAAATCTGGTCAGGGAGAGTGACCGACAAATTCAAGTTCTAAATAATTTATGCTGATCAAGAGTCTATCTGGTGAATCAAACTAAACCGCCTTTTCTGGTAAGGAAGAGAGACCAATATATTCAAGTTCTAAATAATTGAAGCAGATGACAGTCAAACTTAACCACATCTTTTCTGGTTAGGAAGAAAGACCAACATATTCTATGTGTAAATAATTGAGAGACTGGCATAATCTAGGTATGAAAATTTGAAGCCGATGAACATTCTTTCTGGTCATATTCTTTCTGGTCATTTACACTAAACCACCCTGGCTGGTAATTATTCGCCACCTTTGGAAAACAACATATAGACTTCCATGTATTTTCATGAAAAATCACTCGGAGGCTTAGTTCAATACTTCAGCTCCTCTATTCCAGAACAAAATCGTGTGACCAATAGTCTTATTAAAAAAATGAATTTAAAATAATGACAGGACAGTGACCAACCTGAATGACCTTCCAGAATTTCTCATTTCATCAGCGGGATTGTCAGATGAGTGTGCGTCTAAGTGGGGTCTTAAACTTAGTTTATATATGGGAGCTAATGTTTTCTCAGGTCACTGCA
Source organism: Rugalucina vietnamica (assembly GCA_964017185.1). NCBI lineage: Eukaryota > Metazoa > Mollusca > Bivalvia > Lucinida > Lucinidae > Rugalucina > Rugalucina vietnamica. The sequence goes on along the minus strand of OZ024870.1, from coordinate 10,744,189 downwards.
TGGTGTGGTGTTGTCATTTTCACATTTTCCAACTGCTGCACTATTCTGATTCCAATTCTCTGACATACACAGTTTGCTACTGTCGTTGTTTAAGTTTCGTTAGTTCAAAAGGGAAGGAAGAAAAACAACAATAATAAACATGTCACCTATATTTCTCTTGATTTCCAAATAAAAAACAGATAAATTAACATGAATACACCAGTTTTAAAGCACATTAACTCGTTCAAATTATTATTTTACAAATAATTATCCACCTGTTATATGCAGTCGTCATACACGGCGACCATTTGTTTTCATACCGTAGCAACAAATAGTCACGTGACTGAACAAATAAACCGGAAGTTCAAAGTCCCGAATTATCTTTTTTAAAAGATGTTTCTTGGTTCCCCTGTCGTAATATGACACTGGCTATCCGCACGACGGTCGTGCCGATAAGCGGTGTTATCGGCACGACCGTCGTGCGGATAAGCGGCGTTATCCGCACGACAGGATAATCGATATCCAAATGTTAAAAATGTCTAGAAATGGATACATTTTAAGTTGATAAATATATTACACTGGCTTCAAAACTGAAACAGAATATTACACATGCAGGAATTTTTTACTTTTTAATTAACAAAATTGTAATTTTGCTGAAATTGGCTTACCTGTAAATTTACCTGTAAAAATCAGTCATGCCTTTGCGTAAATGAGAAAGAAATTATGTCAGTTATCGTAACCTAAATATTAAAAAAATTGTGGTAAGGTATAAATCCAAAAGAATAAACAGCCTTTGATTTTAACAATGAAGTGTGGAAACATTTCAGTTACACAATTAAATAATTGCAATGATTATATTTTTTCTCCGTCTGCTGTGATTCAGTTTGCATCAGCTGGATAAATCAAATCAAACTAGTTTTCTTAGTCATAATTAACAAAAATGTTAATTTCGAATGTATTTCTATATAGCTAAAACCATGATTTATTTATTTAATGACAAATTAATAGTTTAATCCATTCGTAAGCTTGTAAGAAAATCTTATACTCCCGTCGTGCCGATAGCCAATACCTGTAGCATTGGCTATCCGCACGACGGTCGGGCCGATAACGCCGCTTATTGTTGTTGTTGTATGAGGGCTCCAGCCTGGTTAGGCTCAACAGCTCGAGAGCTGACTTGTAGAATTGGGCTTAAAACCACGTTAAAACATAAGCGTATTAAAAGTTCATATTAAAGTTCATATAGTAGCCATACAACGAAAGTTAAAAATTTTCCACATCTCCACGGTTAGAATTCTGGGAACTGGCAATACAGAATTCTCCTCCACACACATATAATCCAATTCACTATTTAGCTAAACCTCATATCACTCGCAACAATCCATATCACAGGGGATTAAGATTATCTGATTTTAAAGTTAATAATTTTATTTATAAATTATCTTACTGATAGCGAGCTAAATACTGTATCTTAAGCTGTCATTAGTAAGGTTGTTATCAGTAACATATATACACCATACAGGGATATACTATACACTATCTCTAACTACATGCACCACAAGCAACAAGCAAAGCTACAACACTTAATTGCATACTAGTAAGAAAGCTATCAGTCTTCGCCACTCAACTGTAAGCAAATAAACAAGCAACCACCGCCCCTCCCTGCTGTACGGGCAGTCCACACGAGCAAGGGAAGGACGGAGGCTACTCAGTTTTACTCTTTGTTAGTTAAGCCGAGAAGTTCACTTCGCTTCTGATGCAACACAAAGCATGCATTATGTGACCATTTCTCAATCGAGATCAACATATCCTCATTAATGTCCAATTGTTTAGTATCAGCTATGACTGAACAATCTAAAATTATTTGGGCTAGCAGCTGAGGTTCCTTTACTAGAGTATAAATCCTAACATCAGTATTTCTGGACTTCAATATTGTAACCAAAGCATCTACTAAACCCTGTCTGCTTCCTGCAAGTTTTGAGCATACTGCTAGGAAATGTACACGGTCCTCAATCCCATCGCCACAAAGAGGGCAGCACGTATTAATCTCATACTGGTTAAAACGAGCCCTATTTTCCTGTAAAATGTAAGTACCCGTCAAGAGACGTATTTTGGGATAAACTCGCTTTACAAGACGAGGGTCATTGGGGACAGAGCGCCATGCATGATGAATTTTTCCCACACTCAATACTTTAATATTCAGGAATTTTAGAGAGGATTTTACATCTTGCATCCACTCTTTTTCAATAAACAGGTCAATATGCTTTTTCAACTGGGATTTCCAGGATTCAAGTGAGTCAATTTGACCACCAAGAGTATAGATACTTGGTAGTTTGTACTTGTGAAGTAGCTGTTTGCATTTAGAGAACCAGCTATTACTATCCAACCCCTTGACAGGCATCTGTCTCTGTGCAATTTCATATTCAAGACTTGATTTTTGGGAGAGTATATTTCCAAGGAGTGTCAATTTCCTTAGATCGAGTTCTTGTTCAATTGGTCTAAGACCCAGAAGCCCATACACTGCTGTTAATGCTGTATTGGGTGGTAGATTCTGTATATGCCTAAGAATAGATCTTTGCACTTTCTCCAACAGTTGCATAGCTTAAATTTATTAGTAAGAGTAAAGACTTCAAGGCCATAGATCATGCGGGGTAGGGCATAAATCTTCCAGAGGTGAGCTATTAATGGGGCGGGACTCCAGAACACCCGTACGCACCCGCTCCCATTAGGGCATACATAGTCCTCCTTCCTGTCTGAGCCCTTCCATCAGCATCAACATTAGCTGAACTGTTTCTATCTACTCCCAAATGTACTTCCGAGTCACTTCTTTCTAGTTTGTCATTGCCATAATTTGGGTTACCTTCCTCTATTGCTCTGATGCCTTGGTTGAGGATAACTTCTACAGATTTTGATGTGTTGATGCCATATCTCTCTCTGCCCAAGAAATACATAACAACAGTAAGAAGAACCTGAAGGCATAGAAGAAATTTGGCCAATAGGGCAACATCATCGGCACATGTTGGACAGCTGCAGTCAATATGACCGATGTTCATACCCACTCCGAGAGCTTGTAGTATGTGACTCACCCGTTAACCGGTGTATATCGTTAACCGGTGTAAAACGTTAATGGGCTATATTTTATACGTCTCTCTGTTCACGGTTGTAATTTTTTTCAGGCAATAGACACGGAGCGTTGTTGCGTGTCAACATACTGTTACTTACCATCTTTGTCATGAAGTCTTCTCACAATCACGTGCTTTCTCGAAATGTGTGCATTTTCATGGTTTTGACACTTTTAGAAACCACAAACTATCATTGCATTGCCATTGTAAGAATGGTAACAAACATAGTGTATTTCAATTTGAAATATATATTTTTCGGATGTTCGCGTTTAATTATTTATATTCGTTTTGCTCGTCAAGTGATTTGTGTGCATTTATTAATCACTAACATTTACTACATTATTATCATCATAATTTTCAAATGCGAGAAAAAGATAAATTGTGTAGGAGCTTCTTATTCAAAATAAAATAATGAAAGTGAATGCAGGGCGGGTCGTGAATGTGTTTGATAAAACCAAGGATGAGTAGTAAGTATTTTAGGATTTTATTATAGCTTTAGGAGAAAAAGAGTAACGTGTGGCTGACCCATATTCTCCTCTACCCCCTCTTTCTTCTGGTGAAGACAGAAAAACGCGGGAAAATGCAACATACCACTTACTCTGAAGCAGAACTCCATTTTATTTATAAGAGAGGGAAGATTCATTTTTTTCATAATTTCTGGCTATCTTTTCGTTTCCTTTTGTGCTTTTTATTTATACAAAATGTACATCGCTAAGAAAATTACCCAAGCATATATACATACACCGGTTAACGTTAGGTTTTCATTTCTATGAAACAAAATGGACGAGACATACTCTGCTTGACCAAAATCACTAGCAATCCGACATAAGTTACTTTTCTATTGTTTTACATGCCTTATGTTGACTTCATGATTTTGAAGACACATATAGATCAAATGATTAAACTCTGTGTCTTAGCAGTGCCAAAAGCGTTTAGTACCCCGGTTATAGGGTGAACCAGCATAAGTGTAGAAGGTCATTGTTAAACAGTTTATAATGTAAGGTGGAGAGGATACCCCCCTGCCTAACACCCTGTTTAATTTCAAAGGCCTTGCCATTTGACAGTAGAAAAAGCACCCCATATAGGTTCTTAAGACAGACCCATAAACTACCCTGTATTCCGACATTGTAGATTTTACGTAGTAGCGAATCTTGCCACACTACATCAAAGGCTTTACAGGCGTCAAGAGTCACTAATTTAGTGGGCTCACCTAAGTCCTTAGCCTCATGGACTTAGGTGCTTATCGGCACGACCGTCGTGCGGATAACGCCGCTTATCGGCACGACCGTCGTGCGGATAGCCTCAGCCGTCGTAATATGGCCGCTAGGTGGAAGGTGCGACACCGCTCAAAATTTATCACTCCGCCGTACACAACGAAAATAGTGCATTTGAAAATTTTGCCTAGGTGAGTTTGACACTGTATTACGAGCACATTTATTTGTGTCTGTTTTATATTTAGTATGCACTGCAAAGTATCACTAGTGTACGACATTTGGGTGTACAAAACACGATCTTAAAAGAGACTATTTCTCGTCGGAAGCTTCTGTCTGTAAACTACCCCCTCCTCAAATCTGCACCATTCTAGAGGGTAAAACCCAACCCTAGGGTGGTTGCAAAACGGAATACCGGAAAAACTCAACGGTCAACCCCCCTTTGAACTAGGCTCGTTGGGTAGATGTATGGCTGAGCTATAAGGCGAGGGGAGTCCTTTTGGTCATAAAATGTTTGGTAACAGCTGGGAGTGTCACAAAGTGCGACAATTTGCATTGTGGCCTATGGACAATTTTTGACTGGTGTCACCCCGGAAGACATCAACGAGGGGAGACAAATCTAGGCGAAACTAAAACATGGAGAAAATGGAATTTATCCACGGACATTTTAGGGAATTAAAGAGTTTTAATCATCCATTTGAGGCGCTAGTAATAGAGAGCTGCAATGGTCAAACGGATGTTAGTTTTTCGAGAGCATCGTTGGTTGTTAGAGGGTTTGATACTTACGAGGGAATATCGGAACTTTACTTGTACAGAGGAGCATATCTAGATTTCAATGTTGCAGAAAAGAATTCGACAATTACAGACCTTCAAAGTTTTCAAACTCTTAAAAAGTTCATAGAAATTGGTAAGCCAAATGGTAACGGGTCGTCTCGGCCGTGAGTCGTTTCGGCCTTGCTATCTATCTTCTGATACTGAGTCGATCAATTTCTGATCATCACCTCAGGTGTGGGGTGGGTGGCTAAATTTAGAATTTAGTCAAGGGAAAATTAAACATTTGGGGTGGACCATTAAAACTATTTACAAGATATAGATGAGAGGCATACTAAAACGCATGCCTCTGGGCCAATGATTTAAATAGAAGCCTTAAATTCCTCAATGGTCTTAGATAGGACCACTGAAGAAGGGAGACTATTCCAAACCGGAATAGTTCTGGGGAAAAAGGAATTTTTCAGGGCATCACTATAGGCAAATGGTCTTGTGTATTGTGATTCATGTGATGCCCGAGTATGCGGTATGCCTTAGATTGGGTGCCGGGGTCAGGTATTTGTCTTTATCAAGAGACACTGTACCGGAGTGTATCTTGTAGAAGAAGGTTAAGGAGGACCGCTCCCTGCGAGACTCCAGGGATGGCCACTCAAGTTCGTCTAGCATTTCACCGACGCTACTGGTGTTCCTCCATCGCCTGCAGGTCCACCGGGCAGCAGTCCTCTGCACCTTCTCCACCATCTCAATCTGAGTTTCATGATAGGGATGCCAAATAGGAGCTGCATACTCAAGTTGAGGCCGAACCAATGTTTTGTATGCAACTTCCTTAGTATGCCTAGGTGCCAGTGCCAAATTGCGCCGAAGAAAACCCAAAGTCTTAGTTGCCTTGCATGTAATTTCAGAAATGTGTTGACCCCAATCAAGATCATCTGTGATAGTTAAACCGAGGTATTTAGCGGACTGAACCTGTTCTAATGTTTGCTGATGCAGTGTGTAATTGAAATCTATATGCCTGCTTGGATGTAGCCGCGTCACCCTCATTGAATGACATTTGCTTACATTGAATTTCATTTGCCAATCCATTTCCCATTTGGCCAAGCTATTCAGGTCATCTTGTAAAATTTGACAATCCAATGGTGACTTGACATTTCTGTATAAAACACAATCATCAGCAAATAGCCGAACAGATGACCTGATGTTGTCAGGAAGATCATTAATGAAAATAAGAAATAGGACCGGTCCTAAGACCGATCCTTGTGGGACACCAGAAAGAACCGGGACTGGGTCTGAGGCACGGCCATCTAATACCACTTTTGAGAGCGCTCAGAGAGCCACGAGTCGATCCACTTATGTGTAGATCCTCTTATCCCGTAGAAGTCAAGTTTGTATAATAACCTTTTATGTGGGACCTTGTCAAAGGCCTTAGCGAAATCCATGACAATCACATCCGTCTGCCTGTGGCCACGACCCACTGCTCGGTCCAGATTACTAACCAAATCATGATAAAACTGAACTAACTGGGTTTCGCAAGACCTTTGACTTCGGAACCCATGCTGACAGTCAGCAAGAATGTTTTCAAGAGCCAAGTGTTTGTTTATGTTGCTGACTATTATATGCTCTAGAGTTTTGCAACAGATACAAGTAAGCGACACCGGTCGGTAATTAGCTGCATCGTATTTCTCACCTTTCTTAAATACCGGGGCTACATTTGCCAGTCGCCAATCGTCTGGTACAGCACCCTGAGCAAGCGACTCATTGAAGATATAGGTCAGTACAGGAGCAATTTCAGAACTACATTCCTTCAACACCCTGGCACTCAGGCCATCTGGCCCAGGCGCCTTATGTATATTCAAGTTATTCAACAGTTTAATGACCCCATTGGGGTCAACTGTAATTTCACCCATAGCGGTGAAAGGACTTGTGCCTTTGGAGGGGATTTCATCATCTGATTCGCGAGTGAAGGCTGACTGAAACTGCCTATTACAAATATTAGCCTTATCCAAAGTGTCAGTCTTCAAGATACCATTTTCTCTAAGAGTATTGATCCCAGACGCGTCTTTCTTTAGGGACTTGACAAATGACCAAAACTTTTTTGCCTTTTCATTTTTTCGGGGACAATCGGGATCAGGGTTATCATTTTCAAAGGAGAAGATATTGGTAATATGCTTCCAATATGCATCTCTAATGCTCTTTTGAACATGTGCTCTGAACCGTTTGTAATGGTTCTTAATGTCAGGGCTGCTTGACTTGCGAGCACGAAAGTAAAGTTTATCACGTTTCCTTATCAAGCGTTTGATCGAGCTATCGATCCATGGTAAGCTATATTTTGTCTTGGTCATTTTTGATGGAATAAACCTTTCAATAGCCGAGAGAACCTCCGACTTAAAACTGACCCACATGTCATTGACTGACACCTGACTATGGTCAGTTGAAAGGAACGAATCCCTATAGCGCGCTAGATGGTCATGGAGACCGTCCATATCCGCTCGTTTATATAGGAAAATCTTACGCGGGGCCTGCTGTATCCGTTTAGCCTTAATGTCATATTCAATATAGACAATGTCATGATCTGCTTTGCCGATCGGGGGCATCCCTTTAACACGGTTAATTGGGGATGGCGAGTTAGTGAAGAGTAAATCAAGGGTCTTGTCTTCTCGGGTGTGTATATTTACCATTTGGGAGAGGCAGTGATCCTGTATTATCTCCACAAGTTTAGTCTGAACTGGCCTCTTTGGGACCCCCTCGGGTACCTGCATTGTGCTCCACTCAATATCACCACAATTGAAGTCTCCGTTTCGGCCTGGGTCGTTTCGGCCTGGGTCGTTTCGGCCTGAGTCGATTCGGCCCTGGGTCGTTTCAGCCAATTTTGGAGAGTTGTTTCGGCCTAATTTTTTATTCAATCCGTATATACATGATATACTTTATTATATACTTTATGCAAGATGTGTATGCTATACGAGGCTAGTTTACCATGTATCCAGTCTTGCAAGGGTAATTGGGTCTATTACAGGGTGAAAAATTGCATCTTTATTCAATTAAAAACGATAGAGAAACTACAATGATCATTTATTTGGCGTCATGGTTTATAAATTTACAAAAAAGCACAAACGGTTTAATTTCATAATCATGATAATTTTCCTTACGTTTTTCTCATCTTAAACTCAACATCATTTTGAAAAAAAAGTCATCTTTAGAGATTTCTGGAGTAAAGCCTGTGTCAAACAGAAATGAAACCAGTTAATGCAAACTAAGCTTTACATGTACAATGCAAACAGCAACTTAACAATCCCATCTCAGAGAATTCTAAGAAGTCTATATAAAATCTGTAAACATAGTACATGTATCTAATAGAATTTGACTTTCAAACTTAAAGATTCAGCTGTAACAAAATTTGAGGGGTTTTTTCATAACTTTTTAAAGCTACCATTTTAACGGTATTTAAAATGTCTTTCCAAAGTCGCATAAGAAAAACAACAATATGCATGGGCGAAAACAAAGGCGCAGGTAACTGCACAGCTGATCAGCGCCTTTGTTTTCGCTACAAAGATAACTTCTACTTCTTACTCCCAACAATAAATTTCTGATTATTACTGGGAGGCGCAAAGATAGTACAATCATTCTTCTTCTTAAATCCGAAATTTCTGGCCTGTACAGGCTGGTTTGTGATGGACCTGGTCGGATTCCAAAACTGTTGTTTTTACTCATGCGTAGAGCCGTAGACTCAAATTAAATTGACAAGCACACGATTTCACGCCTTAATTGAAATCATTAATAATCAATCACCATGGATTAGCATTGCTGATTACAGACACGAGTTTTCACACCTTGTTAATCACCCTTATAATTAGATCTCCGACAGCCTAAGCATCACTGAAAAGTTTTCCCTTGCAATTGCCGATTACTTCATAACTACATGTTTAGTTTTATTGTACAAACATCTATCTATCTATCTATCTATCTATCTATCTATCTATCTATCTATCTATCTATCTATCTGTCTGTCTGTCTGTCTATCATTCATTCATTCATTTATTCATCCCCTCAACCCTATCAATCCTTTCTATCGCCAGTACTAATCATTAAATGTTAATGGGAACTTCTTTCCGAGACACTAAGAATATGTGAGGCTGGAACTGTGACTACAATACTTTCAAAACACCCTACATGCATACATCATGTATATGTCCTCGAAAACGCATTTATAAACTCAAGAAGATCGGTTTATCTTTGAGTTATTACTTACCTGAAGATTTTTTTGATATACTTTGACCGAAACGACTCAGGGCCGAATCGACTCACCCAGAAAATTGGCCGAAACGTCCCACCTACCAAGGCCGAAACGACCCACCCCCAAAATTGGCCGAAACGACCCAGGCCGAAACGACTCAGGCCGAAACGACCCAGGCCCGAAACGACCCGGATTCAGTCAAATTATAAAAACTGTCAAGCCTGAAGAACCGAGCCCGTGCAGCCGAGCTGGGAATTTTGAATTCACCTTTTTCAGGGTGGACAATCACATGACAAATATTGTATTTTATTGTTTATTTGGTAACTAAACCAGAACCAGAAAGCAAATTGGTCTATCTATCTATCTTCTGATACTGAGTCGATCAATTTCTGATCATCACCTCAGGTGTAGGTGGGTGGCTAAATTTAGAATTTAGTCAAGGGAAAGGAAAAACAATTGGGGTGGGCCATTAAAACTATTTACAAGATAAAGATAAGAGACATACTAAAACGCATGTCTCTGGCCTAAAGTTTAAATAGAAGCCTTGAATTCCTCAGTGGTCTTAGATGAGACCACTGAAGAAGGGAGACTATTCCAAACTGGAATAGTTCTAGGGAAGAAAGAATTTTTCAGGGCATCACTATAGGCAAATTGTCTAGTGTATTGTGATTCGTGTGATGCCCGAGTACTCCTTAGGTTGGGTGCCGGGGTCAGGTATTTGTCTTTATCAAGAGACACTGAACCATGGTGTATCTTGTAAAAGAAGATAAGGGAGGACCGCTCTCTGCGGGCCTCCAGGGATGGCCACTCAAGCTCGTCTAGCAAATCGCCGACGCTACTGGTGTTCCTCCATCGCCTGCAGGTCCACCTGGCAGCGGTCCTCTGAACCTTCTCCACCTTAGAAGTCTGAGTTTCATTATAGGGATGCCAAATAGGAGATGCATACTCAACATGCTCAAGCTGGGGCCGAACCAATGTTTTGTATGCAACTTCCTTAGTATGCCTAGGTGCCAGTGCCAAGTTGCGCCGAAGAAAACCCAAAATCTTAGTTGCCTTGCATGTAATTTCGGAGATATGTTGACCCCACTCAAGATTATCTGAGATTGTTAAACCAAGGTATTTAGCAGACAGAACCTGTTCTAATGTTTGCTGGTGCAATGTGTAATTGAACGTTATTTGCTTGCTTGAGTGTAGTCGTGTCACCCTCATCGAGTGACACTTGCTAACATTGAATTTCATTAGCCAATCCATTTCCCATTGGGCCAGGCTATTCAGGTCATCTTGCAAAATGATTAAATCTGACAATCCAAGGGGGATGTGATATTCCTATACAAGACACAATCATCAGCAAATAAACGAACAGATGACCTGATATTATCCGGAAGGTCGTTAATGAAAATCAGAAAAAGGACCGGTCCCAAGACCGATCCTTGAGGGACGCCAGATAGAACCGGAACTGGATCTGAGGCTCGACCATCTAGCACCACTTTTTGAGAGTGCTCAGAGAGCCAAGAGTCGATCCACTTGTGTGTAGATCCTCTAATCCCGTAGAAATCAAGTTTGTGCAGTAACCTTTTGTGTGGAACCTTGTCAAAGGCCTTTGCGAAATCCATAACAATCACATCTGTTTGCTTATGACCACGGTTCACTGCTCGATCCAAATTACTCACAAGGTCGTGATAAAACTGAACTAACTGGGTTTCGCAAGACCTTTGACTTCGGAAACCATGCTGACAGTCAGCAAGGATGTTTTCAAGAGACAGGTGCTTGTTTATCTTGCTGACTATTATATGCTGCAGAGTTTTGCAACAGATACAAGTAAGCGACACCGGACGATAATTAGCTGCGTCATATTTCTCACCTTTCTTATATACCGGGGCTACATTTGCCTGTCGCCAATCGTCTGGTACATCACCCTGAGCAAGCGACTCATTGAAGATATAGGCCAGGATAGGAGCAATTTCCGAGCTACATTCTTCCAACACCCTAGCACTCAGGCCATCCGGCCCAGGCGCCTTATGTATATTCAAGTTATTCAACAGTTTCATGACCCCCTTGGGGTCAACTGTAATTTCACCCATAGTGGTGAAAGGGCTTGTGCCTTTGGAGGGGATTTCATCATTTGATTCGCGAGTGAAGGCTGACTGAAACTGCCTATTACAAATGTTAGCCTTATCCAAAGTGTCAGTCTTCAAGATTCCATTTTCTCTGAGGGTAGTGATCCCAGACGCGTCTTTTTAAGGGACTAGACAAATGACCAAAACTTTTTTGCCTTTTCATTCTTCCGGGGACAATCGGGATCAGTGTTATCAGTTTCAAAGGAGAAGATATTGGTAACATGCTTCCAATATGCATCTCTAATGCTCTTTTGAACATGTGCTCTGAACCGTTTGTAATGGTTCTTAATGTCAGGGCTACTTGACCTGCGAGCACGAAAGTAAGTTTGTCGCGTTTCCTGATCAAGCGTTTGATCGAGCTATCGATCCATGGTAAACTATATCTGGTATTGGTCATTGTTGATGGAATAACCTTTCAATAGTCGAGAGAACCTCCGACTTGAAACTGACCCACATGTCATTTACTGACATGTGACTATGGTCAGATGAAAGGAACGAATCCCTATAGCTCGCTAGATGGTCACGGAGACCTTCCATATCCTCACGTTTATATAAAAAGATCAGAATCAGAATAGTTTTATTCAGATGAAACACAAAAATGACAATACATACATATGCATCAGGTCGAGTTGAACCTTAAGAATAGGGCAGGTCGGCAAGCAGCCTGGTTCCCGTCGTCAACGAGAATGATAATGAAGGAGTCGAGTACCAGACTAGCTATTTTTATCATTTGGTGGAGGTGCCGAGGTGGTAACCTCGGTCATTATCGCTATGCGTTTACCATTTTTAGACGCTAATAAAATCGTAATTGGCCTAAAATATTACAAATTTCTTACTTTGGAATAAACTATATGCATAAATCTAAAAGAATACGCAATGTTTTGATGGAATTTTTCATTTTGATTTGATATTTTGCGTTCCAAATTTAGTAAGGACAGAGCGATAAACACCGAGTAATGTACCTCCACCGAATGAAAAAACTTACCTGTATGACGTCATCCCAACATGCCCTTAGGTATATACCTTCTTCTGAGTATATACTTAGTTTTAAGGGGGTAAGTGTATTCCTTGGACCAAATCCCTTAGGTATATACCTTCTTCTGAGTATATACTTAGTTTTAAGGGGGTAAGTGTATTTCTTGGACCAAATCCACTTGGACCGCTGGACTTGGACCAGTCCAAGTGAATATCTGATGGACCAAACAGGGTATTCCTTGGACCAGGTAATCCTTGGACCAGTCATTTGGAAGTAATATACATGTTAAAATATGCTGTTAAAACATACTTGAATTATTAAGCCTTATCTGAAAGTGGATCCAAAATATCTTGTGGGTCTCAGCTTCCTGAAATATTTTGGGAAAAAAATTATCATAATTATCATTTGAATAAATTTATAGGTCTGACAAAAAAAATCCTGAATCTAGATTTGTTTTTCATTTCTGTGTTTCTTTTTCATCTCTTTATAGAACTGTGTTTGTTTTCATCCATCTGCATGTCCTTATTATCCCAAAGTAACTTTGTGAGAGTTTTAATTTGATGGACATGCAACATGACACTTCTAACACCTTATGTAAATATCCCTGTGTGTATGTTGTTTCAACTTATTTTGACACTTTTGACACCACTGTATATTTAAAGATGACCTTTAAAGATCCATGTAAAATATATACTTATATCCTTAAATTTGGGTAATGTGGAAAAATATGAATATAAACTTGTCAAATAATTAATCAACTAAGGCCACATTTAAAATTACTTCTGTTTGCCCTCTCCCTACCCTGTCTAGAAAATTTGGGTAGGTAGGTAGGCTGTTTTTTTCATGAACTACTGTATTAGGCCAAAAAAAAAAAATAAAAATGTTTCTCAGGCACCGCCGCATCTGTCTGAAACCCCCCGCATTACCCCTTTTTATCGTCTCAAAAAAAAAAAAATAAATAAAATAGCGCATCTGTTTCAAATCTTCGTTTTTGTCTTTGGCGATCAAGGAGATAAAGCCAAGCGCTTGCAAAGAGGCATGGAAAGCGTCTTCATGATTTTGGGTTAATACAAAACATTTTTTTTTTTTGGACGGAAACATTTTTACTTTCGGATCCAAGACGTTTCTTCCCAAGGTTGTTTCGGTCCAGTTTGTTTGAAGAAAAAAAAACTAGTATGGTGGAATGGGTGTACCCTTAGAGGGTAGGGTAGGGAGGAATCCTTGTACAGGAGGATGGTTCACTAATAGGGTGGGTGTATCCTAGGAGCTAAGGTAGTGTGGAACCCTGGTAAGTTAGGGTAGTACAAGGCGCCGTTTTACCCTAATATATTCCTGTATTGTATTGCAGTTAAGGCGTTTATGTGCGGATGAATTCACTGTTAAAAAGATCGTTTGCAGGGAATTCGCCAAGGTTCAATTTTCTTACAGTTTCTCTTTATGGTAAAAAAAAAATTAAAAGCCGTTGTCAGGCGTTTGCCAAGGAGCGATTTTCTTACAGTTTCTCTTTATTGTACATTGAGAACAATTAATGTTAATTATCTTTTGCATATTTAAAACTGACAGAACAGGTTTTCTAATAGAAAGCATAATGTGTTTACGAACCGTGTCGGCTGCGTGTATATTCACGAGTGATAATTGCCATTTCAGTAATTTTTATACGGACACAATCCACCGCTCGCGAAGCGTGGATGACACATTGTTTTCTTAAGATTAGCCATAAAAGTTGTGAAAATAAGCCAAAAGCACTAGGGGATTATCGATAGACCATAACGAGACGGTAAACACAGGCTGCTGTAGGCTATTTGTGACAACTGTTACCCAACGTTGCTCACTTTCGACGGCGACACAAACCAAAGATTTTTTTAAGCATTGGGACACCTATATCTTGTATAATTCTATCCGATCAGAAAATGCATTTGTGCTTTCTCGATTAAGAACGGCGAATTAAAATAATTATAAATAAGGAATCGGCAATGACACTTGTCCGCGTTAAATATCCGGGTGCGCCAATAAGTCAAAGGCGGAACAGCAACATTAGCGTGGTGTCATTGACGCTTTTTTCACATTCAATCGTTGTAGATCGTTTTTAATTGATTAAAATATGGAAACAAGCAAAATTTCACTTTTGTTTATTCCATTTTACAAGGACTCCGGGATAAACCGCCAATTTGCTCGGTTAAGCAAATTAACACGCCGTATAGGCGCTTTTCCCCGGCTGAGGCTATCCGCACGACGGTCGTGCCGATAAGCGGCGTTATCCGCACGACGGTCGTGCCGATAAGCGGCGTTATCGGCCCGACCGTCGTGCGGATAGCCAATGCTACAGGTATTGGCTATCGGCACGACGGGAGTATAAGATTTTCTTACAAGCTTACGAATGCATTAAACTATTAATTTGTCATTAAATAAATAAATTATGGTTTTAGCTATATAGAAATACATTCGAAATTAACATTTTTGTTATTTATGACTAAGAAAACTAGTTTGATTTGATTTATCCAGCTGATGCAAACTGAATCACAGCAGACGGAGAAAAAAATATCATTGCAATTATTTAATTGTGTAACTGAAATGTTTCCACACTTCATTGTTAAAATCAAAGGCTGTTTATTCTTTTGGATTACCTTACCACAATTATTTTAATATTTAGGTTACGATAATTGACATAATTTCTTTCTCATTTACGCATACGCATGACTGATTTTTACAGGTAAATTCACAGGTAAGCCAATTTCAGCAAAATTACAATTTTGTTAATTAAAAAGTAAAAAATTCCTGCATGTGTAATATTCTGTTTCAGTTTTGAAGCCAGTGTAATATATTTATCAACTTAAAATGTATCCATTTCTAGACATTTTTAACATTTGGATATCGATTTCCCTGTCGTGCGGATAACGCCGCTTATCCGCACGACGGTCGTGCCGATAAGCGGTGTTATCGGCACGACCGTCGTGCGGATAGCCAGTGTCCTTTTCCCCACCCACAAAAACTACATGAACTGTGATCAGCCTGGTCCGACTCAGTAGATTTGCATTACGCGCTTCACCTATAACGCGCATGCGACTTGTGGACCCCGACCAGCGCCTTAGTAGGAGTACCCTAGGAGATAACGATAGGGGAAACCCTAGTAGGGTATGGTGGTAAACTAGTAGAGTGGGTGGCAATCGATGAAAGGTGAATTGAGGATCTGTCATCAGGACAACAATTTTGTAATACTCCGTTGTTGGTGGTGTTCTCATGGACCTGAATTGTTATTAGCTGTAAAAGTCATGGAATAAATGATATAAGGTCGAAACCGCCTGAATGATGTATCCAGCAAAGTTCGAAACGTCTACGAAACAATTTCGTTTCGCTCAAAAAACAAAAACAAGTTTTGATAAGTTTAACCTCGTTTTCGGACTTACTTTCACTTTCCACCTACGTGAATGGAGAGCTAACGAAACTCATAATTTTTACTTGTTTAATGGAATTGTCAGTCAAAAGTAAGTAAATTGTGATGTTTTGTATGTTGTATTCAAATAAGCAATAGCAATATTTCTGGCTTATTCTGCGTAGAAGTTGAGATTCACCCGATCGCATTAGTATTGTCTTGCCTTGTATCGTAATGTTCCCCCATCGATTTATCGATGCACCTCGTTTTAACCCCGAGAAAGGGTATCACCACCACCAGAGTGACCAGACCCCAATGATAGAACTACACTGTCTGCCACCAACCATCACCTTGACATATTTACTGTATTCCTATCACTGAGGTTGTTGTTTTTGGAGAAGAGAAGGCAGTCAAATGCTGAGCACCAAGTAGCCACTGATACCATTTTTAAAGTCTTTGGTATGACCCAGCTGGTATTGAACGCACAAACTCCCACTTCCAAAGCCAATGCTGTAACCAACCATTATGCCAGATGAGAGCCTGGTATTTCGACAGGAACATCATAATAGAAAATACAACCCACAGGTAAAGCTATGTTGTACAGTGGTATACATATATTTTTGTATTTTTGCTTTAAGACAGATTATGGGTGATGCAGCTCTAGTGCATACCCACAATCTATTTTTTTGAGCAAAATTAGAAAAATATAAATTTTTTTCACGCATGTTTTTCCGGTTGCCAAAAAAAAAAAGTGGCCTCATCTGTTTTTGGGTGAAAAAAAAAAAAAAAAAAACCTGCCTGCCTCATCTGTTTTTTCCAAAAAGTGCCTGAGAAACAATTGTAATTTTTTTTTTTGGCCTTATGCATTATTTTTGGTCAAAGGAATTAGATACGATTTTGTCAAAGCTAATCACAATTAGAGGTGAATTACATAAGAACAAAATATCCAATTGGTGAGAAGGGTCATGGTTTAAATGAAAATACATTACTTTCTAGGGAAAACAATTTATCTTCTGACAGAAACATTTAAAAAAAAAAAAAATCTGGTGAGAGGACAATAAAATTTTTTGAGTAGGCCCCATTTTTAGCTCACCTGAGCCGAAGGCTCACAGGTGAGCTTATAGGATAGGCAGGCATCCGTCGTCCGTCGTTGTCCGTCCACAATTTCAAAGAAGAATATTTCTGAAGATAGTAGGCCGATCTTGATCAAATTTAATGTGAACCATAATTGGGTTGGGGGATTGATGGCATTAGGTTTTGGAGCAGATTGTATCAAAATTGTGGTTTCCATGGCAACAGATAGGTCCCATAGACTTACAATGGGAAAAAACTAAAAAAATCTTCTTCTCTGAAACCACTAGGCCCACAGCTTTGATATTTGGTATGTAGCAATGGCTAATGGTCCTCTACATAAATTGTGCCATTCATGCCCCTGGGGTCAAATTTGGCCACGCCCCGGGAGTTGATAGTCTCCATAGACTTACTATGGGAAAAAAAAAATCTTCTTCTCTGAAACCACCTGGCCCACAGCTTTGATATTTGGTATGTGGCAATGGCTAATGGTCCTCTACATAAATTGTGCCAGCCATGCCCCTGGGGTCAAATTTGGCCACGCCCCGGGGGTGGATAGTTTCCATAGAATTACAATTGGAAAAACTAAAAAAATCTTCTTCTCTCAAACCACTAGACCCACAGCTTTGATATTTGGTATGTAGTAATGGCTAATGGTCCTCTACATAAATTGTGCCATTCATGCCCCTGGGGTCAAATTTGGCCACACCCCGGGGGTTGATAGTCTCCATAGACTTACTATGGGAAAAAAATTAAAAAATCTTCTTCTCTGAAACCACAGAGCCCACAGCTTTGATATTTTGTATGTGGCAATTGCTAATGGTCCTCTACATAAATTGTGCCAATCATGCCCCTAGGGTCAAATTTGGCCACGCCCCGGGGGTCGATAGTCTCCATAGACCTACAATAGGAAAAAAACTAAAGAAATCTTCTTCTCTGAAACCACTAGGCCAACAGCTTTGATATTTGGTATGTAGCAATGGCTAATGGTCCTCTACATAAATTGTGCCATTCATGCCCCTGGGGTCAAATTTGGCCACGCCCCGGGGGTTGATAGTCTCCATAGACTTGCTATGGGAAAAAAATTAAAAAATCTTCTTCTCTGAAACCACAGGGCCCACAGCTTTGATATTTTGTATGTGGCAATGGCTAATGGTCCTCTACATAAATTGTGCCAATCATGTCCCCCGGGTCAAATTTGGCTACGCCCCGGGGGTCGATAGTCTCCATAGACCTACAATAGGAAAAACTAATTTGAGTAAAAAAAATCTTCTTCTCTGAAACCACTAGGCCCACAGCTTTGATATTTGGTATGTAGCAATGTTTGGTAGTCCCCATTATAAATTGTGCCATTCATGCCCCTGGGGTCAAATTTGGCCATGCCCCGGGGGTTGATAGTCTCCATAGACTTACTATGGGAAAAAAATTAAAAAATCTTCTTCTCTGAAACCACTAGGCCCACAGCTTTGATATTTGGTATGTAGCAATGGCTATTGGTCCTCTACATAAATTGTGCCATTCATGCCCCTGGGGTCAAATTTGGCCAGGCCCTGGAGGTTGATAGTCTCAATAGACTTGCTATGGGAAAAAAATTCAAAAATCTTCTTCTCTGAAACCACAGGGCACACAGCTTTGATATTTTGTATGTGGCAATGGCTAATGGTCCTCTACATAAATTGTGCCAGCCATGCCCCTGGGGTCAAATTTGGCCACGCCCCGGGGGTAGATAGTCTCCATAGACCTACAATGGGAAAAACTAACAAAAATCTTCTTCTCTGAAACCAAAAGGCCCAGAGCTTCTATATTTTGTATGTAGCAATGTTTGGTAGTCCCCATTATAAATTGTGCCAGTCATGCCCCTGGGTCAAATTTGGCCATGTCCCGGGGGTCAATAGTGTCCATGCATAGACTTTCATTGGTCAGTTCTCAATTAATTTAAATCTCATGAGTTTACAATGTGATAATTTCTCAGGTGAGCTACAGGACCAATGGTCCTCTAGTTGGTGAGTAGGAAGGGAGAGGGCAAACAAACAAATTTTTATTTTGGGCCTAACCACAAAGATTGAAAACAAAAGATTTTGAAAGCCATAATGATTGATCATAGATAATAATCAAAAAGTGTTGAATTATGTTTTAAATTCAGCATTAACTTATTATTTTTTTTAATTCGTTGTTATTTTTTATGCTTGTTGTTCATACTGATTCAATAAAAATCAAATAAAATTATAGGTTGTTAAAATTTAGTGTTTATTATTCAAAACCTATTGACTTAAATCCAATAGATAATGACTGGACAGGTATATCTGGTTCAAGGATTACCTGGTCCAAGGAATACCCTGTTTGATCCATCTGAATTTAACCTGTATATTACTTCCAAATGACTGGTCCAAGGATTACCTGGTCCAAGGAATACCCTGTTTGGTCCATCTGATATTTACTTGGACTGGTCCAAGTCCAGCGGTCCAAGTGCATTTGGTCCAAGGAATACACCTACCCGTTTTAAGGATAGCAGCTCATTGAAAGAGATAGGAAAATCAATGCAGAAAACTTACTAATGACTTTACAGTGTAAAGAGAAAGAGTTGCAAAACAATACATGGTCAGTTGTTAAAGGTTCGTACATACACTTTCAGATTTTGAAATAATTTTCAATTTATACCGCGGACCGTGGAATCACCCCAAACCACCCCAAAACAAACCGAACCACCCCAAACCACTTGAAAACCACCCCAAACCACTACAGAACACATCCAAACTACCTGAAACACATGAACTAAAGCACAACCCATGTCTTTATGGGATTCAGAACCCTAAACCCCAACATAGTCACACGTGGGGCTAACATTGGTGTACACATAGCATATGGGTTTGCCTTGAAAAGGCCTACATGTATATAAGAAACCCCTGCATATATGCATGCAACATTTGTAAGTTTGACGTATTTGGGATCTGTCTGAGAAAGCTTTTATAGGTGTTTAATGTGTTTTTGTGTGATTTAGTGTGGTTTGGGGTGTTGCTGAGGAGGTTTTGGGTGTTTTGAAGTGGTGCAATTTTGGTCGTTAGAGGAGTTTCTTTGATGTGGTTTGGGGTGTTTTTGAAGTGGTTTGGAGCTATTTATGATACAATTTGGATATTGCATCGCTAAAATATATCTCGTTTGTGACATTATAAATGTATTTCGAGTTGGATTGGATGTGTTCTGTAGTGGTTTGGGGTGGTTTTGAAGTGTTTTGGGGTGGTTTGGGGTGTTTCCACGGTCCCTTTCTACCGTTGCATTTTCTGCATTTCGGAGGAAACATGCATTTAGGATGTGTATGAGACAATCCCTTGAATTTCACACAAATACACACCCTTCTCTCACTTAAAATAAATACCTCTCACTGGGGTATTCTCAAAGTAAACAATCATTAGTAATAATCAATAAATCTTCAAATGGGAAAATACATGCAAAACAAAAAGTGTGCTAACACAACATTGCATCGGTAGAAAATAAAACTTATTTCAAAATACCCCGGGAGCTAATTTGACCTACCTTGCACCCCGCCCAGGACAATTTTTCATGGGTGCCAAATCATTCATTGGGACCCCAGAAACACAAAGAATTTTTGTCCTCAAAGATAAACTCAATTGCACTATGAAAAAATGCATGGTTTCCATGGCAACCGTTAACACGATTCTTTAACATGGGGGTGTACATACAAAATTGAACATATCTCCACTCTTTATCCTAGACGACTAAACATAGTCTCATTTTAAAGCTTAGACATTGCCCTTTCATCTTATGGTAAGTAATGTTAATTATCAAATTTGCATATTCATGAATTTTTATGGAAACATTAAAAATGACAGAATATATTGTCAAAAATCCATATATAAACTAATTTCAGGCCCAAACTGTCATTGTGACACTTTGTTATTGAACCAGTAATATCATATGACAAATTTATTGATTACCTGGGCCTATATGAAATTTATCTCATTTGAATATTCATGAATATTAATAAAAATGTCAAAAAAATGAGGAAAAAATGAGGGAAAACCATATCTACTCAAGGTATTGGATAATTTTCAAGGCTGCCACTGTGGTCAGAGGGACCACTCTAATGCCATAAAATATTGTCCTCAATGATGAACACATTTGCATGATGTAAAATTACGTAGTTTCCACACCCACCCCTCATGCGATTTTAAAGAATAGGGTGTACATACACAAATACTCATATCCCACCGATAGCATGCTCTAGGATACTATAATTTGTCTTACAGTGATGCATAAACCCAAAAATTTAACCTTGATACCTAATATTTAAATCATTGAATTTACTTATTCATGAAGATTATTAAAAAACAAAAATTGGAGAAAAATCGTGGAAAAAATAGGGGGTATACATACAAAATCACTTCTACCAGAGCTGTCAATAAACACAGGGTGCTGAAAGAGGTATCAAATGAATGCTATGGCAATGTACTATGCCCCTTAAGTGTGATATAAGAATAATCTGATTTTCAATTTCATGAATTTTAATGAAAACTTAGGAAATTTGAGGGTAAAAGTGAAAAAAATAAATGAGTAACCCTACAAAATGACTTGTATCTCAGCAATCAAAAACTCTGTAGTGCTGAAATTGGCATCAAATGGTTGCAGTGAGTAGAGCAATATTATACCATCCTGTACTACAATATATAAGTCATTTGATTTTTAGTTTTAAGAATATTAACACACCTTTTGAATTTAGAGAAAAAAATAAGGAAAAAATAAGAGGGTACACGTAGAATAACGCAAATATCTTGGCTACTGAAAGACCTTGAGAGCTATAATTGGTATCAAATGATTGCTAGGACAATGTTCTGTAACCATGTAATAAGATATATAAAGCATCAGCTATTTTTTTCTATGGACATAATTAGATCTTCGTAAATAATTGAAAAATCAACGAAAAAATGAAGGGGTACACCAACTAAATCGCTTATATCTCAGCTACCAATAGCTGTAGAGAACTCAAAATGGTATCAATTTATTGCTTAGACAATGGCTTATTGCCATAAGCTCTGATATATAAATCATGCTCGATGGCAAACAAGATTTAATAAATTTTGTTGAAGCACAGCCTTCAATTTTCTGTTAATTTCACTATTTTTCAAAACTTTATGTAACATTCAGAAAATCTGATAACATATGGTTAATTTATCTGACTACATGGCAGTAGCGCATTCTCCCAGCATTCTATTGGTACCATTTTTAGCACTCTAAGGATATTGGTAGCTGAGATATAAGCGATTTTGTTGGTGTTTCCCTTCATTTTTCGTTGATTTCTCTCTAATTCATTAAGATCTCATTAATATCCATTCAACAAAATAGCTGATGTTTATATATCTACTTACATGGTTATAGAACATTGTCTTAGCAATCATTTGATACCAATTATAGCTCTCTAGGTCTTTCAGTAGCCAAGATATGTCCTTCCGTCTGTCTGTCCGTCCGTCCGCCCCCCCTATAGTGGTATGTACCTTGTGTGCGCAACTCCTCCTACAGTTTTAATCCAATTCTTTTGAAACTTTGCAGGTGTTATGGGCATGGTCTGAAGTTATGCATATTGTTTGGATATAATCCTCAGATTATTTTTTGTTACTTTTTTTTGCAATTTGAACTTAGTCAATTTTAGAGCATTTTGACAATGATAGTATGTACCTTGTGTGCGCAACTCCTCCTACAGTTTTATCCCAATTCTTTTGAAACTTTGCAGGTGTTATGGGCATGGTCTGAAGTTATGCATATTGTTTGGATATAATCCTCAGATTAATTTTTGTCACTTTTTTGCAATTTGAACTTAAGTCAATTTTCAAGCATTTTGACAATGATAGTATGTACCTTGTGTGCTCAACTCCTACAGTTTTATTCTGAATCTTTTGAAACTTTGCAGGTGTTATTGGCATGGTCTGAAGTTATGCATATTATTTGGATATAATCCTCAGGTTAATTTTTGTCACTTTTTTTTGCAATTTGAACTTAGTCAATTTTCAAGCATTTTGACAATGATATTATGTACCTTGTGTGCTCAACTCCTACAGTTTTATCCTGAATCTTTTGAAACTTGGCAGGTGTTATGGGCATGGTCTGAAGTTATGCATATTATTTGGATGTAATCCTCAGATTAATTTTTGTCACTTTTTTTACAATTTGAACTTAGTCAATTTTCAAGTATTTTGACAATGATAGTATGTACCTTGTGTGCACAACTCCTCCTATAGTTTTATCCTGATTATTTTGAAACTATGCACATGGACTGGGCATGGTCTGAAGTTATGCATGTGGTTTGGATACAATTCTCAGGCTATTTTTTGTCACTTTTCGCTATTTGACATTGAAATTTTTTCTGGCTTTTTGACATTGAAATTAAAAGTCAAATGGGCACCTTGTGTGAGCAACTCTCCCAACAGTTTTTTGCTGATTCTTTTAAAAAATTCAAATGTTAAGGGCATGCTTTGAAAATATGCATTTGGTTTTGATGCAATTCTCCGATTGGTTCTTTTTTTACTGAAAAAAAATCAAGGCGTGCGACATAAATTCTCTGAATTTGCTTGTTTCCTCAGATTTCATTTTTTCTAATGGTCCCTGACATAACACATTTTTCAGATTTTCGTACACATCAGAACTGCCTAAGGAAGTTGAGAGAAGCCAAGAAAGAAAGGAAAATCTCCGAGTGTGATGTTCAGACCTCCTTGGCGGTGCATCTGTTTGGACCATTGGTAGTAAACTCTAAAGTTATTGCTGATGATCAAAGCTATAATAAAGGATCGCCAAAGTGTATAAATTGTGACCAAACAGTGGAAACAGGCAACACTTCCATAGGTAAGCAGAGCCTTTTAAAAATACATTTAAGCCTGTGCTGTACCAATCATTTGAAACAATTAATGGGACTTATTGGGGAAAGTACCAACTTTTGAAGCCTTGAACTGAAGAATTTAGAATTTCACACATAATAGTCTGGTTATACACTGGTAATAGTCTGGTTATACATGTTGATCTCCACACAACTAAGAAATGCTGAAGATTTTAACTTTAAATACCTCAAGTAATTTAGAAATTATAGTCATCTAAAGATATGATAAACAGCCAGCAAAATGCTCGGAATGTACATGTACCTACCGTTATGAAAAAAATTTGTGTTGCCAGTGTAATGCCATTAGGCTTAAAAAAAAAATGTTATGTTTCCGATTTCCCGACCGACTGGTCAAAATCTGCGCCGACTGCAACTTTTTTGGCGCTCAGAAAAAAAAAAAAAGTCGGCGACCGACCCTGTTCAACGATTCCGGTTTTTATCAAAAGTCAAAACCATTTCGTTACGAGAATTTGTCCGCGCCGATTTTCGGATATTTTCGGTCTTTAACAATTACGATCAAGAACAACAACATGGCTACTGTGTAGTGTGTTGACACGACCAAGCACATTAGTCGCCATTTATTTCGACAAATGTAGCCACATACCTGCTTCAAATGTAATAAAAGCCTTGCGGCACAATGCCCCGTTATCCCTGTTATACAAAGACGGCCATCCTCGGTGTAAAGGTTTCCGATTTGGAGTCAAATGTGCGGTAAGAAGAAAGTCTGGTCAAAAAGAAAAAAAAAATACCTACCGACCCCGATTTTCCAAGGAAAAAAAAAAAAAAAAAAAAAAAAGCCTACCAACCGACCCTATGCTAAATTTATGATGAAATCGGAAACATAACATTTTTTTTTTAGGCCCAGACTATTACCAGTGTATCCAGTGTATAACCAGACTATTACGGGTGATTTAAAAAAATGCATGGACCTTTCCCTATATCATAGTATAACTGACTAATAAAAGAATAACTATGATAAATAAGAACATTTTCATGTGTCTCTTACTGTTTTCTGTAAGTATGCCAAATTTCATGATCATAGCGTTAAAGGTTCAAACGTTATGCGCAAAAATGTGGTCCAAAATGTTGCAAGTGTAACATAAAAAGGGTGACATTTTTTTGCAAGTTTGTTTTTCATAGATGCATATCTTGTAAGTTTATTTTACACAAGAGATATTTAAAGAAAGGTACAAGTAGGCAAAGATCAGGAAAAGGCGCAATCAGAAAAAGATTCCCACTCCAAAAACCGAGGTGGGAAAAAACCAAACTAACAATCAGGTACTTATACCATGAAACATATCGTAAGCCGAATGAGCAGCTATTTTCCCAATAGGTTTAAGTTTATTTTACACAAGAGATATACCACTGAACAATAAAAATATAATGATTTTAGCTGTATCTGTTGCCTATTCGAATTTGTGACACTCAAAGTAACATAGGGGTTGTCTGTCACAAGTGTAACGACACAAAAGTCTTAATCATTGATAAAAGAAACTGCATTCTTTAGGACAGTATGTCTTACTTTTTTGAATACCTACTATAGATGGTCATCTAAAAAGTAACACTTTTTGATTTGCCTTTTAGCATGTACAATTTCTGGGCAATTAAACCCCAATTTTTGGGCGTTACACTTGTGACAGAAAAAAATCTATTTTTTTCGTACATTTTTGGTCATTTCTCAGAAAATACTGTACCGAATTGAATGAAGTAAAGTTTTTCTGATACATAAATCACTTGTCTATGTCTTCAAAATAACCTCATCCTTTCATGTAATGATTCACAGATGTTATAAGAAGAATAGTTGACATCGTCATAAAGACTCATAATGTCACACTTTTGCTGCATTTTTAGCTCACCTGAGCCGTTAGGCTCACAAGGTGAGCTTATAGGATGGCCATGATCCGGCGTCCGTCCGTCGTCCGTCCGTCCGTCCACAATTTCAAAGATCTTCTCCTCTGAAACCGCTTGGCCAATCAAAGCCAAATTTTATATGAAGCATCTATAGGAAGGGGGAACCAATGTGTATATAAGAAATCCAGGTCACATGACCAAGATGGCCGCCATGCCCATATATGAGCCGCGACGCGAGAAAACCGGTCTTCGGGGTTTCCGACCAGGTCCGACACAAACCGGGCTATACAGTCACAGAAAAGAGCTAGAAGCTTGAAATTTCAAATTTAAGTAGAAGAGGCATTGTACTATCCGTGTAGCGAAAACAAAGGCGCTGATCTGCGCCTTTGTTTTCGCATAGGCAAAAATCCGGTTTTCTCACGATGCGGCTCATATGGTAAAAACCCTTCAAAAATCTTCTTCTCTCCAACCAGTGGACCGATTTCAACGAAACTTGGCATGAAGCATCAATGGCTCAAGCACTACAATGTGTATATAAATTATGACCCTGTGATGACCTTGACCTATTGTACAGCAAGGTCAACATAAGTCACCAATGCATTTGAATGGGGAAAACTTTTAAAATGTCATTTAAAGTGAAAGTCTTGCAGGAAATGGGCAGTAGGATTGAATATTAATGATTCTGAAAAAAATTGGACCCCAGGGGCTCATGTTCCCCCACCCCGGGGCAATATACATGTATATCTTCACTATATTCAAATGTCTTCTCCTCTGAAACCGCTTGACCAATCAAAGCCAAATTTTATGTAAAGCATCAATAGGAAGGGATAACCAATGTGTATATAAATAATCCAGGTCACATGACCAAGATGGCCGCCATGCCCATATATGGTAAAAACCCTTCAAAAATCTTTTTCTCTGGAACCGTTGGACCAATTTCAATGAAACTTGGCATGAAGCATCGATGGCTAAAGCACTACAATGTATATATAAATCATGACCCTGTGGTGACCTTGACCTATTTTACGGCAAGGTCAACATAGGTGGCCAATGCATTTGAATGGGGAAAACTTTTAAAATGACATTTAAAGTGAAAGTCTTGCAGGAAATGGGCAGTAGGACTGAATATTAATGATTCTGAACAAAAAATGGACCCCAGGGGCTCATGTGCCCCCACCCCGGGGCAATATTCATGTATATCTTCACTATATTCAAACGTCTGCTCCTCTGAAACCACTTGACCAATCAAAGCCAAATTTAATGTAATGCATCAATAGGAAGGGATAACCAATGTGTATATAAATAATCCAGGTCACATGACCAAGATGGCCGCCATGCCCAAATATGGTAAAAACCCTTCAAAAATCTTTTTCTCTGGAACCGTTGGACCAATTTCAATGAAACTTGGCATGAAACATCGATGGCTAAAGCACTACAATGTATATATAAATCATGACCCTGTGATGACCTTGACCTATTTTATGGCAAGGTCAACATAGGTCACCAATGCATTTGAATGGGGAAACTTTTAAAATGTCATTTAAAGTGAAAGTCTTGCAGGAAATGGGCTTAAGGACTGACTATTAATGATTCTGACAAAAAATGGACCACAGGGGCTCATATGCCCCCACCCCGGGGCAATATACTTGTATATCTCCATAATATTCAAACATGTGCTCCTCAGAAACCAGTTGGCCAATCAAAGCCAAATTTTATGTGAAGCATCTAAAGGATGGGGTGATCAATGTGTATATAAATAATCCAGGTCACATGACCAAGATGGCCGCCAGGCCCATATATGGTAAAAGTCTCTCAAAAATCTTCTCCGGAACCAGTGGACAGATTTCAAGGAAACTTGGCTTGAAGCATCGATGGCTCAAGTACTACAATGTATATATAAATCATGACCCTGTGATGACCTTGACCCAGTTTATGGCAAGGTCAACATGGGTTGCCAATGCATTTGAATGGGAATAACTTAAAATGTCATTTGAAGGAAAAAGCCAGCAGGAAATTGGCAAATGGACAAAATATTGATTATTCTGAAAAAGAAAATGGCCCAAGGGCTTCATCTGCCCCTGCACTGGGATTTAATACCATAATATTCAAACATGTTTATTGGTATATGCTGCAGATCTCAGGTGAGCGTTTACAGGACCATTGGTCCTCTGGTTTTTTAAATCACCCTTACCAGTGTATAACCAGACTATAATCAGTGTATAACCAGACTATAACCTGGTAATAGTCTGGTTATACACTGGTAATAGTCTGGTTATACACTGGTAATAGTCTGGTTATACATGGTCAGGATGCCTCCCACCACATGTTGGTGATTCTAGCTATAAGATAAGTATATGGTAAGGAAGCGCACATTAAAATTAGATTTTTAGCTCACCTGAGCCGAAGGCTCACAGGTGAGCTTATAGGATAGGCAGGCATCCGTCGTCCGTCGTCGTCCGTCGTCGTCCGTCCACAATTTCAAAGAAGAATATTTCTGAAGCTAGTAGGCCGATCTTGATCAAATTTAATGTGAACCATAATTGGGTTGGGGGATTGATGGCATTAGGTTTTGGAGCAGATTGTATCAAAATTGTGGTTTCCATGGCAACAGATAGGTCCCATAGACTTACAATGGGAAAAACTAAAAAAATCTTCTTCTCTGAAACCACTAGGCCCACAGCTTTGATATTTGGTATGTAGCAATGGCTAATGGTCCTCTACATAAATTGTGCCATTCATGCCCCTGGGGTCAAATTTGGCCACGCCCCGGGGGTCGATAGTCTCCATAGACATACTATGGGAAAAAAATTAAAAAATCTTCTTCTCTGAAACCACAGGGCCCACAGCTTTGATATTTGGTATGTGGCAATGGCTAATGGTCCTCTACATAAATTGTGCCAGCCATGCCCCTGGGGTCAAATTTGGCCACGCCCCAGGGGTGGATAGTTTCCATAGACTTACAATTGGAAAAACTAAAAAAATCTTCTTCTCTGAAACCACTAGGCCCACAGCTTTGATATTTGGTATGTAGCAATGGCTAATGGTCCTCTACATAAATTGTGCCATTCATGCCCCTGGGGTCAAATTTGGCCACGCCCCGGGGTTTGATAGTCTCCATAGACTTACTATGGGAAAAAAAATCAAAAATCTTCTTCTCTGAAACCACAGGACCCACAGCTTTGATATTTTGTAGGTGGCAATGGCTAATGGTCCTCTACATAAATTGTGCCATTCATGCCCCTGGGGTCAAATTTGGCCACGCCCCGGGGGTCGATAGTCTCCGTAGACCTACAATCATGACAATAGGAAAAAAACTAAAAAAAATCTTCTTCTCTGAAACCTCTAGGCCAACAGCTTTGATATTTGGTATGTAGCAATGGCTAATGGTCCTCTACATAAATTTTGCCATTCATGCCCCTGGGGTCAAATTTGGCCACGCCCCGGGGGTTGATAGTCTCCATAGACTTACTATGGGAAAAAAAATCAAAAATCTTCTTCTCTGAAACTACAGGGCCCACAGCTTTGATATTTTGTATGTGGCAATGGCTAATGGTCCTCTACATAAATTGTGCCAATCATGTCCCTTGGGTCAAATTTGGCCACGCCCCGGGGGTCGATAGTCTCCATAGACCTACAATAGGAAAAACTAAAAAAATCTTCTTCTCTGAAACCACTAGGCCCACAGCTTTGATATTTGGTATGTAGCAATGGCTAATGGTCCTCTACATAAATTGTGCCATTCATGCCCCTGGGGTCAAATTTGGCCACGCCCCGGGGGTTGATAGTCTCCATAGACTTACTATGGGAAAAAATTAAAAAATCTTCTTCTCTGAAACCACTAGGCCCACAGCTTTGATATTTGGTATGTAGCAATGGCTAATGGTCCTCTACATATTAATTGTGCCATTCATGCCCCTGGGGTTAAATTTGGCCAGGCCCCGGAGGTTGATAGTCTCAATAGACTTGCTATGGGAAAAAAATTCAAAAATCTTCTTCTCTGAAACCACAGGGCACACAGCTTTGATATTTTGTATGTGGCAATGGCTAATGGTTCTCTACATAAATTGTGCCAGCCATGCCCCTGGGGTCAAATTTGGCCACGCCCCGGGGGTAGATAGTCTCCATAGACTTACAATGGGAAAAACTAACAAAAATCTTCTTCTCTTAAACCAAAAGGCCCACAGCTTCTATATTTTGTATGTAGCAATGTTTGGTAGTCCCCATTATAAATTGTGCCAGTCATGCCCATGGGTCAAATTTGGCCATGCCCCGGGGGTCAATAGTGTCCATGCATAGACTTTCATTGGTCGATTCTCAATTATTTTAAATCTCATGAGCTTACAATGTGATAATCTCTCAGGTGAGCTACAGGACCAATGGTCCTCTAGTTACATAAGTAATAAAATCTGTTTTAATAAGCGACTTACCATACACTTATCGAGGAGGGCCCAAAACCCACACCCCTATATTCTGGGGCAGTTTTGGGGGCATTCTGGGGCTTTAAAGGTTCCATTCACAGTTTCGTACTTTTGAGGTGGGCCAAAAAATTCAATATTAAGGGGTAGGGCATGAAATTGGGCTGTAAATTATCCTCTTTCAATAATTTGCAGACATCTTTCCCCAAATCGGATCAATTATGCCTCAAACATGTGAAAAATACTTATTTTCTATTTTTAGACTGGTAAAAACCGGGATTATATAAGGGTCCCGGATCGTTCGCCAGTCATAGCCGGTGACGCTCTTCACTGTCGACTTTGCAGGGGTTATCTTTGTTCACAAATAGCGAAAAAAGTAGATGGATGGCACATATTTGTGCACTGCTCATTATGGTCCTGGGTCGATTCTCTAAGTATTTGCATGAGATCTATGGGGCTTCCTTTTGCACAGAATATGCATGGGGGCCCAGACTTCAGGCATATTTTACGAAAATTCACTGGTCTGAAAGAGGGGGTAGGGAAAAGTATCCCCAATACAGGTAGGGTGATAGTCAGTGCTAGGCAATTTAAATGATGTTATTTTGTTGTTAGACATTTGATTTATTGATTTTATGGGAGAAATCGGATCGTTAACCAGATTGGACAGTGCTATTATCAATTTTGGCGGATCTAGCTAAATGAACTGAAAAATGCTCTAAAAACTGTGGATTGCTACCTTAAAGCAATAACCGATTTTTTAAATTTCCATTTCAAGGTCTCAGTTGCCTTTGATCAGGTGGCCCAATACATGGACATAACTGTTTCGTGATCTTTTGGTCACTCGCACGACCACAGAGTGAGTAAAGCTGGATGCGGTTAGTTGGGGCTCCATTCCTCAAAAATCGACCTAAAAATGCCTCGAAACCATATGACTCGTTCTGACTCCTCCTGAAAGGCCAGTTTTAATGCAAATCCACTTTCTTTGCCTGAATTTAATTGGAATTATGTTAAAGAATAGTTTTAGACGAAAATTGCCAGAAACTAGTGCAATAAGTTTTGCTTTAAGGTTCCATTCACAGTTTCGTACTTTTCAGGTGGGCCAAAAAATTCAATATTAAGGGGTAGGGCATGAAATTGTGCTGTAAATTATCCTCTTTCAATAATTTGCCGACATCTTTCCCCAAATCGGATCAATTATGCCTCAAACATGTGAAAAATACTTATTTTCTATTTTTAGACTGGTAAAAACCGGGATTATATAAGGATCCCGGATCGTTCGCCAGTCATAGCCGGTGACGCTCTTCACTGTCGACTTTGCAGGGGTTATCTTTGTTCACAAATAGCGAAAAAAGTAGATGGATGGCACATATTTGTGCACTGCTCATTATGATCCTGGGTCGATTCTCTAAGTATTTGCATGAGATCTATGGGGCTTCCTTTTGCACAGAATATGCATGGGGGCCCAGACTTCAGGCATATTTTACGAAAATTCACTGGTCTGAAAGAGGGGGTAGGGAAAAGTATCCCCAATACAGGTAGGGTGATAGTCAGTGCTAGGCAATTTAAATGATGTTATTTTGTTGTTAGACATTTGATTTATTGATTTTATGGGAGAAATCGGATCGTTCACCAGATTGGACAGTGCTATTATCAATTTTGGCGGATCTAGCTAAATGAACTGAAAAATGCTCTAAAAACTGTGGATTGCTACCAAAGTTTATCTGACGTATCAGCATGTGCGGAAATGAACTTCCGTTTGACTATTGGCACAGTCATCAGTCCCGTTCCGGGACGTGTCGCCCCCAAACCTGCCTCTTCCGGGGCACCAAGGTAGGGAGTCCAATTTTTTGAAAGGGTAGCATAGGAGCATAGCTATAAGATAAGTATATGGTAAGTCGCTTATTAAAACAGATTTTATTACTTATGTAAAAATCTAATTTTGTCCAGGCGTCGAACTTGGTTTATTTGCAGAATTTTTAATCAGTAACCTCACAAAGTACAAATTGGCATAGATCACTATTAATACTTTACAAGAGAGTTCCTATCGCCATTGGATAAAATAAATAGTGTGCATACATTGCATATACATGATATACACCATTTTTATGATGTCATAAGGCCAAAAATAAAATTATATTTGTTTCCCCTATCCACTCCAGACCGACCCAAAATATTTGCCCTGACCCAAAAAAATTTATTGCATTTTTTCCTTCAAGAAATTTTTTGGTAACTGCAAGACAAATAATTATGCTTCAGAAGGAAAGAATCGTTGACTATTTCCATTTAGAAATGCCTATGGTTTTCAGGAAAACTAAAAGTTGGCCATTGTTCTCTATATTCATGTGATAGCTTCCCTGAATAAGGGGCTATGTAATAGACAAATTTACTATTTCATTTTTTATGGCCCAGGATATATATTTTGGACTGAAACGGTCATTTTTGATATGAAATATATAAAAATCAGGAAAAATTTATAAAGTATTGTTCCCCCCCGAGAGCCAACAAAAGCTTTTGCCTGCATATGTGTTGCCATTATCCACACAATATATGAAAGCGGCGTGCTGGCTCTAGGGGGGGGGGAACGATACTCTAGAGCCCCAAAACGAGAGCCCAAATATATTTATCAGTCCTAGTGTCTCATTCAGCCAAAACTAGCAGATATAGAGTTACCAAAGTTGAAACAAATATATAAGGGCAATCATTTACAATATTTTAACTGCAGTTAAGTTGAACCGGGATCCTGCAAAACTAATTTTCATTGTTTGGGCACAGGCATAAAATGATTTGGCCAATATGTGTTAAAATATTTTGGAAACATACTGTACAAATATATCCTTGATTTATTCACGCCCTGTTACCTACATAGTTGTACTTTATGTTCCTCAGTCATATGGAAAGGGTTTTCAGTTCAACACCGTAACAAACAGCCACAGGGTGGTCGGTTGGGAATATGGGCCCCCGCCCGTTGGGGCCTAAAGAAAAAGATGGGCTGCTTGTGCCTCCAGGGTGATTTTCTACACTGCTGACTGACCATCTGATTACTGGTTAACCGCTCAGGCCTGAGCTTGCCAGGAAAAGTGGTTCGACAAACAAACCATACACATAAGCCTTGTCGGTTTTGTTGGGTGGTTATATAGTGAAGCATTTCACGGATGTCATGACATCCTATTTTCGATAAAAGTCCAATAAAATGGAGGCAAAGTCCCGACATGACCATAGCTGTTGACTGGGGCGTTAAGCATTAATTCAATCAATCAATCAAAAGCATCATTAAGCATGACATCGGTCTCGAGAGGTCCTGGGTTCGAAACCCACTAGCACTGGGTTGTGTCATCGAGCAAACTACATGGTTTGCTTCCAATAGTACCAAGAAGTGGTGTACCCTTCCGGCCATGTCTGAAAATGTTGATTTGGACGTTAAACTTCAAATACACAGTACCAAACTGACAGGCAATGATTATACATGTATGCTATACTGAATTGTGGAGATAGGTAGCCGTGTTAGACAAAAAAGGAAAGGTGTATATATTTGTTATGCAACATTGGCCATGGTCATCTTGTAAGAATTTATCATAAAATTTTGGGACATAGTAATTACATTTTGCATGTAAAATAATGCAAACCTTTCTTCGTAATAACCAACATTTCAAGCAAGATGCCGGTTTGAAAATCTTTGGATTTTGAATTAATTTCAGACTTATTTCAGACTTTAAACAAAAGTCTGTGCCAATTTCATTTATAATTTATAACAAATATGGTAACCTAATATTTCAAAGGCACAAATGCTATACAGGTACCTCCTGAATATTTTCTGTATTACATTTCAAACTGCTAAGACATTAAACATTTTTGGTGATTTTTACACGATTCCTGCATGTACATGTCGGGTACACACTCTAAAATAGAAACACTAGTGATAAAAATTGTGAGCATACAGAAAAAAAATCAAAATTTCGATCTTTAATTTTTGCGAAATTTGGACCCCTACCCCCACTGGAACTTAGATTTCTACCAAATAAAGACAAAGTATGCAACTATCTTTGCATGAATATCTTCACAAGACATGGAATTATTGTCCTCACATAAAGGATCAGCATCAGGAGCTTAATAACAGCGTTCTGGGCTGCTAAAGTATAGGCATATACAGGCCAAATGGTCAACGGTCCTTTGTCTAATTATGCTAACATTGCTATCCTTGAAGAACATCAATATAAGTTACAATTTGTTGTCTAACAATATCCAAGTTTTACTTATATAGAACCAATAAAGTTCCTTGATAAGGGTATTTAAGAAATAAAATAATAATTTTCCGACCGACCGACATATACCTGCGAAACAGGGTCGAGAAAGGCGAAACAAGAATATTTCTATTGTTGGCCTTATTCTGTCCAGACTTAAAAACTAGATGAGCGACCTCTTGATTTTCAAATTAGGTATACCCTATGGTACAATCTAGCAAAGGTAACCCTATATATAAGTTGCAAGAGAGTCTCTATTTCCATGTGATACAATGTAATATATGTATACGTACTGTGACGGTAGCATAAACGTAATATGTGCCATTTTGATGACATCATCATTCTGCCCAGACGTAAAACCCAGATGAGTGACCAGCTGATTTTCATTAGTCATCCCCTAAAGTACAATTTGGCATAGATCACCTTAAATTGGCATCAAATTTGCAAGGGACTCCCTACCCACCCTAACTATTGAACATTACATTAATTTTATTTTCAGGTAACATAAGCACTTGGCATGGTGTAGCAGACATCTTGGTGGCTCAAACACTCATTAAAGTTGAAAGTAATGATGAAGAAGATGAAGTTGATCCAGATGGAAGTGGAGAACCAAGATTGCCCCAGCCACCAACTAGAAAACGCCGAAAATTAGATGGTGAACAGGCAGGAGAAAATCAGTTTACAGATGTTGTTGAATGCAAATTGCAATCCTCGGTTAATTATATGCCTGGTGGACCGGATAAACTTTCAGTAAGATGGTGTAGTGATAGCACACTTAATCAAGTACTTGCCCAAACAATAGTCAATGGTTTTTTGCAAGCCAAATTACATCCAGAACTAAAGAAAAGCTTCATTCCTTCATTTTTAGCTTCCGAATCATACATAACAATACATATGTATAATCCAGGCCTAGATGTTCTGATAACTCAGTCAGCTGCAATGGCAATATTTGATGCAGATTTTAATTTAAATACTACAACACTGCTCAGTGTATGGCTGGCATTGAATATGCACAATTTTTCAAAAGCCATACCGAATGATGAAGTTTTTGAAGAGCAGCACCCAATAACCAGGTTTCCAAAATCCAGATTTCACCAACATATGGCACATGTATCAAAGTTGGAAACATATGAAAATGATATGGAAATGCCACTCGATGTCAATAAAAGACCACCACCAATAAGAGATTTCAAACTTATTCACTCTGATCAAACTACAGACTATGCTAAGAAATGCCTACAGAATTTTTTAAATTCTCAGACTGAATCTTCGGATCAATCAGTTTCTCTTTTACATAAGCATTGAGAAAACTCCCATTAAACTTAAAGACATTATCCTAGGGTACATGAAAATATGCTTAAGGAGGTCAGCTGCCAATGACAATTTATTTAAACCTTTTTAATACCTCTTTTTCTTTTCACAAATATAAAACAAAACATTTAAGAGATCTAAAAATTGATATAGGGTAGTGTACCTTTTTCAAGATACAGGCTTTCAAATGGACCCCCCAAATTACATATAAAAAGGAGTGTTGATCATTTCTATTTAAAAATGCCTATGGTTTTTAGAAAAAGGAACCCCCAAAACAACTGGTCATCCAGGTAAACTGCCCTGAATAAGGCACTATTGGACAACAGAATTAGTATTCCATGTTTTGTGCCACAGGATCTGAATTTTGGGCTAGAACAATCAATTTTTGTATGAAATATATAGTAATTAGGAAAAAGTTTTATAGAGTATTGTTCGCCCCTTAGAACCAGCAAGCTTTTGCATGTGTATTATGTGTATGTGTTGTCGTGTATTCCACAATGTATGAAAGTGGCGTGTTGATTCTTTGAGGGTGGGGGAGGAATAATACTCAAGAGCCCAAAAACCAGAGCCCAGATGTAATATATAGTTATAACTACTCATTCAGGCAAAGCTAACATGTGAAGTAATGGAAATGACATAGTATAAAATGGCACTATTAGAGATGTTATTAACTTGAAACAAGATGCTGCAAAATCAGCTTACATCATTTGGGCAACAGGCATTAATGATCCCCATCATTTTGTGTTTCAAAATTTTGGAGACACACCAAACAAATATTTCCTTATTTTTTGCACGGCCTCTACAGTGGTCGCCATCAAAACTGGCAGTGATTTACCGTTATACAAGTTTGGTCCATTGTTTAAAACAGGAGGAATAGCAACAAGTAAAAAATTGCTCTGGGGCAGAGCAAAGGAGAAAGCGCTGGCAAACCAAGATGTATGATCAGAGATGGTTATGATGATACTCAGTACACATTTTGAATCGTGTCTATAACCAACATTTATACACTTCGACGGCAAAACAGTGGACACCTACTGCAAACAAATCATTTCTTCCCTAATTGTGCATAATTATATTCATTAGTTTAGCGGATGAAGCAAATACACACTACGAGGGGATTAATAATAATAATAAATAAAATAAAATAAAATATTTTGATAGCTTTCTGGTTTATAGATGCACTAAAATAAACATTGACATGTCAGCAGAGTCATGAAAATAAGTTCTAAACTACATACAATTATTCTACCCATTCCGGATCAAGTTCATGAAAATTGCTGCGCATGCGCATATGAATGACTTGAGTATAATAAACTTAGTATTATCTTGAAGCCAATTTTGTTCCTCATCATCTGTAATGCTTTTCATTTTTGATCAAGCACTCGACTGTGACCACTGGAGCGTGAAAGTATATGCATAATTGAAGTCAATGCGGATCAGTTGGAGGTAATCCGAATCATGGACTATATATCACCACCGACGGGTTTATTCTTCAAATTATTTGCATGTAGTCATACAGTGAACCTTATGAAATATTCCGAGGACCAAAACAAGTGCTTTTTCGGCGTCATTTTCCCATAGCCATGTTTGCTCAACCCCAACCCACCGAACACACGATTTTCCATGGGTGATCTGTATAAGATAAGATAAGATAAGATAAGAAAATTTATTTTAAGACGGCATGACAGTACATAACAATAAACATAAGCTCTAATGAGCTTTTGACCGTCTAAAACATGCAATCTAGCTACAGAATTAATTTATAACGTCGGAATAGTATATGATGCTTGTTAAAAACGCAGATTAGTTCGTAGTTTACACCTAATTTTATAATATAAATACCTAGAATGTAAAAATATACCTTTAGCTACAAACATCAAACAATACAAGTCCTTTGAGAGCATAAAATGACAGTATGCGGCTAAACGTGATTCGGAGTAACTACAATGATACCATTTCAACGTTTCTAATTAAATATGTCGTAATATTCGATTTTAGGACGGAAACTTCGTCAAAATGACAGAAAATAATTGGGGAAAATATTAGCAACCAATATCGAAAGATAACATACATGGTACCTTTCATTTTCGAGAAATTCGGCGAACCGCGTGTGTAAAAGAAAGCTTTTTTCCATCGTGTTTCTGTATATGAGCCGGGAACCATTGACGTGAACAAGATGTTGACGTCATTATCCACGATCATTGACCGATGGAATGAAACATAGTTGAATCAAGAGTCAAGTGGCAAAGTTCGTTTTAAAAAATCTTGTTATATGTTTTTGTAAAATTCTTTTGAAAATTATTTTGATCCGGATCATCTTCAGATCCGCTATGGCTACAACAAGTGTATCTACATAAAATAAATAAATTAATTTTACGTCGACCACACATGTATTTATTAAATAGATTCTAAAGTTGCAATGCAAATACTCATTTGATTTTTGTTCAACGACCCACTCACAGACTAAGGTCATTTAGAGACGGAATCTCGATTTAAAATCTCTAAAGGGTGACTGGAGAATCTCTGGATCGAACTATCGACCCATGTTTTACAAGGCTAGTGGCTTATAAATTATAACGAGTTCAACACGTACCCGCCACTGTTATACGTTTAGTAACACATTTGTCTGTGAAAGTCTCGGACCGAAGGACTGGAGAAGTCCGGGACTTAACCCATGTCCCATGTTTTACCAGGCGAGTGGCTTAAACCTTAAAAATGAGTTCAGCACGAACCAACCACTATAGCGTTTTGTTACCCATTTTTCTCATGTAGTATCGCCTCTGGTAGCCGGTCGAAATTGATCGACGTAATTCCGCATTTTTACGTCGGGTCGTTATTCTTTGTTGACCGAAAGTTGTAAGTCGGTCTTTCATCATGAGGATCGAACGACTAACTTAATGTTATAAACCACCCTGGAAGCGGACGGCCCGGTTACGCGTCTGCAAAACCGTTTCAAGCCCCCAGTAATTTTATAGTACTGACCTTCCAATGCGATTCTTCTGCTTGCCAATTAATTTTTTCAGCCGGCTCGTTTTTTAAAGTGTGACTTTCGTTTCCTGACATTGCTTACTTTTACTTTAAGTGTGTCCCAGTACCTGTTGACGGATCTACGCGACGTAAGAAACACGAACCGCGGCATATAACATCATACATTTTTGCATTTTAAAGGGTTATACATTATAGCACAAGGGAGCAAACGTTAACCTTGCAGTTATTGAAAAAGGTCGGTATCGTTTGTAAAACAAATATGATGGGTTCAAGGCGCAAATCATACATTCCGGGTTTGATAAAAAGGTACAAGTAGGCAATGATCAGGAAATGGCGCAATCAGAAAGAAATTCCCACTCTGTAAACCGAGGGGTGGGAAAAAGCTAAAATGACACTTAGGTACATACGAGAAATACCAAGAAAGCATATCGAAAGCAGAGTGAGCAGCTATTCCATCAGGAAAACATGTCCGTGTAATGTATACCCCCTTATACCCCACTTTTATATAGTAAAACTGGGGTATGCAAGGATATACCTATTTTTCTTATTTTTGATCCAAAACATACATTGTGGGTACTCGTTAGAACCGCCTCGTCGATGCGGTTCTAACGAGTACCCACAATCTATGTTTTTGAGCAAAAATAAGAAAAATATCAAAAATTTTTCTAATGAAAATTTTCTTTTTTTCACAAGTTGAACTTTAAAAATTTCTGTATATTGCATGGGCGTGTTTTCGTAATGCCTCAATAGGCGGTCACTCATTTACCCGAACTGATCTAAAAATATGGAAACGTACATAAGGCTCAAACAGCATAAATATTCGTCTCTAAAACACAAAAGATTTAGAACCACAATAGAAGTATCGCCTTGGAACGAATGAAGTAATATAAAATATCCCATAACGTGTTTGGTCACTTAAAAACCCGGCCGCCACGTTTTTATTTGATATGGGTACACAGATTAACGAACGCATTTTTGTTTAATTATCACAAGAGAAAGTATCCGTAGATCTATTTATGTTAAGCTGCAGTAGATTTACATGTACCTGATCTTTGATCCCCAATCAAGTCGCTCGAAAAATACACAAAAAAGGAATCTATGTTTTGTGACTGAAACAAAATACCAAGTCCTGTTAACACTGAAAAACAAAACGGCATTCCAAATCCCCAGGGTTCGCGAAACATCTAGAATGTGCTTGTTTCATGTACCTGTGATCTACAAATAGCCACCGAAATTCCACAAGCCATAAGACATAATCTAGGTTTTACTCTAACACGGTCATCTAATTATAGATTATAGTAGACGGTTATGATACGGAATCTAGGTCAGTTATATAAGTACTCGAAGAGTTCTTAGCAACGTTGAAAAATCGAAAGGGCTGTCTGCGAGGCCGTTTTTACACACGCAGCGAAAAAATGGAAAAAAGTAAAAATGATGCGTTAACATAAAATAACATTATATTTATCGTATTTATAAAAATAATTTAGAAGAAATTTTGCAACATAACTTTTTGTATCATAGTTTTATAGAAGTTTTTTTTATTGATTTCTTTCGAAGCCGACCACCCTTTCGATATAGTCTTAATGAAAAAATAGTTCCTCGATTTTTATCATCAAATTTAATTAAAGTCAGTGATTTTAAGACAAAAAACAAAATAAGATGCAGATTAAGATATGTTTGATGTTTTGACAAAATGATTTCGCATTTATTGAACCAGAAATGGAAGTAGCCGCTCAAATCAAAGCCGCTTATAGCAATGAAGATTCAATTAATTGTGCCCCATAACCCTTGCTTAAACCAACCACAAATAGCACTGGCTTGGGAGCCAGCGCAATTAAACCGAAATGCAAAATTGTTTCACGGTTATAGAATAAAGTAGCATGGTCAAGCTCTTACACATTCAGCACATTCAGAAATTGGTACCGATAAAAGCAGTCTGTTCGTATCGCAGAGTGGCTCCAATACATATGATCTAAAATAACCGCCCCCCCCCCCCCCTATTTTGGAAAGTGAACCCTTCCTTTATAACGGTAAATGAGGCTACTGTAATCTATAAATTTTTTATCTTGGTTTTATTAGCTTACCTGAGCCTAAGTCTCACAAGGTGAGCTTATAGGATGGCCATGGTCTGTCGTCCATCCGTCGTCGTTCGTCGTCGTCCACAATTTCAAAGATCTTCTCCTTTGAAACCACTTGGCCAATCAAAGCCAAAATTTATATGGAGCTTTGGGAAGGGGAACAAAAGTTTATATAAATGGTCCAGGTGACATGACCAAGACAGAGGAACAGATAAGCTGCGTATTGGCGTATTTCACTCAATTAAAAAGAGCAAAACCCCAATCATTTTCAAAACTCTGCGTACCAGGTTTCATTTCTGAAATATCCGCTTGTACTTGTATCTCTTGTGATAGCCAGGGGCTTTTTCCCCAACAGATTCCACCACCTGGTGAAAAGTAGTCATTTTGGCATATCACCAGTAACATTTCACATTCAGGTTACCTTTACCTGTAGCAAATCTTTTTGTCCATGGTTGGCTTGTGAGTATTGTGTACATTTGGGAGCCTAAATTGCCTTATTGGTTTTGGGAGATTTGGATGCTGTTTGCATGTAGCAAAGCCCACTGGGTTCTCTATATCGGTAATTCTCTCAATTCTGTTAAAGAAACGCACCCGAAATCCTCCCGAAAGTTCCCAAACGGATTCATTGATTCAGTGAGGATCGAGATGACTCGGTACACCCACAATTGCTTATCGTAAAAAAAGAAAATCAAGTACTGCCTTGAAAATGAAAGTAGGCCGCTAATGACGTCCCCAATAAACAATCTGTTTCTGAATCTCAACGTCTTATCTCAGCGAGTTCAAACTCAGAGGAGGTATGAAAAACAAGTTTCTGACTCTAAGGATCATGACTTTTCTTGATGTTTGTTCTTGATGTTTGTTGAAAGTCATGCTTTTCAGTGACAAATACCAAGATGTCAGTGGACACTATAGATAGTTCCTGCAAGGCAAATATCAAGTTTTCTGCCACACAAAATGGCCGTTTTTGTTTGCATTCATAGAATCAACTGTATTTTGAATACAGTAACGTGACAGTTAAGCTGGTTAAGCTTGTAAGAAACAATGCATCTTTTCCAATGTCAACCTTTAACGGTTTGTGAACAACTCACATGATCAGATAGCAGTAACTGTACAAAACTGCTTTGCCTTGGAAAATCAGCCATTTTATGTGTCAAATATTCTTGTTGTGACATCATGCAGTAACTATGTATACCTACAGGTAGTAAAAAGCTTTTATTGATGATTTTACAATTTTCACCCAATTACATTTCTTTTCGTGGGGTAACAGTACTCAATTCCTAAATGCTTTCACCCAATTAATCATGATTTGGATGAGTGAAATACCCAGTTGCTTGAAAAATTATCTGTTACTCTGCAAGATGACCGCCATGGCTATAAATAGAAACAACCCTTTAAAAATCCTCTCCAAAAGCATAAGACCTAGGATCTTGAAACTTTGCATGAATCATCAGGGAATGGAGCTCTACAAAGTTCATATAAATCATGACCTCGCATATGCATTTGAATGGGGGAAATTTGGTTAATTTTATTAAATGGGTAAAACTTACTGGGAATAGACAAATGGACAGAAGATTAATGTTTATTGAAAATTTGTGGCCCCAGGGGGTTGTTTGTCCCTGCTCCAAGGCTCTGTTCTTGTATATTTCCATAATATTCAAACATCCTCTATGAAACGGCTTGGCAAATCAAATCCAAACTTCAGATGTAGCATCTTTAGGAAGTGGGAGAGAAAGTTTATATAAATGGTCTCATGGTCTAGGTCACATGACCAAGATGGCCGCCATGGCTGTAAATAGAAAAAAAAATCTTCTTCTCCAGAACCATAAGGCCTATGATCTTGAAACTTGGCATGAAGCATTTGGTAATGGAGTTCTACAAAGTTTATATAAATCATGACTTTGGATTAACTTGACCTATTTTATGGCAAGGTCAACTTAGGTCGCCTATGCATTTGAATGGGGAAAATTGGTAAAATGTTATTCAATGGGTAAATCTTACTGGGAATAGACAAATGGACAGAAGATTAAGATTTATGGAAAACTTTTGGCCCCCAAGGGTTGTCTGCCCCTGCCCCAGGGCTATATACATGTATATTTCTATAATATTCAAACATCTTCTCTGAAACCACCCGACAATTCAAAGCCAAACTTCAGATGTAGCATCTTCATGAAGTGGGAAAGAATGTTTATATAAATGGTCTAGGTCACGTCTTGAAACTATGCATTAAGCATTAGGTATTTGAGCTCTACAAAGTTTA
Organism: Rugalucina vietnamica; assembly: GCA_964017185.1. Classification (NCBI taxonomy): domain Eukaryota; kingdom Metazoa; phylum Mollusca; class Bivalvia; order Lucinida; family Lucinidae; genus Rugalucina; species Rugalucina vietnamica. Next base: position 10,701,332 of record OZ024870.1, on the reverse strand, counting down.
TATAAATCATGATCTTCGTATGACCCTGACCTATTTAACGGCAAGGTCAACTTATGTAGCCTATGCATTTGAATTGGGAAAATTGGTAAAATGTTATTTAATGGGGAAAACCTTACTGAAAATAGGCACATGGTCAGAAGATTAATGTTTGTAGAAACAATTTACAAAGTTTATTTAAATCATTAACTTTGGATGACCTTGACCTATATTATGGCAAGGTCATTTTATGTTGTCTGCTCTTGCCCAGGGCTATGTGTGAGCACATTTATGAAAGTATTTGAGTATATATTTACAAGGTCTCAGGTGAGCATTTACAGGACTATTTGTCCTTTGGTTATTTCTATTCTGTGGGGCGCAGGTTTTTTGATCTTATTGTACTAGTTGTAGGTTTTTGCTCATTAAATGTGTTTGGCTGGCATATCTTTTTAAAGCGTAGCCCAATTAATTAAAAGAATAGGATCACAAACTCGTACATGCACTTTATATGAAAACCTTAAGGTAGCTGAACATTTTGCAGCAATTTTCATCACAATCAGTCAAATTATAAGAAAGTTACAGAGCTTTGAATTTTTTATGGTTGGGGTCCAGAACGAGGCTGTGAGTGTATGATGTCACTCCCTCACAATCAGAAAACTCAAGTATCAGCTATTTGTATGTAAATGAAAAATGAATAAATGCATGATATATTTTCCTTTCATTAATTGGAATGAAATTCTTCAGTTTTCAGGTGTTAAAAAAATGAGCCAAATGCGCTATATTAGCATTTTTAATTTTGGTCATGTGACTTGCAAAACAAAATGGCTGCCGCCATAGTCAGCCATTATAAAAGGTACAAATGACCATAGCTACAACACCGCTCGACCAATTTTCATAAATTTGTTGCAAATTGATTGTCTCATCGACCACTGTCTTCTGCAATGGAAGAAATCTTTGTGAGCCTATTCCTTTAATCTACTTTTGATGCATTTGATACTAGAGTTTTTAGCTCACCTGAGCTGTCAGGCTCACAAGGTGAGCTTATAGTATACCCATGCTCTGGTGTCCATCGTCCATCCGTCCGTCCACAATGTCAAACATCTTCTGCTCTGAAACCGCTTGGCCAATCAAAACCAAATTTTATATGAAGCATCTATGGGAAGGGGAAAGCAATGTATATACAAATAATCCAGGTCACATGACCAAGATGGCAGCCATGTCCATATATGTTAAAAACCGTTCAAAAATCTTCTCCGGAACCGGTAGTCTGATTTCTACAAAACTTGCCATGAAGCATTGATTGCTAAAGCACTCTAATTTATTTATAGATCATGACCCTGTGATGACCTTGACCTATTTTTTGGCAAGGTCAACAAAGGTCGCCAATGCATTTGAATGGGGAAAACAGCTGTTAGAATGTCATTTAAAGTGAAAATCTTTGCAGAAAATTGTCAGTAGGACTGAATATTTATGATCCTTAGAAAAATTAGACCCCAGGGGCGCATGTGCCCCTGACCCGGGGCAATATACATATATGTATTTTACCATTATATTCAAAAATCTTCTCTCAAACTGATTGCCCAATCAAAGCCAAATTTTATATGAGGTGTCTATAGGATAGGAGAACTGTTAAATTGTCAATCAAAGGGAAAATTTTGCTTTTGAATGAGGAAAGCTGTTAAAATATCAATTGAAGTAAAAGTCTTGCAGGAAATGGGCATTTGGACTGAATATCAATGATTATGAAAAAAATTTGACCCCAGGGTAATATACATGTATATTACCATAATATTCAAATCTCTTCTCTGAAACTGCTTGGTCAATGGAAGGCAAATTTTAGATGAAGCATCTTTAGGATGGGGTATTAACCAATGTGTATATAAAATATCCAGGTCACATTACCAAGATGGCCGTCTAAAAACACAACAACTTTTCTTTTGTCCAGTGACTGTATTGTTTTGACTTTCAGGTGAGCGATCCTTGCCCTTGGGCTACTTGTTTGCTATTGTCGATATTAGATGTAAAAATTCGTTGTACTATAGAAATATGTACAGAATATTGTACATAGTAAAATTTCGCTGTATTGTAAAATAACTGAATATTGTACATAGTTAAATTTCGCTGTTTGTAAAGTAACTAAATTTTTGCCTTCAGCAGTGACACCATTACACAAAGAAATGGTCTCTGATAAGGAATTTTTCATTTAAAAAGTAAACTAAATTTATGAGTGTTTCTTTCTGGAGACTGTAATGACATGAATCAGACTGAAATGATACCTAAGTTCTTACTGTCTTCTCTGGTTTATATTGTTTTTGCTTCCCAATGATTGCAACTGAATTACTAGGCAGTGGCAACTCTAGTGCATTTATTAGTTATCCTGAGCCAAAGGTGAGCTTCTAGTATAGGCCTGATCCGGCATCCGTCTGTCGTACGTCGTCAACAATTTCAAAGATCCTTTCCCAAACCACTTGGTCTGTGATGCTGAAATATTATGTGGAGCCTCCTTGTGTAGGAAAACAAAAGTTTGTTTGCGGGAGCTTGGTCTCGTGACAAAGATTCCCTGTAAAAATCTTCTCAAGAACCACTGGGTCATATCACCAAACTTGGTATGTAGCATCTGGAACTCCACCCCATCAATGATAATGATTTATTCAAATGATGACCATAGAATGACCTTGACCTATTTTACAGCAAGGTCAGGCTTTTACATGAAAAAAAAAACTGAAAGCAATGGATTTTTAGCTCACCTGAGGCTGGCAAGGTGAGCTTATAGGATGGGACTCGAGTGGGCGTCCGTCCGTCCATTCACACTTTCAAACATGAATATCTCGAAGACCAGCAGGCCGATCATAATCAAACTTTATCAGAAGCATTCTTTGGGTGGGGGATTGCCTACATCAGGTTTTGAAGCAGATCGGTCTGGAACTCTGGTTGCTATGGCAATAGATGCATCCCATAGACTGAATTGAGAAAATCTTGTCCGAGTGTTTTCTCAGCCATTTTTGACCGGATCTTTTCTTGTGCGTTTGAAAAAAATCCCCTTAGGCTTATAATGGGGATAATCTAAATAAATAAGTTTTAAAACTCATTCATTTAGTAGCCCAGTGTTCTAAGATTATAAATAACAGTTTTATTTCGAAAACATATATGACATGATTTTTCTGCTTTTTTTTTTGCGCTTTCTACTGATAACGTCAGATTGTCCGAGGTACATTTTGTCGCATTGAGGTTCATTTTTCTTGAGGGGTTTCAAAAATTGGTGATTTTACAAAATGCTGTTTCTGAAAGATGGTGCGAGGACAGTAGATTGATGTTACCTGTTTCATGTTTCTTTGTTTTTTTTTTTTTTTTTTTTTTTTTCAACTCACCTGAGCCGAAGGCTAACAAGGTGAGCTTATAGTATTGTAGTCGAGCCATCCATCCGTCCGTCTGTGCAACCGTTCACACTAAAATGCAAATATCTCAACAAGTAGGCAGCCAATTGCAATCAAATTTTATCAGAAGCATCATTGAGGTGGGGGAAATGTTGGGCCAGGTCGGAACAGAGCTATGGTTACCATGGCAACAGATAGCACCCATAGACTTACAATGTTTAAAACAAAAAAACTCTCCGAAACCACAAGGCCCAGAGCTTTCATATTCTGTATGTAGCAATGTATAATGCTCCTCTTTAAAATTCCTGCCAACATGTCCCTGGCATCCATACAGGCCCCGCCCGGGGCGTCATTAACTGACATAGGCTTATAATGAGAAATACATGAAAAAATCTTAGAAACTACAATACCCAAAGCTTCTATATTTGGTATGCAGTATTGTTATGTAAAGCTTTACATAAATCTTGTAAATCATACCCCTGGGGTCAAAAATGGCCCCATCCCAGGGGAGGGGGGGTGTCATTAGCTCCTATAGACTTACAATTGGAAAAACATAATATGATCTTTTTCTCTGACACCACAAGGCCCAGAGCTTTCATATTTTGTGTGTAGCAATGTATAGTGGTCCTCTTTATAAATCCTGCCAACATGTTTGTTAGCCGTATATGTAATCTTTATTGCCATCAGTAAAATGTTGTGCATAAGTAACAATCTAATACCTAGAGTCATTTAAGGCACTTGGATTTGCAGATTCTTATTTTTCTGTTTTTTTTCCCTGTTGCTCACTACTTTCATTCATGTTTTAAATAAAACGTAAGTGTTTGTGGTAAAAACCATCCAGAGAGGACAAGAGATTGTGACAAAAAGAGTTATAGCTTAAAACTGATTACAAAAAAATAAAATACCGGTGCTTTTTATGTCGATTATTTTGCTCTCATCCTAATGATTAAATGCGTAACCACATTGTTGACACAGATTTTGACCACATATGCCGTGGTCAGAGGCCAAGAAAGTATCAACATACCTCACATAATGTTAAAAACCATCCGTACGCTGTCTTGCTTTCTGTTAATAAGGACGCAATGGACGGCGATCTGAAAACATCCTTGCGAATGACCCACATTTTCGTCATGTACAATGAAATCTCAACACGCAATTTTAAGGAGGGAATAAAATCACGATTAAAAGGAAACGATTCTGGAAACCCCAGCAACGAAAGTTTGTTTACCTTTTCTTGGTCTTGTATTGCGAAACCGAAAGGGCGTGAATCGGATTTCTTTACTTAACCGCGGTTACGCATTTAAAGGTTTGTTAGCCGTGAAACACTTCATGCCAATCATCAAAAGTGTTTGTTGCCATGTACACCAAATATAATACGAGACTTAAATTTAGCAAGTTTGACATTATTTAATCGAAATAGAGATATCATTTACCGAAAAGGAGACAAAAATGCCGAATTTCGAATCAGCTTGTTATTTTTCATAAAAGCATTTTTAAAAATCTCAGCAAAAGTTTTCTTTCAATGAAATTCAATCGATTTTGTGTGTTTTTGTATGATTTGCTGGACCACAATGATTATACTCGAAGCAAAATTTTATTTAATTATACTCTCAATTGTGATTTTTTTTTGGAGAAAAATGTTGATTTGTTTTCACCTACAAATTTAATACATCCGCTTTCAAATCGCAACATGGTATAAGTACCGAAGTTGTGAAACTCTCATATGAGTGGCAAATCCTTAGAATCACTTAGACTTTGAAAATATATTATACTTACGCGAAAAAATAAAAATCAAAACTTTGCGTTTGACGGTTTCTTTTTGTGCTGAGTATATTTTGAAACAGGTTTGTAGTCTCTCGCTTTTGAATATTTCAAAATAAATTGCAGTATAATGTTTGGCTACTGTTCTTCATGATCCGAAACAGCAGAATGTGGCCCTATGGCAAGCCTTTTTACTGTTTATTATGCTTATTAGATATCTTGAATAGTAAAAAAGATATCTTAATTACGATATAAGATATCTTATTTAGCAATAAAGATATCTTCTTTATCAAAAAAGATATCTTATATCATAAAATAGATATCTTATATAGTAAAGAAGATATCTAATATGCTAAATAAGATATCTTATTTGATCCCACAAGTAAGATATCTACATAGCATATAAGATATCTTATTTGATAATTTTATATCTAATATACTAAATAAGATATCTAATATACTAAAAAGGTATCTTCTATACCTAAATAAGATATCTTCTTTACAAGATTAATTAAGATATCTACCTTGGTAAATAAGATATCTTCATTGCTAAACTAGATATTTTATTTAGCAAATAAGATATCTTATATAGCAAATAAGATATCTAAATTGGTAATTAAGATATCTTATTTTTAGTGGTATTTATATTGTGAATGTAATTCGGATATCTTATATGTTTAAGAAGATATCTTATTTGACAAATAAGATATCTTAAATGATAAAATAGATATCTAATATACTATTTTAGATATCTTATATGTTAATTAAGATATCTTATTTAGGAGAAACATTATAGATATCTAATTTATCATATTAGATATCTAATTTGTTATACAAGATATCTTAATTAACAAATAAGACATCTTAAATGTTATATCAGATATCTATATTTATAATTAAGATATCTTATATATTTTTACAAATAAGATATCTAACATATCAATCAAATATCTTATTTGTTAATTTAGATATCTACATTAACAAATAAGATATATTGTTTAGTTACAAAGATATCTTATATACTATATAAGATATCTTATATACTATATAAGATATCTTAATTGACAATTTAGATATCTAATATAACAAAACAGATATCTTATTTGCTATAAAAGATATCTTCTTTATAATACATATCTAACAAAATAAAGTAGATATCTTATTTCTAAAAGAAGATATCTTATATACAATATTATATGTCTGTTTGTTTGAATTAATAGTAAATCGGCTTGCCATATGGCCCACTTATTCTTTTTTTTTTTTTTTCGTGTGTAGAACGTATCGCGCAGGTTATGAATGTGATAAGCTGGTCTTGGACGTCCAATGGCGGTTCGATCTTAATCCTCGTTTATGCCCTCGGGATTGTTTCAGTTTTTTTTAAGTATATATGTTTTAACAAACATATTGCTGCATTGCATAATGGGGAATGAAATTTAGCGAACTTTTGCTCCTTTTAGGAAAACGAAAAAAAAAAAAAAAAAAAAAAAAAAATCCGCATTATTCCACCCACTGAATGAACGGAGCCAGAGTGCGACTGTGTTTTCGCACTATTCGTCTACCCAATTAGTTAAGGAATTTTAAAGCCAGTCCATGCAAGTTCACCCACTGAATGCATGTGTTCTGTCAGCTTGGCGGTATGAACAAATCGATTGCTATTTCAGTACCACGTATATTTTCTTAGCTCGGTCTTGTGCCTCAGTGTGAACATATATTAAAGTTTATATACTTGAGGGGCCCTCTGTGTGAATTTAATCAACGTTATAGACACAGTGTTTGCGTGGATACAATTGTTGAGAAATTTTATATGCCTTTCTCTGATAATTTTATTTCATACAAAGGTTAAGAATCGACTCCAGTGATTCTGTTTCGGTCTGTGAGTAAAGGTAGGTTACTGCTTTCTAGTACTTAACCATACTATCAAGTGAAATAAACAAATAAAAGACAAAACTTCTGTAAGTTCTTCAATAAATACCCATTTTAAATTTTCCAACCGTTTTGACAGAGGGGCATATTCGTGTTGCTTAATTCACGTTATCCGCAGGCACTGCTGCAAACCATGAGCAAATGTTATTTAAATATATGCGGCCAAAATGTAAGTTTTCATAACAGCTGAGCTGTTAAATCAATAACAGGGTGCGATAAAAAAAATAAAAATAAACCCTGATGTGTCTTTCACTTAAACCGTATAGGCAGTAATTTATAACCAAAATGTATTCTCAATAACATCATTGTTTTTCTTTTTAAATAGCAGGACAATTTAAATAAAGTTTAACATGTTCACACTGGTCAGTTTTGTACGGTGGTTTTAACGCTATTTCATCTATACTGACGTTAATACTATATGGAAAAGCATGTGACCACAGCATTGGATTTAATATATAAACCTGAGCTATGATAACTCCTTTTTTTAAGGAGCGTAGTAGCGCAGTCGGTAGAGGGGATGGCCCTGTATAGCTAGGCGCCGAAGCCGAAGTCTGCGGGTTCGAAACCTACCTTCGCCAATTTAGTACATCTTTATTTCTCTACTTTATAATTTTTCCGATGTACTTGTATCAGAAATGATCTTGGTAGGAATAGCTGTTGAAGTTTGTATATCTTTGATATGAAAATATTATTTCCAAGCTTTGGCATCCCATAGGATCCAGTTATTCCATGTATATAGACGAGTGTGCTTGCACAACGAAAACTAGTAGCCTATCAGACGGGTTATGCAGGGAAATCTCCTCTAAACCTGAGCTATGATAACTCCTTTTTTTAAGGAGCGTAGTAGCGCAGTCGGTAGAGGGGATGGCCCTGTATAGCTAGGCGCCGAAGCCGAAGTCTGCGGGTTCGAAACCTACCTTCGCCAATTTAGTACATCTTTATTTCTCTACTTTATATATATATATATATATATATATATATATATATATATATATATATATATGCAAACCCCAGTTGTACTATAGAAACGTGAGGTTTAAGGGGTGTACATGCAGAGGAAAGAACATGTTATTCTGATGTTTTCAGAAGCTTTGCTTCCCTTATAGTGATATTTTTACAATGATTTTGTCTGAGCAAGTATCGACATTGTAAAATTGAACATGTATACATAATCATGCTTTCTTTTGCTGAAATGATATACTAACCAATATTTACATTTTTTTGCAATCGCCATAGATGAAAGTATCTTTCTTGATGTTCTTCATCTCCCTATGAAAAAACATTGTCACGTGATCTAGAGGCCACGCCTATGGGCGAGGCGACACCAAAACCCATCCAGTGACGTTGTTTGTTTACTCTTATTGTCGTGACGTTGGTCGCGTATCGTCATGACGTTAGGCGCGAAAATTTGACATTTTGTATGTTCCAAAATTACGTTAAGTCGGATTTGATGTCAAATAACATGTAAATGAACGGTGATATGCGCAATCAAAAATCTGATACTTGATTGATAATATAAAATGTAAATATAAGTATGGAAATTCAGATTTTAGCTTTCACTCGATGATGAAAAACATTAGCTGTTTTAATGTCTCCGAGAAGCCCTTCACAGACATTAAAACAGCCTAATATTTTTCATCATTCAGTGAAAGCTAAAATCTGAATTTCAATCCTTAAGTGTATAATAAAAAGAAATTCAAATAATTCTGTTTAATATGGCGTTTATTTCACGAGTGAAGTGAAAATATTTATATTTCATGAGTGGCTCACGATTATTCTCTATTTACTAATTTTAACATTACGAAAACATGCCCATGCAATAAACAGAAACTTTTGGAGCTTTAAAATTTGAAAATTTTCAGCTGATATTTACCGAGGCGGTTCTAACGAGTACCCACAATCTATGTTTTTGAGCAAAAATAAGAAAAATAGGTATACCCCCGCATACCCCAGTTTTGCTACATAAAAGTGGGGTTTAAGGGGTATACATTTCACGGACATGTTTTCCTGATGATAACGTAATGACTCTAAATATCGGCGGCCTAATAAAGGGGTTATATAAATTATGGTTTTATTGGGCTACTGACAAAATAAAGGCCACCTCTACTGACTAAATAAAGACCGTGTTGCGGTTTTGCTTTAACGCACCAAAAAGAAGCGCGCTTGTGACGTCAATTTTAGTCACGTTTTGTGACGTCGTTCTGAAACAATGGACCAGAAAAAAATACAAATTATCTACAAAATGTTCTGTATTGGTGTCAAACTTTGAGGAGGTCTTCTGTTAAGTTTTTACTAATTTGTAATGCACTTATCATTTGTAACCTCGGCCCCGGGGTTGGGTGGCCTTTTTTACAAATGGCTGGTGCATTTAACTACTAAATTTCTTCGACCTTGAATATTTTTGAGACCTTGGTATTTATTACAGAAAATGGATCAGCGACTGAAACTCTAATTATTGTGTAAAGGATATTTTATTTTTACACTCTTTGTATATTCTCGTAAAAGACGACAATCAAGTCAAAATTTATCACCTTAACTAAGGTCTTTTAGGAACTTGGAAAATAGTATTTCTACACTTTAAAATGCAGGTATTTTTCTTAATACATTAGATATTATCTAACAAACGTGACTTTGATCATGTTACGATTACATTATTAATTTGACGATAGTCCGTATAACATATAATCGCTCGTCACGAGCTATACATGAATACATTATTGGGTATGGTCTACTTTTGACCTAGGTAAAAGCTAAAGGTATACAGTTGAAAGATTCAACTCGCATGTTTCCGTTAGAAAGTACGAATTACATACGACTTTGTCTAATTCACTGGATTGGACAAAATACAGGTAGCAGTAGCTCGTTTCACGAAGCTCTCTTATGATATATCTTATCTTATGATCGAGACTACTCTGAGAGTGACTTGTGATCTATCTTAACGGTAAGACTTGTCTTATGATTGAAGTTGTGACTTGCTCATAAGATTTATCTCCATTCGAGGTCAAACACAACAAACAGTTAGTTTCAAGTAAGTTAAATAATAGAATTGATTTAATATTGGTGATAGCTCAGTGGATTTATGCAATTTAATTAGTATTTTTGCCATAATATGAACCAGGCGATCCGAGATCGAATCTGTTTTTCTCTCTTCTTTCTTTTTTTTTCTTTCTATTTCAATAAAAATACATGCACTTAGATCTACCAACTGTTTCATTGTAATGCTAATGGCTATTTCGTCTGCAAATCGAAACCAAATCTCTTTAACTCGAGTGTTTGCCTTATACACTGTATGATAAACCTGATGCATCTGGCGGCCGATCTGTTTATCATTTGGGGAATTTGCCATATTGAACTTAGGTCTAGTTATACTAGCAATTATATATACAGTTCATGATGTTTGCAGTTAAAATAAAAAATTGACCCATTGCATTACGAAAACATGCCCATGCAATAAACAGAGATTTTTTTAGCTTTAAAAATTGAAAATTTTCAGCCGAAAAATTTTGATATTTTTTCTTATTTTTGCTCAAAACATAGATTGTGGGTACACGTTAGAACCGCCTCGGCGAGGCAGTTCTAACGAGTACCCACAATCTATGTTTTGGAGCAAAAATAAGAAAAAAAGGTTTACCCCTGCAAACCCCAGTTTTGCTATAAAAAAGTGGGGTTCAAGGGGGTAAACATTACACGGACATGTTTTCCTGATGAACCGTTCATGTCTGAGCCTGCCTAGAAACCATGGTTAGGTAAAACCATCCATACACATAAGCCTTACTTTCAAAGTTTGGTATTTTATACTGAGCCAAACACAACGCATCACGATTATGGCATGTTTTCGCTTTTCAATGAAATGTAATACAGTCTACCATATATATGCTGTTCAGCAATCGCCTATGATTTAATAGGGTACAATTTGGCTTTCAGAGTATGGACCATTGAGCTCGAATGAGATTGGCCAAAGCGGTTATTTTGGTGGCATGCGACTCCTGAGAGATTCTGGAAGTCAGTCTTCCTTTTGGATCGTGAAAAATGATTAATTTCTCGAGACGCGTAATACAGAATGTTACAACCAGATGTTGTTGGATGTGTCAACCGCACGGCAATCTAATCCAGTGGAAATAAAGTTTATTTGTATACTGAGTCAAACATATAACGCAACACGGTTATGGCATGTTTTTCGCATTTTAATGTTACATAAGACGGTCTACCCGACATATGACGGTCAGCAATCGCCAATGAATAAATTGGGTACAAAGGTTTTGGCTTTCTAGGCATGGGTCACTGAGCTCGAATCTGATTGGCCAAAACGGTTATTTTGGTGGCATGCGCCCCCTGAGAGATTCTGGAAGTCAGTTTAAACACAAATGGCTTCTTTATGGATCGCCCAATGAGATTCGATGGGGTAATTGCAATTTGGCTTCCATTTGTACCCAAAATTTCAAATCAAAGTTTACATCATTGAAAATTGAACGTTTAATACTGTGCATTCCATTGAACACAATAGAAAATGGAATTAGTGAAAAATTCTAACGGCGAATGTTTTTAACGAAACCTTTGTGAAAACGTGTTCAAGCCTTCATTTAGCATTGTTAGAAAACACAATAGCATCCAATTGTTGGGTCAGAACGTCTATAACAAATGTTAAAATGTGAGTAAACTTGAATGGTTGGGAGTAAAAATGAGTAATCAACTCTGCTTAAAATTGAGCAAAATTGATCATCTGTCAGTAAAATTATTCATTGTCTAAAATGGGACAGGGGTAACCCTGAAAACCGACACTAATTTCTAGGGTACGAATACACGTCACATGTCGTATTCTCGAAAATCACAATGCATTTCATTTTTGCCAAGACCCTACCTCTGAAAAATGTTTAATTTCTTGAGACGCATAACACAGAATGTTACAAACAAGATCTTATGAGATGTGTCGATCGTCCGGCAATCTAATTCAGTGGAGGAAAAGTTTATTTGATACTATTCTTGTGTATAACAATAAAAATAAACTTATGTTGCGTTATAAGTTTGGCTCAGTATATTACATAACAAATAAATCGTTGTTGCGTTATAAGTTTGACTGAGTATATTTGAAGCACGTTTTGGATGCCATGGCATCCTAATTTTGTATGAACGCCTCATGAATAGGAGGCAACGTTTTGGCTTGAACATAGCTGTTGAATGGGGCGTTAAGCATTAACCTAAACAAACAAACTAAAATAAAAATTTGGCCTTTATCAGTACTGAACCAATTTAAAGTAAATATGACTCGGTGGCTCAGTGGTAAGCTATGTTGTCTTCTGTCCAGGCGATCCGAGTTCGAATCCGGTCTTGGTAATATTTTGTCATGTTTTCCCTTTACATAAAAACGTCCGCCATTTTGAGTTTACTATAAAATAAGTTCAATCATAAGTTGTGTCCTTTGTTAGGACTAAAGTTAGGACATCTTAAGGATGAGACATATCTTATACTGAAATTAGTCCTAAGTTCAAACTTAGGATAAAATTTGTCTTAAAACGCTTTGTGAAACGAGCCCCTGATCTCTAACAGTAACTATGTGACAAAACTCTAGGCTGACTGAGTTCGACTTTTCTATAATCTCCCTACTTGAACAGATGGACTAGCCGACCACGCCCAGATATGAATACTAAAGTTGCCGCCTATACAGAGACCTATTTGCCCAATTATACCACCCTATTTTCTTTATTTAGATCAGATCTTGATTTCTGCAGAAAACAGGAATCAGTTCGAAATATGGCAGGACCCTATAATGATATGTATATGTAGCTGTCCTAAGAAATTTTAACTATCTCCATACTTACCAAAGACTTAATAATGGTTATAAGTTCTAAGCATCACAGATTTACCGCTATAAATGGAATGAATATATTTGACCAATCAGAACAGGCGTATCTTTCATATTTATAACGATAAATATGTGCCGCAAGTCTACGACGTTAATTAGGAATTAAAGCTGTTTTAGTGCTCTGAAATGACAATTTTAAAATATTGTGAACAGTTATGAAAATATGCTTGGCAGTTATAAAATCAAGTTCAGAAATCAATATCAATGATCGTTATTATGGGACCAAATACATTAAACATTGGTTCGAAAATGAATTTTGACCGATAATAAATTTCTGATTTTCTCAGAATATCCTCGCTAATCTCAAAGGACCAAAAAGAAAATTTAACCTGCACTATGGATGATGTACGGAGAGACTTCTAGGGCGGCCACACGGCACGACACATTTTTGTTTTGAATCAGCATTCTGTGCGGCGTTCGCCATGTCCATAAGTAATTTTACTCCGGCGTCAGCGATCCCATTCCTTTTTCCACGAGGAGTCTAGGTTGGCAAATAATATCTAAACGCTTCATCAGAAATGAGTTTTAAGTAAAATAGTTTGTACAGCGAATATTAGTAATAAATTACAGCGTGAACAGAGAATGAAAAGTTTTGACTTTAAAGAATTGTTGACTTCTAAATCAATCTTGACAGTCAAAACCACAAAATCGTGCATGTTTTCTTGTATTTTATATGTTCCAGACAATGTAGGTATTGTAACATTTTGTAAATTTTATGTGGAAGCAAGGCCATCTTACCACAATAACGCTACAAGTTACATTACTTAAGTTTAGGATGAAAGCATAATGTTAGTCTCGCTAGAGAACTTGATTAGGGGTTGAGAAGTTATATAATATACCACACGATTGTCGAAAGTACTTACACTAGCATGCATATGTTTACGTAGTATTTGGATAAATTTTACATATGTATGACTTGTCATTCTTGCCTAAGTCTGTTCTACTGACTTACAATCTAAGGCATTTAATCATCTGAGTCACACTACTATAAGAAGTGTAGCCACATGTGATATACAGCGTGTTACAATTTCAGTCTTTTTAATACTTAAATCAATGATGACATTATGGGATGTAGACTGCTCTGATCAATGTCTGTCTGCAAGTTTGGGGCATTATGTTTCTGCATATGCAGCCCGGTTTCATATTGGCTCTGTGGTCACAATTTGGGCAAGGTTACCCCAGTTTATTCGCGTACTTCGCGCGTTCTACTGTCTCTAGAACTTTGCCAGATATTGTTTCTGTTTCTGCTTCTGTATTTTGCAGGGCCTTTCAGCGTAATGCATCGGGACAGAGTTAGTCAATGCCCGAATAAAGTTTCATTGGTCTAGCTGAGATTATTATGAGTTGTTCCAAGCTGGTATAGCTTGCAAAGGAGTTTGTATCAAAAGCAAATGTAGGAGTATAATTTCACTTTATGATCTCTTGTGGAAATACGTGTAGGGAGTTTCTTAAGTCGCACCTTTCACTCTAAAGGCACCTGGCCGCTTAGATCCACTCACTCACTAAGTCACTCACTCACACTTTAAAATTGCTTGTCATGGTACGTTTAGTTTACTGCGTTCAACTCCACTTCACTTCACTTTACACTCACTAAATCACCCACTCACTTAAATACTCTATCCTACTCACTCTATTAGCTTACTCTGTTCTGTCTTGCTGTACACGAATCGTGTCGGCTCATCTCTACACCAGTCTGTCTTGTTTTGCTCAATCCAGCTCTTCTGTACTCTACGTACTTTGCTCTACTCTACTCCATTCCTCTCCACTCTGCTCTATTCTTCTCTACGTTGATCTATATTCTCTTCTCTTCTTTTTTCTATTCTACTCTACTCTTCTCTACTATATCCTGCTCTACGAGCACACTTCGACACGGGTTCTACTTTAACTGACTCTCCTCTACTCTGCTCTGCTATACTCTTTTTGCCTCCAACTTTGGAAAAATTGGAAGGGCATATTGCCTACGACTTGTCAAATTCTGACGGAATTGCGGAATTCTTACTCCATTTTAACATGTCTGCAAAAAGCTTGCGTTCTATTTCACAAATATACTATGGTAGTTTAGGGGCAGGTATGCAGTTATTCTACTGTACTCTGCACTTCTACATTCAGCTACCCTACCATCACCTTACTGAAAGTATGAAGTCAGTTTTATGATCTTTTATGGACCTATTTTCTATGCGGTTTATTCTGAGTAAGATATTAACCAGTTCAATATCCTGGTTAGGGTCTATTGATCGATTACTTTTATGGCCAAAGCGTTTGCAAGGCAGGTCAGGATACGGATGCATGGTATGTTATATGGAGAAGAAAGAAAGCAAAAACATAGTATTCTGCTGAATCAACATGTACTTGTAATGAATTTCTATACATAAATACAATTTCTATACTTTCTAGTATTTTTGCAAATGTAACAACATTATAACAAGACATTCAATGATCTGTGTCACAAGAACATCCTACAAAGAAATTATAATAATTATATTGAGACACTGCATCAGAAGACCAACAATCTGCATATGCAAAAACAAAGGTGCACATTAGCTGTGCAGTACTAGTAACTGTACATCTGATCAGCGTCTTTGCTTTCGCTACACGGAAAGTACATTTCCTCTTTTTCTTAAATCTGAAATTTATATACAGCTTCTAGCCCTCTCTTTTGACTGTACAGGCCAAATTATATCGGACCTGGTCGGAAACCCAAATCGTTGGTTATCTCATGCGAAGGCTCGTATGATTTATTTCAGATTCATGCATTCATTATATGGTAAAAAGTGACAAAAATGAAAATCAGTTCACATACACTTTAAAACAATTACACCAAATGTTGGTTCATAATGCCCAGAGACAAAGTTTGTTGGAGTCTTATATAAATTATTATTACTTTGAATGACCACCCATGTACATCAAAATTCTTTACTTTTGTTTGTAAACCGACTTTCATTTTTGTGGTACATTTCACAAATTTCACGCAAATGTGTGGCAACATACAGTTGAACCTGTGTTAAGAGACCACCCAGGGGAAGCAGTAAAGGTGGTCTCACAGGACAAGTGAGGATATTTCTTTTTTTTTTCTCTCTCTCTCTCTAAGGTGGTATGCAAAATCGTGAAGCTATTGGAGAAATATAGTTTAAAGCTTCCTATTTTACAATCCCTTTTGAAAGAGTTTCTCACAACATATCAGGCGTAACGTTTACCAATGTCAAGAGATAATGACTCAAGATACATCCAATCATTAAGCAAAATTGATTAAAACTTTGATTCTAAAGATAATGTAAAACAGGGCTTGAATTTATCTAACTTTCGTTTTCGTAAGAAGCCATGAAGATCCCAGATGCAAAAGTGGTGCTATTACATTTGCGCACATTTTTAAAAAAAAAAATCGTTTGCGCACAGTTTTCATTAGCGCACAGAAATGTATATCATTTGCGCACAGTT
Source organism: Rugalucina vietnamica (assembly GCA_964017185.1). Lineage (NCBI taxonomy): Eukaryota > Metazoa > Mollusca > Bivalvia > Lucinida > Lucinidae > Rugalucina > Rugalucina vietnamica. The sequence continues at coordinate 10,685,003 of OZ024870.1, read as the reverse complement.
TTAGTGTTACATTTGCGCGCATGTTTTTGCGCCTCTTCATTGGCCTGCTGCTGGCATTTTATTATATCAAGGTACGATAAATAAAATATCAGCACTGTTACCCCTGTTCACCGACCTGCAGGTGGAAGAGTTCAAGCAGGTTTATACAGTCTCTTAAAAGTCAATTTTTAGTTTTAGTTTAACATATTTACATTTTGCGGCACTTTGGTTTGTTCATTAGACATCATCACGAACTGTCTTTATACCTTCCCAAGTTTTTAATTCACGTGTGCCTTGAATGACATCTGTCTAATGAAATGACTAAGAAAGATAAAGCTTGGACTGGAAATGAGGGTTTGGCTTGTCTATACAGTCTTGCGAGCGCAAACATACCAAATCTGATGCGACATAACATTTATCTGGGGAAATTGTATGCGCAAATGATTACGTTTATCTGGGAAAATTGTGCGCGCAAATGAACCAAATTCTTTAGAAAGTGTACGCAAATGTAACTGTATAGCTGATCAGCGCCTTTGTTGTCGCTACACGGATAGTACGATTCCTCTTATTCTTAAATCTGAAATTTCAAGCTTTAGCCATCTTCTATGACCTGATCGAAAACCCCGAAGACCGGTTAACTCGCGTCGCGGCTCATACGTGCATATCTCTTGACTTTGGGGTAATATGATATTGCAACTTTCCCTGTCACATTGAACACAAACATACACACATTCACACGCAATACTTAGTATTTCAGCATACTACATTTAAATGTATAGCACAAAATAATTTTCGATACCAAATTGCATTAACATGCAAACAATATCAATGGATGACATGTGTAGTCCCATAACTAATATATCCTTGACTTCAACATATACGAAGGGTGGCCCAGTAAATCGTGGACTGTGCTTGCTGTATTAAAACTATTGAATGCACAGGCTTCCAATTTACAAGTATATTACGTACACATGTTCTGGGTATGCATACAAAATTTAAAAAAAAATACACCTAGGAATAAAATCTCAGTACACAATACAAAACTACAAGTCATGTAGACCCGGCGCACGCTGACGATGTCGTCTACTGTTATGCGTCAACTTAATATACTACATGTACTTTGGCGGCCCCCGTGGCCGAGTGGTTAAGGTCGCTGACTTCAGTGCTCTTAATCATTCGATCATCTCACCGCTGTGGGTTCGCGCCTCGCTCGGGGCACGAGTCACATGTGGGACAAGCCAAGTTCTGCTGGCGGGTGTGTCAGGTGGTTTTTCCCCGGGTACTCCGGTTTTCGCCCCACCTACCGATTGATTCGTCTCGATATGAGTGAAAAAGCTTGAAAGGGACATAAAACTGAATCAAAAAAAAAAAAAAAAAAAAAAAAAAAAACTACATGTACTTACCGTTTAGTCTTTATAGAGGTACGCTAAGTTGTGTGCGAACACAAGCGATGTTTGTACCAAACATGTCACTGAACCATAGACTATAAAACGACCCGTTGAATCGCTTACATTAACTTCTGTCTGCCATGAAAACGTTTGCACTGAAAATGCGATTTTATCTGCGGAAAGTACGTTACGGACATTCATGAGTGGTTTCCCGGTCCATGCTGTGTACTTTCTGTCCACCCATCTCTAAATCGACCATGTCATTTAAAAACAAGGTTCCTCGAAATACCACTGTATATGTTTGTGCTTTTCAGATGCTTAAAAGAATCATTTGAGGTCATAGCGGTCTGCACACAGGACTGGGTTGCCGTTCGTCGTGCTTTCTCTTCCTCTAACGTCGCCAATTTCATTAGGTTGTAAGTTTAACAGACAACATTTAAATGTGTGCCATTTTCAAACACATGATGTGTTACATTCGAAATTTTCTTTGGTTACGTTAAAAGAATGTTGCTATGAGCAGACAGCTCGTTATTGCGCTAAACACTGAAGTGGCTGAAAAATATTACTTTATTGAATACACAGAAGATTATTTCAATGTGTTTGTTTGGGTTGCGCCGGGTTCGCATACAGTGACCTAATCAACTTGATCATGCACATTTTACAAGTTGTACATAAACTTATACTTTTATGCACCTCTTTTTACTGAATTTGAATTGCGGAAGGTATTTGAAAAGTTTAATGGCAATAGGGCGTCAAATAATGAAAATATCAACAAAGTACACGATTTACCGGGCCACCCCTCGTATATAACGTTATGTATACCTATTAAAACTAATTGTTGAATGTATTTGAAGGTACCAAACCCCAGTTTTGACATATTTCCTAAATTATTAATGGTACAATTATTGTGATTGAAATTTGACATTGTTGCATACTAGTATTTCGAATTATTTGGTGCCGGCTGGATTTCCTTGAAAAAAAAAAAATGACAGTGTGCAATTATTATTTAATCTTGTTTTAAGTATATAATGAGCATGTTTTGATGCTATTCCTAAAGAATATTAAAGTTTACTGCTTTGTATGAAATGGACATATAAACGAAGACAAAAATGTTAACGACACATGCATTCATTTTAAGAATCTGGTTTGAAGACCTACGTCTGATCATACCATTACGAACACTTGCCCATGCAATATACAGATTTTTTCAGCTAAAAAAATTTGAAAATTTCATCAGAAAAAAAGAAGATATTTTTCTTCATTTTGCTCAAAACATAGATTGTGGGTACACGTTAGAACCGCCTCGCCGAGGCGGTTCTAACGAGTACCCACAATCTATGTTTTAGAGCAAAAATAAGAAAAATAGGTATACCCCTGCATACCCCAGTTTTGCTGTATAAATGTGGGGTATAAGGGGGATAGATATTACATGCATGGACATGTTTTCCTGATGCTTGCTAGAAATAGCTGTCACTGTGATAATCGTTCTCATTACTGAAAACGAACGACCACATACACTGGCTTAAAGCAAACTGAAAAAAAAATACTTCAGACATCACATTCAACCTAAAAATTAAGTATTTTTCCTTCTGTTGGTCCATGTGGCAAAACATTGACATAGGGAGAAATTCAAAAATGCTATTCGTAATGGGGTTCAGTAAACATTTCAAAAATGATTCTTAAACATTTCGAAAAAAAATATGGAATTTTAAGAGAGTATGCAATACACGCTCCTCTGCTAATAATTCATCTCCGTTTTGTATTTATATTTTTTTTACTCGTAAGTAGCCACATTCAATGTTTTCTTCAGATGTTGCTCAATATTAAAATAGACTTTGGCTGCTTGTACAGAACAGCTCTCTGTTCTGCACTTGGTACTGCTGATCAACTGCCAGGACCGGTATAACAGAGCTGTATGACTATACCAAACATATTACAATTTACTAGTAAATTCAGCGTAAACTCAAATCTACCCTTTCCACCTTCCGAGTCAATACTATTTGCCTATATAGACAGAAAATGCAGATGTTGATGTGGACAACAAAGGACGATCACCAGGGCTTATATGAAGTTTCGCTTGGTGGTAATATGTAAGATTTGCCATACTGCATCATGAAAATGTCATTGGTCCCGGATAATGTGGAGCTGACATGGTATCGGGATACCATGGTTACTGGAAATATCCGCCACCATCTTCATCTTCCGAGCCAGGGTAACTCTTGGTCGTCTGGTTATATGTCACGTACTGAACGGGACACTGATCGTTCATTATCAGAGACTGAAATCAAACAGAATCAGATTAATGATGTATTCGCAATATTAAAGGCGGTATATATCCACGGAATATTCAACTGATGACTGCTTAAAGCAGGTATATGGGATGATGCACTTAAATTAATATCCAAACCCAGACACCAGGCGGAAATGACCATTATATAAGTGGATATCTCATGAAATTTAGTAAGTAGAACAATAGTGAACCTGGCATGTCTTACCATCTTTTCTTCTTTCCCAGGTGGGTTTCGTAGCACGGCGATCAGTGGAGAATAGAGGACACATACTATAGAGATAATCCACAGCATCCTGCAGAATACCGTAGGAAAAATTATAGTAAGGATGGAAGACGTTATCCTAGCATTATACATAATACAAATGCTATAATTATATTGTTTGGTTTTATTAACTTAGTTTCTCTCCTTTGTACCAGCGTTATAGAAAGATACATTTTAAATTAATCGTGCTATACTCTCTACATTTATGTTCTCTTAATCTTACTTTTTATATTAAAGGCACAGTTTGCTGCTTCTTTACCTGGGGTGTCCTGGTCTAATGACCCCTAATAAACAGTCCAGGAGGCATAGCGCACATCAAAGGCTTATTGGAAAAGGTCCCTCAGGACCTTTTCCACAGTGTTTACTTTGAATATGAAGAAAATTGTACCCATGATCGACTGCTCTCCCTCAATTACGCGTTTTGTCACATAAAGCGCTTACTAAAAACTAGTGAACCCGTCTATAGAGACTAAACAGTTCACCGCAATCAATTTAATTTATCAACTGTTGACACTCCCCGTCAAATAGCGGTAAATGTGTAGCAAGCAGTCTCGATCGTGGTGACTGCTTATCATAGCGCACCTAGTTTTACATCGTTTATACACTGACGAGGGGTACAGAAACTATAGAAACTATATATGGCTGGCGTTTAGTCCATCACATCACACTATGGGTCTGTTTCTGGTAGTGTGGCTACAGGTTAAAATTTTGAACTCTGTCACAAATTGACTGCTCTGTAAAATGGTTTTCTACAAATCGACATATTGATTGTAATCGTGTTCCCTTTAGTATTTGCTTTGATTCCATAACACCAAAATTTTTGGTCATTGCCTTGAGCAACAGATACACACACTGGTCAAGCTTCATTACAAGAATCGACATTCATGTATAGGAAACGAAACTGAAATGTATGAGACTCGAAATTAATGACGAACCAGAGAATCAACAACACTGAAATCTAGAGCAAAGGCAATCTCTTATAACAAACGGCTGCTGACCTTTTCATTGGTTTCTTTTTAAAGAAGCCAACTTGTCTTATCTAAGTGATTATGGGGTCATTGGCCTCTGCCTTGAGGGGGGCCACTTGAAGGGAACTTTAAATATAATTGAGAAGTGTCTAAACGAAATTTTAGAACCTCTTTTATTTTCTTATAGTTTCTATTCTGATTTTCAGTTTTGCATTTAAAATCATCTGAGCCAATTGTTGTTGTTGTTGTTGTTGTTGTACATAAATTCTGCCCGTCTCGGCACACCTCCTCTCGGAGTAGTTTTGGGAATGTCTTAGTTCTAAAATGGTTCACACTTCCACCACTCTATTTACAGCTTAGGAAAGTCTCTATTTACAGCTTAAAAGGTCTCTAAAAGAACTCTATTTACAACCGCTTATGTGGGGAACGGATTGCCTCTGGGAACTTCTAGGATTTACAGTTACTTTCTTTTCCTTAGCACCTTTCCTCTGACGTTTCGGCACTAGAGACAACAATGCTAAAGCATAACCTAAATTCTATGTCAGAAAGAGCAGGCATAGACAATTGATCATTTTCTCAACAGTTCATTGAATGCTGATATACTTTTAAAAAAGATTTAACTGAAGAAAAGTTTCGGAAAAAATCATTATAATAATAACCATATTCCAAATAGAAATAAATGTGTCATGTCACACTGCACATATAGGTTCCGTTTTTTGTATCACTAGAATGATATCCAAACATTTGTGTCATAAATCTCAGAGGGACTTGTCACTCTAAAGGTCTAACTAGAAATGAATGAAGTGTCATTAAAGTGTATTACATTGATGAAGTGGTCATCTGTTTTTCACACCTTCAACAGGGATGTTCCCATTTCGCCTACTCCCATTTCGCCTACTCCCGTTTCGCCTATGATTTGTCCCATTTCGCCTACTCCCGTTTCGCCTACTCCCATTTTGCCTACACCAGAAATATTCACTATTCCCGTTTCGCCTACTCATTCAATATGGATGAATAGCAAGATAGAATGTTGTTTTAAAACATTATATAGAGGATATTTGCGTAGCACGAGTGAAAATTTAGATGTTTTCAAGTCACGAGATGAAATATATTTGGTATTTACCGATAAAAAGTAAATTTTCTTTTTATTTTATACAATACACGGGCATTTTCCTATTCACAAAGCAGGTGGTGAAAATGCAAAAAACAAAAATGTTTGAAAACACAAATAATTTTGGTACCACATTGTTCCTACTAAAAAAATGAATACCCACACTTTATGTTTTCGTTCGTAAATAACGGAGTTATAGGCATTTGAATTTCTGAAGTGAGGCACATTTAATGACGTCAAGTGAATGGAAACGTCAGAAGTAATCCAAACTCTACAGTGAAAATATCGGCTGATATCAATCACTAGTGAAAATATCAATATCAATTCTGCGTGAAAATATCACTTTTATCCATTTTTGATATACATTAATTTCACTGCTAAGTATAAAATAAATTCATTTAAATATGCAAATACATTTGAAAGGTTACTATAGAAAAGTGAAATAAGTATTTTTATTTATTTAATATTTTTGTTTGTTTTTGAAGAAAATGATTATTTAAAGGTCTTGTGCAAGCATATAAACATTGCAAAGTTTGCAAACTCATAAAGGACATCTATGGATTAAATGGGAGTTTTCCCTAATTGATAAATATGTCACTTTCAAAGACGCAAATGTCTTGCTCTTTGTTGTTAGTGTATTCTGGCATATTTTGAAAGTCAGTGTTACTATTTATGTCGGTTTTAACATTTTTTTATGAAAAGGTACAAGTAGGCAAAGATCAGGAAAAGGCGCAATCAGAAAAAGATTCCCACTCCAAAAACCGAGGTGGGAAAAAAACAAACTAACAATCAGGTACTTATACCATGAAACATATCGTAAGCCGAATGAGCAGCTATTTTCCCAATAGGTGGCCACTCAGTTACCTTAACTTAACTAAAAATATGAAAACATACATAAGGCGCCAACAGCACAAAAAATTTTAAACACCAAGACATAAAACAAAAAGAACCACTACAGAAGTATCGACTTGGAACGATCAGTAACACAAAGTTACTGGCGGGCTTAAACCGGTTTTACAGGTACCTAACCTCACCCTCAGCTTCTGCAGTGGTTCACAACATTTAGTTAGTTCTTCGGTCCTCGTGGTGAATCTCTAACTAGTCAATGAATCATCAAGAACAAACAAATAAATCATGATAAACATCCTGATGAATCAAAAACCAGGACTCACAGATTGAGTAAGCTGCCCGACGATGGAGATCCCTGGGCGCCGAATAACCTACTAACTCCGGAGCAAAAGAAAAACACCAGTTGGACCCCGGTGGGCCAAGCAACAGACAAGAAGCTCCGGCCCCAACCAACTAAAATGAATAGCTTTAAGTCGGGGCCATCATAGAGTCTGACGCCCGACCCACCGGCGTGCAATTAAAGAAGGCAGCATAGTTATCAACCATGATTGGGTTAAAAACTAAGCATGCAGACTGTCGCATAACATTCAAGTTATAACCTATACGTCTGTAACGTGATATGATTTTTCCGAACTGAAGAGAAAAATCATTTATTCCTTTAAGTTTCTTTAATTTGTAAACCAAGTCACCATAAAATTCAGGTTCCGAAAGGCCCTCACTTAAAAGTGTCTTTAACCCAACATTATATTTGGAAATCAATTCATAGTGTCTACGATAAAATTTAGAAAAGGTTTTTTCGAAGTTTATGATACCGATAGCCCTGTTGGAGAAGTTTTGCCGTTAAACATTTATTTCGAGCGTTGAAGTCTGTAACATGATTGCAGACTCTAGCAAACCTAATAAGTTGCGAAATGTATACACCATAAGAAGCACGACGAGGAACGTCACCATCCAAAAAAGGAAAATTTACTATATCAAAATCAAAGTCATCGCGCTTATCATAAATTTTAGAAGAAACAAATCCATTTGCAACAGAAAGATGTAGATCTAAAAAGGGGGCTTCGGTATCTGAGATATTAGCTTTGTTCAACTGAAGTTCAGGTGGATAAATTTGATTGACCATACCTTCAAAATAAGGGTTGTCAATGTTCAAAACGTCATCGAGGTACCTAGATGTGGAATTAAAAGCCTCGATAACATCAGCTTGATTATCATGGTTAAGAGAATCCATGAAATCTCTTTCGTAGCAGTATAAAAATAAATCAGCTACGAGAGGTGCGCAATTTGTACCCATCGGAATTCCAACAATTTGTCTGTATAACTTGGTCCCAAATCTAATATAAATATTATCAAGGAGATAGGATAAGGCGTCGCACACATTCTGACATGACCAAAGGGTATACCGACTTTGGTCAGAGGAAGTGAAAAAAGCCTTTCTGTCATTACATGCCAAATAAAGTGAACCATAGTTTTTTAATGCCCTTTTGAAGGTCCACTCTATCAAATCCAGAAGTTTTTCTTTAATTAGATTATGTGGTAATGTTGTATACAGAGTAGAAAAATCATATGTGGACAAGCTTGTCGCACGGAACCCTCTACACTTCAATTTACTGAGCACCTCACCAGAATTTTTTATTGACCAAAACCAATTTTTATTTGAAGTTTCATACACTGTCTCACAGTATCTTATAACATGAGATTTGATAGCAGTAAGACAAGAAGTTAATAATTTAGAAAGTTCAGTGGTAGTACAAGAGCTAGAATTTGCAATAAATCTAGCTTTGTATGGTCTTTTGTGAAGCTTAGGTAACCAATACATCGTAGGAAGTTTGTCTTGGCCTTCATTGACACAAACAGAAAACTTAACAGGTAAATCGTTTAAGTGGGCATTTACTACAGACACCTCATCAGTATCTGTCTCCAGATAAGCCCTGGTACCATCAAGCTCCTGTTTTAAGGTGTTAACGTAGTGAAGTCTACAAACGACAACAACATTGTTTGCGGCTTTATCTGCCGGAACCAAGACATACTTTCTATGAAATTCTTGGATACCCTGCTTCAAATGCCTAAATGACGATTTGGGTTTAGGAGGTAAAAGATTAGTATTTTGTGAATAAAACTTAATACGTTTATCCACGATAGTGAAGATACTTCTTTTCCATTCTTTAAGAGCATTATCCTCAACACCCTCACGTTTACACCATCGATTACCGAAATCATTTAATGCAGATGCAATCTCCTCTCTACATTTGTCGAAATTAATATAGGAAGGGAATCTATATTTCGGACCTTTAGAAACAATTTTGCGAATTCTAGAATCCGAAATTATTTTTAAATTTCCAGTAACTATATGTCCAGCTGGTTGATAAACATATTTTGAATCTTTACAATCTCAAGACGTAGGAGTATTAGCATGGATATCAAGATCAGAAACAAGTTTATTGAAATTAAAAATAGTATTTCTGATTGGTTTGTTATATTTGTAACAAATAATAGGAGGTTCTGAATTTTGGAAGTAGGTAGGTATAGACTGTATCACTGATTTATCCTGGAATATGCTTGGTAAATCAATAAAGTCAATTCCTTTATTGATGAAAGGAATTTTAATAAAACTTCTAATGTGATTAGATTCGGAATCGATAAATGGACGAAGAGCATGCTGAGTATAACATCTTGTTAACAGTGCAGCGTCATACATTTGATGATTTCTATCGTAAAATCTATTAGCCTCTGTGTCCAGGGAACGTAATGCAGCAATAGGTAGAGAACTAAGATAAGACAGCATTGGATGTCGACCGTGAATCCTTAGTTTAACAGCTAAATCATTAAGGGAAATGTTCAATTTCAATGCAGCGCACCGTTTACGTTTGTCATTACCCCTTTTCCGTATACCATGAGATCTAGATTTACGTTTACGAGACTCTGAAAGTGTAAGTACATCAAAATCGGGCATTTTGGAAATATTGCCTTCATGGTAAATGTTGTCGTTAAATCCCAGTGGAAAGGGTGTTTGCAGTAATTTTATCCATTTAAGTTCAGTTTCAAATCGTTTAATATTTTTGAATCTAACTGAAGAATTTTCATCATATGAGATTTTCTCCACTAGTTGAACTTTAACATCATTGGGAGAATGACCAGTGCGCTTAAAATGCTGGTACAGAAAGGTATCATTATTTTTGGGCTTTCTGATTCTACGATAGTGCTCACCAAATCGTTTTTGCAAAGTTCGACAAGTTTGTCCAACATATTGCATCCTACAATTGTTTGTATTTCAAGTAAGAACATATACAAGATCCATTGATTTTCAGTCTAAATCAGAATCATTAACCACTGAAAATGTCCTACCATTCACAGATGAAGTGATAGTAGTCTTAGAGCATAAATGATTGCAACAGTTGCACTTCTTGGCATTGCACTTAGAAATACTAGGGTACATTCCAGGTCTCTTGAACGGATTAATATATTTACGTAAAATTGGTGATTTGAGTGGAGATAACCTAATCTGAAGATTATTACGAAACATATTAGAATTAGAAGCTCCGTGTAGATTAACAGTAGATGCCGAAAATAAATTAAGAGGTGTCACCCTAACAGTAGGTAATAAATTTTGAAAATTGTTAGTTGAATGAGGAATCCGTACAGTAGACGCGGCATGCAACCTACGGGGAGTTAATGTAATTCCTAATAAATTTGCACTTCTAAGCATTGTGCAATACACATGTATTGAAAGCAAATTTACTTTTGAACATGCACTGTATATCTATTTATACATCTACAGAAACTAAATATACACACCCTGACACTGGTTTGACAAGAAATACGGCCATGAATATTTACAATTCTACAGTTGATGTCTTTAAAATTGTCCATAATAAAAGTGCTTTATTTTGTTCATGAAAATTTTCAGAAAATTATAAATTCTTGTCTTGCTGACACTGTCCCCCCCCCACTAGACCCAGGATGCCACTTTGATATGATGTGTATATGTGAAAAACACATATACTGTCAAAAGGACATGCTGGGTCTAGGGGGGGGGGGGGGAACGTACCTAGAAATAAACTATAAGATTGTAAATTAAAGATCTTATGCACTATGCCTACATTTCTTTCAAAATAAACTTCAAAATACAAAACAATCAATGTGTGGACATTATTCAGTATTCATATGGCAAACAAGCCCATATTTGTTTGCTTGAAAAGTGCTGTTGACAAACAACTGCGAATCAGTCCAAAGTCCAATGGTTCATTTTGACAAAGATGGGTGGGTTGGGAAATTAGTTAGTTGCATTATCTGGATTCTGTTAAATCAGCCAAACTGTTTTGTAAACAAAAGTGTATATATTTCTTTTCCTATAAATGCTTAATTCAGCCCCAAAATCATAACTTGAAAATTTTGTCCTCCCAAAGCTGTGATTTAGGGACTTTTTACATCTTGGCCATAGATCTTCTTGTTGATCTAAATTAAACTTATTTTTATTTTAACATTTAAAACAAGTACAATATTCACATATTTATATTTACTATAAAACATGTAGAATAAAAATAAATTATAATAAGATTGAAAAAGAAAGAAAGTGTTTGCTGACAATAAGTGCAGAGTAAACGGGAATTCATTGAATGTCCAGAGTAGGCGAAACGGGAGTAGGCGAAATGGGAATAGGCGAAACGGGAGTAGGCGAAATGGGAGTAGGCGAAACGGGACCAAATCCTTAAACAAACCATCATAATTTCAAGTACTCACTGTCTTCCACTAAGTCTGTATTTGTTTAATATCTGTCAAAACGTGTGAAAATCCCTGTTTCAATGTAAATTGGTTTTATGACAGTTTTCCTTTTCAAATATCCATGCAACATTCATTCATGTAACAAGCAGCCCAGCAGACATTTGACGTCGGTTGGACGTCGGATAGACGTCAGACTCCGACGTCATAATGACGTTGGATTTAGGTTGATTTTGAAAGTTTGTTTGACGTCAAAAACATACGTCATTCTGACGTCAAAAACATACGTCATTCTGACGTCAAAAACAGACGTCATTCTGACGTCAGAAAAACAACGTTGGTTTGATGTCTCAAATGTGACGTCATAATGACGTTGGGGTTAGGTTGATTTTGAAAGTTTGTTTGACGTCAAAAACAGACGTAAATCTGACGTGCTAAAACCGATATCGTGAATGTAATTATAATTAACATTCTGAAATCCTGAAGTGGATTCAGAAGTGCGGTGATGCACTAATGTTATTCCCTTTCACTCCTTTGATAGAGTTATTCGGGATATACAAAATGTTTAAGATGTTAAGTCACTCTGATATTGCAATGGTATATCTTATTTATGTCAAATTTTATTGCTATATGGTGCTAAAACAAATAAGACATTAGTGTAAATAATAAGACTATTGTGAACAATCAATAATTTAAAATGGTGAAATAAGTATTAAAATATACAAATTTCATTTTCGTCTTAATAGAAGGTTTAATAATTTAGTGAAAGACTTTATTTTGATTAACAAATAATTATTTTTTCTAAATTAAGCATGGTGGGCGAAATATGTGATTTCCGATACGAGACCTAGATATGACTTTTTTAAAAGTGGCAATGTTGAAATTATTATTTGAATTTGATTTTGTTACTTTTGTAGGTATATAATAAACGCGTTATTACTTCAGTAACTTGATCTGATGGGTCGGATCACGTCTCGTAGCTGTGCCAGGAAAGACCGGATCACGCTCGTCTCCGACTCGCGTGATCTGGTCTTTCCTGGCGCAGCTACTCGACGTGATCCGACCCATCAGATCAAGTTACTGAAGTAATAATGAGTATGTATGACGTCGTGACCAAAATACAATAAATATCCGACTTCAAGTTGACGTCAGATGCCTGCTGGGGACGTGTTTTTCGTATATGTCGTCAGAGTTAGCTGCCCTTAAACTGACATAATTTCTTACACATATTATGTAATAATATCAAATTCAAATAATAATTTCAATCTTGCCACTTAAAAGTCATATCTGAGTCTCGTATGGGAAATCCCATATTTCGCCCTCATGCTTAATTAAGGTAGAAAAAATGATTATTTATTAATCAAAATAAAGTCTTTCACTAAATTATCAAACTTTCAATTAAGATGAAAATAAAATTTGTATATTTTAATATTTATTTCACCATTTTAAATAATTATTTGTTCAGAATAATCTTATTTCTCACACTAATGTCTTATTGGTTTTAGCACCATAAAGCAATAAAATTTTGCTTAAATAAGATGTATCAACATCAGGCTGAATTAATATCTTGAACATTGTGTATGTCCCGAAAAACTCTATCAAAGGAGTGAAAAAAAAAAAAAAGGACTATCAAAAGTGCATCACTGCTCTTCTGAATCCACTGTTATTCAAAAATGCGAAAAAATATACACCTTAAACTATTTATATGACATTAATTCAAACGTCGTTTTTAGGACGTCGGATTGACGTCAGCTTTCAGACGTTAAACCGACGTTGGCTTTAGCACGTCACATTGACGTCTAGTTTTGACAACAAACAAACTTTCAAAATCAACCTTACTCCAACGTTATTATGAGGTTGGAGTCTGACGTCAAACTGACGTCCGTTAACTGACGTCCAACGGACGTCAAATGTCTGCTTGAAGTAACATAGAAAAAAGAAAAAAGAAAGAAAGAAAGCAAAAGAAACACACGAAACGAATGATCTGATTTTTACCCAAAGTGAAGTTTCATTAATTTGCACACCACACATGGTCAGAAGTATGAAAAACACAAGGTCTAAATCACGTCTTGATTACGACGTCTAACTGACGAACTAGTTGGACGTCAAAACAACGTCCAATCCAGACGTCCAAAAGACGTCAGGAAATGACGTCTGATAGACGTTGGAAATTGGTTATATGACGTCGCGACCAAAATATAACCAATATCTGACGTCGAACAGACGCCAGGTGCCTGCTGGGAGACTGTACATTCTGGATTAAGGAACCTTCTAAACTGTGAACAGTGCTATTAGACACAAGACTTTCAAGTGTATGCCAATTAGTCAATGAAAATGCTTTGTTGAATAAATAAATAAATAAATTTGCCATATTCTTTATTTCTGAATTAGACCCAAAGGGACAGATTATCTAAATTACCAAAATGATGATCATAGATAAAAATACAATCTCTTTTATACAATACATAATTCACAGGTATTGACTTTAGGTTTCCTTTCATGGCCCCTACCTGTAAAGCCAGCCTTGCATTACCTGTGATTTCTTATCAGCAGTCTGCTTAAGGTCATTAGGGTGTTATGCAATGCAAAATGTGTCTTTAAGAAGTATGCGCCACTATGCTAGACCTCAGTATCAAATAAAATATGAATTTGTTTCTCAATGAAGTACTGAAAATATAATTGGTATCTACGTATGCATTTTGAAATGTATTTCTTTGAAGCTTTTAAAAACCTTACCAGTGAAATCCTATGGCTTTTACAATAGTACCACTCAACATAGGACCTGCAACAATTCGGCAAATGTGTATGATACAATACTCTGCATCTTGAAACAGGCAAATATTAGCTCAAAAATAAAAGTTCGATGACGAGCTCGTTCGAGTTAATATTACTATTTGCATGTACGATTGTGTATTTGCATACATGCCATAAACAGAAGCCATCAATTCAAATCCATCATACTGTTGCTAACTTTTTGATGTCATAAATCTTTCAGAGAACTGTTGGTACTGAAAGTTCCGCATGCAAACTGTGTATAAGTATGTTCTTATGTTTTGGTAATTTGTTAAGACATTTTAATAATCTTACTTTGAAAGATTCATATACCTGTCACAGTTCAGATTCTGATACATACCTATCGCAAAGCCCAGGGCGAACGCAATATCTGCTATGGCATAGACGTTACCGTATACTGATACATGGCGAAGATCCACTAGGTAACCCATGTGGGGCATCATAGATGAATCCACCATACCTACAATAAATATTATCATGAACATGAACATAATTTTATTGCATATAAATTCAGGCCATACATTGATGGCATAAGAGAGCAATTATACATACAAATTACATGAGCATGAACATATACATAACTTTATTGCATATAAACTCGGGCCATACATGGATGTCGTCATTCTCGCGAGATCTGACGATATCTCATCTAGATCTCTCGCATTTGACGCTTTGAATTATGGGATATAGCCAAAATCGGCTAATCCCGTTCAGTTCTCGAGAGAATCAATTAATAGATTTCTTGAATTTGCTGGACTAGAATGTATTTCTTTCATTCGAGCTGTGCATAGGTAAAACACAGGACGTAACAAAAGGACAAAAATAAAATGTATGTAAAATTATATTAATATGATCTACATATAAAATGGATGCCAAAATGGATTCCATGGCGGACATTCCCAGCATGCAACGAGCCAAAGGCGACAGGTCAGTGTTATAGCGCTACCTGTCGGCGACAATGTGGATGTCGTAAGAGAGCAATTATACATACATGACAGACATACAAATTAAATGTGATAAGCAAAGCATAAGAGCCACATTGTGACAAAACAGCAGTGCCTTTGTAGTCTAATGACCCAAAGCAGATCTGAGATAAACCCAGACGGATCCGACTCATGACCGCAAATAGAACCACAAGTAAGCTTTCTCCATAAACAAAGTATCAGACTGGCTCATCCGAGACCTCACCAAGTTCAATCCACACAGTGCATGTTTCCCCACGATAAGACGATAAGCTCTTATCTAGACAAAAATAAACATAATAGCATGGGATTGAAGAGTAAGAGAATACAAATTTTAACAGTACCCAAGAAAATATCAATTAACAGCATTTGAAAATTTTATCATAATCGTTTCAGAAAAACGTGACAATTTGTTCAAAGTGTTACATTTTCAGAAGATAATAATTTCCTAAATTTAATAATGTTTGGTCTCTTATAAAAGAATGGTTTCAAATATTGTCTTCTTTCAGATTCAAAGTAATCGCAATTGAAAAAATAATGAAATTCATCACCAATATCATTGGAATCACAAATTGTACATTTTCTGTCTTCATGAGGAATGTTTTCCCAACGGCCAGTTTCAACTGGAAGTCTGTGGTTACTTAATCTAAAGTTCAGCAGTACTAAAGAGCGTCTTTTATTTAATTTACATAAATAATTTTCAAAATTGGCATCTGTTTTGAAAAGGTTATAATTTTTACCCTTCGAGGATGCAGTGACTTTAGTATGCCACTCTTGAATATACAGATCATGAAGTGCTTTAGAAATTTGCATTTTGATAATGTTCGGATTGTCAATGAATTCCTTTTGTAGGAGATCGACACGGCCCACAGAGATTAGAATATATTTAATGCATTTGATCCATATATGATGATAAGCACCATTTTCAAATTCAGTAAGAAGAAACTTGTATAAAATCTTAGAAAACCTAGTATCCTTACTATTCACAATTTTTAGCCAGAACCCATTCATGCGGGTTTTAATTTTTATATCAACCGGCATACAGCCAAGCTCTGCTTGCAACATATACATGAACATGGGAGTAGACTTTTTTTAGCTCGACTGCACGAAGTGCATAGAGCTATTGCAGTCACCCCGGTCGTCCACGTTCCCGTTCCCGTTCCCGTGCGCGTTCCCGTGCGCGTGCGCGTCACACTTGCGTTAAAGTTTTCTAGAAGTCCATATCTTGACAACCACTCATCAGAAAGCATTCATACTTGGACCATAGATACCCTGTAGGGTTAGCTTTCATTCCATGGCATCGGGCCCCTGGGTCCAGGCCAGGGGGTGGGGCTGGAGGTTAAAATCTAGAACACCTTCAAAAATGGCAATTCTTATGTTAAAGTTTTCTAGAAGTCCATATCTTGACAACCACTCATCAGAAAGCATTGATGCTCGGGCCATTGACACCCTGTAGGGTCGGCTTTCATTCCATGGCATCAGATCCCTGGGTCCATGCCAGGGGGTGGGGCTAGAGGTTAAAATCTAGAACACCATTTATAATAATGGCTTTTCTGTGATATAGTATTCTAGAAGTCTATATCTTGAAAACTTTTTATCAGAGGGCTTTCATACTCAGACCATAGGTACCCTGTAGGGTTGAGTTTCATTCCATGGCATCGGGCCCCTGGGTCCATGCCTGTGGGGTGGGGCTGGAGTTTAAAAACTAGAACACTAAAAAATAGATGTACTGCTGTGTAACTTTTACAAGGAGGCATATCTTGACAACAACTTATCATAAAGCATTCATACTTCATACACTTTAGGTTCCATGACATCGGACCTCTGGGTCGGAGTCAGGGGGCGGGGCTAGAGGTCAAAATCTAGAACTCTTCGATTTTTTTTCTTTTTATTTCTTAATAGAAACAACTTAGGAGGATGGTTGGTCATTCATCTTTTGACTTTGTGACACTGACTTGTGTGTCATGACGGTAAGGGTCGGTTGACCTACTTTCCATGGTTCAGTGATTTTGCCTTATATCTTGACACTCAATTAGTATATTTTCTTACTTCTTTCAGATTATGAGTTAGTACGACCAGGCCTTTGACCCCAATATACTTATAGGTCACTGTGACCTAATTTCACGGTTCAGTGATTTTGCCTTATATCTTGACACTCAATTAGTATATTTTCATACTTTTTTCAGATTATGAGTGAGTATGACCAGACCTTTGACCCCAATATACTTATAGGTCACTGTGACCTAATTTCACGGTTCAGTGATTTTGCCTTATATCTCGGTACTCAAATGGTTTATGAACAAACTTCTTTCAAAGTATGTTTGCGTATGACAAGACCTTTGACCCTGAAGTAGTCCTAGGTCACTGTGACCTAATTTCACGGTTCAGTGATTTTGCCTTATATCTTGAGACACGATTAGTATATTTTCATACTTTTTTCAGATAATGAGTGAGTATGACCTGACCTTTGACCCCAATATACTTACAGGTCACTGTGACCTAATTTCACGCTTCAGTGATTTTTGCCTTATATCTCGGTACTCAAATGGTTTATGAACAAACTTCTTTCAAAGTATGTTTGCGTATGACAAGACCTTTGACCCTGAAGTAGTCCTAGGTCACTGTGACCTAATTTCACGGTTCAGTGATTTTGCCTTATATCTTGACACTCAATAAGTATATTTTCATACTTTTTTCAGATTATGAGTAAGTATGACCAGACCTTTGACCCAAATATACTTATAGGTCACTGTGACCTAATTTCATGGTTCAGTGACTTTGCCTTATATCTCGGCTCTCAAGTGGTTTATGAACAAACTTCTTTCACACTATGTTTGCGTATAACAAGACCTTTGACTCTAAAGTAGTCCTAGGTCAATATGACCTAATTTCACGGTTCAGTGATTTTCCTTTATATCTCGGCACTCAATTGGTATATGAACATACTTCTTTCACGATATGTATGAGTATGACAAGACCTTTGACCATAAAGTAGTCCTGGGTCACTGTGACCTAATTTCATGGTTCAGTGATTTTGCCTTATATCTCAACACTCAGTTGGTATTTTTTCATACTTCTTTCTGATTATGAATGAGTATGACCACACCTTTAACCCAAACATACTTATAGGTCAATATGACCTAATTTCATGGTTCAGTGATTTTGCTTTATATCTCAACAATGAATGGGTATATGATCATTTTTCTTTCACATTATGAGTAAGTATCACTAGACCTTTGACCCTGCAATACTTATAGGTCAGTGTGACCTTTTTTCACGGTTCAGTGATTTTGCCTTGTGTCTTGGCACTCAGTTGGTATATGAACACACTTCTTTCACAATATGAGTGAGACCTTTAAATCTTAGGTAGTTATAGTTAACTTTCATGGTTGTGATTTTGCCTTATTGCGTCAAGGCAAAAAGATGTGAGCATAATGCTTTGGGTTACTGGTCGGGTTTGGCCTTATGCTTGACAAAGGTCAGAAGCAGTCGAGCACGCTGTCCTGCGACAGCTCTTATTTTAATTTGTAATAAACCTAAGAAATTCATTTTGTAGTTTCTCAATGATTCTTGTATCCTCAAATGCCCAAATCTCTCATCCATAAAAGGCTATCGGTAATATAGTCTGCTCAAATAGCTGTATTTGTAAGTCAATGGAAAGGTTCAAGTTTCGAATTCGCTTCTACAGAAGATGTTATTATCATTTGCCATAAAAAAACCTGTCATCGCGTACATGTAACTGCTTGGCGAATTGCAATCGTACTTTTGGAGTTTTATGTTTATTTTTCTGAAAACAAAATGGTTCATTTGGAAAAAGGCAAATGTAAACATTGAATATCCTGAATCAAATACAATGTATTGGTTCCATGTAAAATGACAGGAACTTGACTTCGTCAAACTTTTATATTTTATTATATAGTACAATTGTTGAAATTCAAAAACACATATTTATATCATAAAAATACTAAATTATACATTTTTTTCTTTATCAAGTGGTATTGAAAACTCTTTAAACAAGTAAATATTTAAAGAGCAATAAATAAAAGCTTGTCACTTAAATTTATCTCCAATTTCATTACATAGTACGTAAAAACAATGCGCGGTCATTCCATACATAACAAGATATAATCAAATGTAAAATGCTTGATTATAGTTGTGGTATGAGAACTGATTATTATTTCGAAGCATGAAAATGGCATTTACGAGTTTACACTAAACACATAAGGGTGCAGCAAATGGTTTTTACCCACTTGTCCTGGGCAAAAAAGTCAATATAGAGGGGTATGGCTACATTTTGGTCTGTAAATGTGTGTAAAAATATTTTGAAGCAGTATTTGACTTTTATTTCACTCAAGCAGTTGTTATTAATGATTTAAATTGATTTTTGTCAGGTCACATGACCTTCTGTATTTTTTTATTAGTGCAGAACTAACTTGCTGGGTTTTACCCTCGACCCCGGAAATCAGCTGTTCAAAAATGGCTCTTTTTTTGAAGTGGAATTTACTATGATAAGTCAACGGCTGGCAGGTATTCAAATGTGCATAGAAATAAAGCATTAGGGTGTATCTACACATGGGTATGCAGTTTATGGTCATTGCATGTGCCAGTGGCTTGTCGCACTTCAAGGAAAATGTGTCTTTTGGTGCAAAAATTGCCCTTATAGTAAGGGGGGTGGGGTAATGTTTACATTTGCACAGAGATGGTTCCAGTAAGCAGAAACTGTTTCTGTTACTTTAAGATTAATTGCTGGTCTATTTGTAATTGACTATGACTATATATGAAGGGCTATTAATGTTTTGTCTTGTTGCAAGGGGTAATTTATTGAGTAGCCGTCGTAAAAACTTTGGCCGGCCACTGGAAACCGTGTAGTGCCCCCTAAGTACACTAGGAATAAACACTCGGGACATGACACAAATAAATCTAAGGGGATGGTCCGAAAGTACGATCAGAACAGATACTGAAAATGTACCCGAAAAAAGGAGAATGCGACATTGAAATATATCGTAAAGGTCCAAAAGAACATGCCCAGAATGCTTACATATGACGTAATTGTGATTTGTGTGTTAGGTGCAAGATGAATACAGTTGTACAAAGATTATGACATCCAAACTGGAAGAATGGTAAAAAACAGAATCTGCCAAAAACATCAACAACATTATCCTTGAAATCGAAACGGAAAATAACTAATGCAAAACTAGGCAACCTAAATGAATTTACTCCTCACAATGAGTATTCCTTATTTTAAACTAAATTTTGACATAAAGAAGTTAAAAGTACTAGTAGACATCATCTGACCTAGAAAACCATACAATAACTGCTGTCATCAGACAAACAAACCATGGAGAATCTAGATGAGGTATATAAACCATCAACAAATGTTAAAAGAAACAACGAAATATTTACACTTATTAAAGGACATGAAAAGTACAAAAAAAAAAGATCGAAAACATGTCATAAGGTAAACAGGGAAAGTTACGCATTGAAGGTCAGAGAAAAACACATCCATAAAAAACTAAAAGAAAACTTTATATAACGGACAAAAATGTACACCAAGAAAACAACGGACAGAAATGGATATCACTCACAGATACAGTCTAAAACAGGGAAAGATACGAATAAAACATTCAAAACGAACTACATACACGTATAACGGTTAAACAGATACAGCAAGGATACACTGGATGAAAGTGGGTAAACACACACAGATATAGAAAAACGGGAACGGTACAGCTCCAATTTGACCTCGGACGAGTCAAAAGATCTACGAGTCTTCTTAGAAGCACGTAAAAGGATATTTGCATTGTAACAAATACTTACTGTGAGTGCAACCGAAGTGTAATGGAAAACTCGGAGTATTTCGTACTGATTTACCTTTCACGCGCTCCTTCATAAACTCGGCGATCTTTTGAAACGTCTGGGGTCAAAATCGAGCTATATACATTGTAGAATATGGTAAAAAGCACCAATTAGATATTCAAAACAAACTGCATACAACGGATAAAAAGACCAAATAGGGAATTGAGAGATAGAGAGACGCACACTAATAAAACGCTCAAACAAACGACATATAACTCATAAAATACACACCAAGAAAACGCTGGACCAAGATAAATTCACATATACAGTATACAGGGTAGGATAGAGAACACGCAAAGTAAACACTCAAAACAAACCACATATAACGAATAAAAAGGCACACTAAGAAAACACTGGACCAAAATGGATAAAATTCACAGATACGGTGACGTACCTATTGAAAATCCCAAGCCAAACATGGGTACAATTAAGAGGCCCAAACTTTTACAGAATGGTATCTGAAAGATAAAGATATTATTTTAACGACACATACACATACCTATAGCAAATCCTACACCAAACATTGGTGGTATTAACAGTCCGAAAGTTCTACAAAACGGAGTCTGAAACACAAAAATGTAATAACAGGGGTATTATACGATACAGAGCTCACTCCATTAGTCGAGGTCCCCTGTGGATTTACTATCCAGGGATTTTTCGGGCGTCACAAGGGCAAACATAAGGCACCATTGCCAATGGAATTTAGATTATTTTTTCCCAATCTGGCGAAAAGGAATCCTAATCACAAATGAAAATAGTTCCGTACACTTTTAA
This sequence comes from Rugalucina vietnamica, assembly GCA_964017185.1. Taxonomy (NCBI): domain Eukaryota; kingdom Metazoa; phylum Mollusca; class Bivalvia; order Lucinida; family Lucinidae; genus Rugalucina; species Rugalucina vietnamica. The sequence goes on along the minus strand of OZ024870.1, from coordinate 10,663,052 downwards.
ATACAAACTCTACTGTTACATGTTTTAATGTTGATTATTATGCATTATTTAATGATTCAAAGTTGATTCTCTAAATCAGTGTAAGGTATGATCAATTTTGAATGTTGTGAAAATTCCCCAATGCCATATTGTCATGATGTACGCCCATAATTGTCTCAATCAGAAAAGGACAAATGTCAATTTCCCAAATGTTCCTGGTATTTTTGAGATTGGGTCCATTTTTTCTTATGGAAAAGCCTTATTATTACCGAGAAACAAGAACCAAAAGACTCTGGGACAAAAGCAAAACACCACAAATGTAAATTCCAATTTCGAATTCTCGTATAAAGGTCAACTATTTTACAATGTTACATACGTTTTCATCTGAAAATTGTCAAACAACGTCTTGAAATCATGGCATATTGCATGTTTTCCTAACATTACTCACCACAAATAGACAGACACCGATGACGACCATGCCGATCATGGTGCTCAACCATCTTCCAATCTTAGACGCTACAGGACCAAATATGTTGGTGCCTATCAGGTAGGATATACTGGCTGGTAGGAACGCTACTCCTGCAAGTAAATGTACATTATGATGAAGGTGTGCTGTGTTCGAATTTTATCATGGTCTTCCACTTTGGAGGAATCCGGGTCGTTTCGCCCGTGGGTCGTTTCGCCGGGTCGTTTCGCCCTGAGTCGTTTCGCCCTGGTTTTATGGGTGGGTCGTTTCGCCCTTATTTAGGTGGGTCGTTTCGCCCGTGAGTTGTTTCGCCCGTGAGTTGTTTCGCCCATTATTTTTATTATTATTACTATTATTACTATTATTATTGAATTTTTTGTTGTTGTTGTTGATATTGCTATTGTTGATGATGCTGATAGGTAGGTAGGTAGGTAGGTAGGTATAGGTAGGTAGGTAGGGAGGTAGATGGTAGGGGTAGTAGGTAGGTAGGTAGATGTAGGTAGGTAGGTATGAGTATCCTGACGTATCTTGTTAATATAATAAATATTTAAACATTTTAGCGCTTCCGCTTCTGTGGCTTTTAATGTTGTAGAAAAATCATACGGAAGGAAGGAATGAAAAAGGAAGGAAAAAGGATAGATAGATAGATAGATAGATAGATAGATAGATAGATAGATAGATAGATAGATAGATAGATAGATAGATAGATAGATAGATAGATAGACAGACAGACAGACTGACAGACAGACATACAGACAGACAGACAGACAGACAGACAGATAGATAGATAGATAGATAGATAGATAGATAGATAGATAGATAGATAGATAGATAGATAGATAGATAGATAGATAGATAGATGTGGTTTTTCTGGTATTTCGACAGTCCGTTAAACTTATCTCAAACAATTAACAGAAGTGTAATATTTGTCTAAGTCAATTGATTAATGTGATAATCCATTAATAAGTTTACGCCTTTAATCACACGTTAGGTGACAATAATCGTGTTTGTCAATTAAAGGCGATGTGTGAATGCTTTGTCTTTGGCGGTGACCGATGGTCGACATTCTTGAAGAAATGTTAAAAGGTAAAAGAACAAAACGTGGCTCCGACCTTAAGCACAAGAAAAAACAAATAAAAATAAAATTGACTTTCGTTCAATGCCGTTTAAGGAGCTAGCGTTTTTCGCTGACGTCAAGCGTAAAGTGGTCAAACACACAGGCATGTATATGATTACAGCTACAAATGTTAGGGTTATTTTTACACCAGTCCGTGTTTATTTATTGCGTTTGTAAACTTTCGAATTCGTTTCATTTTACACGCAAAAATGAAAGTTTTTATTCATAAACGTTCATGTGACGAAATATCTTCTATTCTAGAAGAAATAATCATCATCACAACCAATTTATAGCAAGGCGTTTTCAAAGTCCTTTAGTATATATACCCAAAAGACAGTTATGAATGATCAGCCCAAGACATATCCTTAGGTTATAAATAACAAATAATACACCAGATTACACATTTGGGCATAGTAAAAAGATAAGGGCGAAACGACTCACCAAATAGGGGCGAAACGACCCACGGGCGAAACGACCCAGGGCGAAACGACCCAGGGCGAAACGACTCACGGGCGAAACGACTCACGGGCGAAACAACTCACGGGCGAAACGACCCGGGACCCTTTGGAATATAGGATCTCATATATGTATATAAACTACGCCTATACCGCCTATGCGGTGATATTATACACAATACAAGCTGACATTTAACAATTATTTTTTTGTTTAGCTGTTTATTATGACCATTGTAGGTCCACAAGTTTGTTGAGGTATACGAAACTGCCAGACTGACTAAATATAGTCAAATTGTCTATAACGTCTTAGATTGGTGAAACATAATCATTGGTAAAGTCAACATTTAAAACGACTATTTCTGCCCACTTTAGATTTATCACCTTGTTTCCATTCATCAGCTCCCATAACTTTCCTCATCCATATGGGTAATGAAGGTTCCATCATTGCTATACCCATGTTGGCGAATGTAATAGAACCTGAAAGAAAAATATTGTACGAGAACGACTGTTAGAAATGGAATAAAAATTAGAACATAAAACACGATGAAAATCACGTTTTAATTTTGTCAAACCCAGAAACCATTTGCATGTCCTGCAGCTGGTAAAATAAAAAGAAAACACAACTTACGGTTATTTGAAATGTTCAAACTACACCTTTAGACGCTGGAAGTAAATTGTATTCCTTTACCTGCTGCAATAAGAATATATGGATCTTTGAGAAGTTCCGTGTAGCCTGTCCCCTGTTGTGATTCAGGTTGAAAAGATGGCTGCAGAGCAAATAACTGTAAAGCTGCAATAGAGGTGAACGAGAGATGAAATGAGCCTGTGTGTTAGAAAACCAACAATTTGGGTTTTTGACCAGGTCCAACACAAACCAGGCTGTACAGTCACAGAAGATGGTTAGAGGCTGGAAATTTTGGATTTAAGAAGAAGAGGGATTGTATTATCCGTGTAGCGAAAAACAAAGGCGCTGATCAGCTTCGCGGTTACCGCGAAGCTGATCTGCGCTTTTGTTTTCGCTCAAGCATTTTGTTGGTTTTCTTATGCAGTGGATCAAATAGTGTTTATGTCCTTCTTTTCATGGTTAGCACACTTTGCTCTTTCACTTTGGAATTCTTTGAGGTTAGGCGCCTGTAAAACTATATCGTTTAAGCCTCCCTCCCCGGTAATTTTATGTTACTGATCGTTCCAAGTCGATACTTCTAAAGTGGTTCCAATTGTTTTATGTATTTGACTTTTTGTGCTGTTTGACCATATGTATGTATTCATGTTTTATTCAACTTTGGGTGGCTGAGTGGCCGCCTATTGGGAAGTAGCTCGGCTGACAAATATGTTTTCTTAGTGTAATCATGTGATTGTTTTTTTAGTTTTTCCCACCTCGATTTTTAGAGTGGGAATTTCTTTCTGATTGCACCATTTTAAAATGAGTCCTAGCAACCAAACACAATGCAGAGACATCTGTTTTATATGAAACATACAATTCTAAAAGACAATCTCCTGAAATCACTTTACACTTTTTGCTACGCATATCACATTCATAATATAAATAACGACGCTTCCATAGCCAGCTGCTAATGGACTACTGAAACCAGATCTTCACTGTACACTTCTTTTACGAAACCACTTTCGCTCTAAGGTTTAACAGGGACAGATTGTCCATTGTCTACATAGAAACATATATTGACTATTCTCCACATTTCTGGAAAACAAATGACGTTGACCTAGATAAAATGTTTAATATCAAGACTGTCTTCTCTTCAGTTACTCGGATAATCACTAGATCCTGGCGTCGCTCAAATAAAAGTAAACATACATAATCTATGCCTAATACTATAATGTTATGAACTATTGTAATGTTTCTAAAATTATTACAGGCGATGGAAGTTATGTCATGACAATCACGCTACAACTACGGCATGAGAAACTGGTAGAACCGCCTATGGCGGTCAGCCAGTCTGTTGGAGTTTACATGTACTTACCACCGTCAAATAAAGCGAGCGCTGCTAGTATGAGGAATGGTGACTCTTTACCCGCAAACTGGTACATGATACCACCAAATGGAGGACCAACTGAAAGGAAGCGCTATAGATATTAAAGGTACACATCAATGATGATAACACGAAAACATGCACAAGTATTATGAATTTATAGCTATGGTAGTGTATATATAGAATTGATTTCAATTTCACATCAAAGAGTTCTTCATTTGTGTATGGGTTTAAAAGGAATTCAGACCATAATTCAACATAACGATTCCAATTTTAACAAAAGAGAAAACCCCTTAATCATACTGTTCATAAAATACAGCGAACCATGTTATGTCAAATGATGGCGAGATAGAATAACTAGCTATATGAACCATCTTCGCAGTAATATAGTAATATTTTCGCTTATGGTAAATGAGCCGCCGTATGGCAAAACCAACAATCTGCATAGGCGAAAACAAAGCCGCAGATCAGCTTCGCAGTAACTGCGAAGCTGATCAGCGCCTTTGTTTTCGCTTCACGGATAGTAAAATTCTCCAAAATTTCCAGTCTCTAGCCATCTTCTGTGCTTTTACAGGCCGGTTTGTGTCAGACATGGTCGGAACCCAAATTGTTGGTTTTCTCACGCACAGGCCCAAATGGTTCAAATAGACAAGCTGATCTTACTGAGAACTCCCAGGGCCAGACCACCCAGAGCTATACCCATAGCGCGTCCTCTCTCGTCATCATCTTGATAATGTACAGCCAACATTCCCATACCTACAACACCCGGCATAAGGTCATTAAAATCATGTAAAGTATATGACAATCGTTAAAGATAAAGCTACTGTCAACAGGCTAGAAGAGTATCACATTTGACAGTGTACGGCTAACATAACCTGACTACTATAGGCAATGCAGGTTTTAACATCATTAAAGCTATCGTGTTCATTGGTGATAGACATGGTTTAATATTTTCAAACTTAATATTATACTGACGCAAAAATAATAAATGGTGTAGTACATTTTTTAACAGTGGAAATCCATTCCAGCTGACACTGATTGGATGAACCATTATTGCTCTTTAAACACGCCCGGACGGAATTAAACATACCAGCTACTGACGAACATGCTGATCCTATTCCTTGGAAAGCCCTGGCAACAAATAATACTGCATATGTTTCTCCAAATGCAAATACTGAAACAAAGCACATACGTAGAGTGATACCAGTGACAGTGAACTGAAACTGCTTGCGAGATATAATTGAGCCGCCACATGGGAAAACCAACAATTTGCCTAGGCGAAAACAAAGGCGCAGATCAGCTTCGCTGATCAGCGCCTTTGTTTTCGCTACTCGGATAGTACAGTTCCTCTTCTACTTAAATCCGAAATTTCAAGATTCTAGCTCTTTTCTGTGCTTGTACAGGTCGGTTGGTGTCGGACCTGGTCGAAAACCACATTGTTGGTTTTCCCACGAGGTGGCTCAATTAAAATGTGCAGTCTGATGTGCCTGAAGAAATGAATTACAAGTTTCACTCGACTGCCGGTTACGATATAAGTAGGAGTGAAATAAAAATCAAATTAAAATATATTGTGTTAACAAAGAAACAATACTTTCAAAAATAAGTGTGTATATAAGCATTTTCAGTTAATCAATGCAGTAGTGGTTCAAGTGTGTCCAGTTCTTATATTGCATACTTATGATGCTAGTACCTCCAAAGAAAGCAATGCATTAACTGAAATGTATGCTGTACACGAGTACTTACTAATGGTAGAAGTCATCATAATTACAAATCCTACAAACATTGGAATGGTATAACCTATTCTGAAAAAAGAAAGAAACAGAAAGTTCAGAGAAATATAGAATAATGAGTTAGTTAGTTAGTTAGTTAGTTAGTTAGTTATTAGGACACAGAAATATAGTTCTCGACAACCCAGCATCAGAAGAATATTATGTTATCCGCATTAAGGTTGTATATTTTAGTCTTTATATTTTCTGAGAAAAACATCAAATCTGCTATTTTATCGTATTTGCAATGTTTCTGTATAATTTTAGATTATATTTTGCCTGACTAATATTACAGATTCGTCTTTTACTAACATTACAAATTGCCCTGTTATGTAAGTGGGGTTTTATATTTGATCCCATGTTCATTACCAGACTGATATTTTTTCATAGCAGTTAGTATATGAGCCTCCGCATGGAAAAACCAACAATCTGCATAGGAGAAAACAAAGACGCAGATCAGCTTCGCCTTTGTATTCGCCACACGGATAGTACAATTCCTCGACTTTCTAAATACAAAATCCAGCCTCTAACCATCTTCTGTGACTGTACAGCCCGGTTTGTGTCGGACCTGGTCGGAACCCAAATTGTTGGTTTTCTCACGCACAGGCTCAAATGTAATTCCTTTAATTCATATCGTCAGATTCAGCTTACATACCTCAAAGTCTAGAACCAACCACAATGCTTACCTATTAGTTATTGGTCCTACAAATGGATTGAACAACATTTGCATCAAAGCTTTAGAACCAAACATAATTCCGGCCTTGACATTGGCATCACCATATTCCTCGTATTCTTCTTGTCTTGACTTGTCTTTCAGAATCCTTTCAGCAGTTTCATTCACTTCTTGTTGCTGTTCACATATCACTTCATAATCATCATAACTGACGTCAAAATCAACGTCAAAATTTGGCCCCGAGAAGGCCGTATCGTTAGTTCTATTATTACAGATTTGTCTATATATAATACCGGATGTGTCGTTAAGTATATCCTTGGGATTCTCTGCTGCTGCTTCTAGCTTTAGGATAAAATTTGGAATAATAGGCACTGAAATAGAAACACAAACAATGACTGGCTAAATGTGAACATTTATGCTAAGCGATTAACCAAATCAAAGTCGGCATGCTTCGGCTACACGGTACATTTTCATACCAATCGCTTGGGTGTCATATTTAAAGATCCAACGTTTGTCTCGGCGTTATTCACTGTTTCGTTTCATTGTAGGTGATAAGGACAAAATGTTTCGCACCACTCTTAACAGTTGAGGATTGTCCCGTTTCCTTTGGAAAGAGGAAAATATAGATATGGATTCCCGTTCACCATTAGCGTTTTTCACTTGGACGCACGTTCTAAATATCATGCGTTTTTGTTAAAAGGCTCAACACTAACATACGCATCTGTTGTACAGTTACTTGGTCAATGAGTAATGCTTAACGCAACTCAACCTGTGAAAGGCTACCAGATAACATAACTCTTCATTGCATTCTAAGAGTTATACAAATGCAATGACATTTCTCAGAAAATGCTTGTTGACACGTATGCTTTTACATGACAGTATTTTGCACTCAAGAATTTCACCTGAAAGTTGAACTTATTCTTCTATTTAAGACATCAGATCACGAATACTTCCACTTTTATTAACAGAAACTGTTAGCATCGATCAAATCGTAAAGATTCATTAAAGTATTACCTTAGAGTTTGCGCTTGAATTGCTCTTTTATGACAAAGTTTTATTAGAAGTTTGTGCTCTTTATTACAGAACTAATAGAATAATTCTGTATTTGCACACAAGAAAACCCAACAAAAACTTTGATATCACACAAGGCTGCATTTCACCCTGGGCATAGGTCGTGCTACACAAAGACGGTGTGATTTTTTTTCTATCTTGTGTCATCATTGCACATTATCATGCTTATTGTGTTAAGTGAAGACCGTCTTCAGACTCTATGATCCCAAATATTCGGTAAGTGCTGAAGTTATTTTAATCTGTCGTGCTAAAAGGGACATATTCTTAGCAATAATGTGTTGGCATACAAGCAACTAGCAGCAATAACATCGCCACGTAGGAGTTAACAACATAGTCTCAGGTCTGGCCACACTATTTTTAGAAACTCTAGTCCTATCAAAATCATATTGATCATAGCACAGCTTCTTTAATCAATTATCCAGGTGGATTCTAGTTAACATGTAATTAATGCAACAACTAAGAACTGGAAATTGCGCAATATGGTCCATACAACCTCACTTTGAACGTTTTCACTGCTTCCAAAGGATCAAACTTTTATATTTTATTTGTCATGACTGCAGCTGGTGTTGTGCCGTGTGGCGGCCCTAAAAAAAGATCTCCCCGTACAACATCCATAGTGCAGATTATATTTTTATTTCTGTCTTTTGAGATCACTTAGAGTATTCAAAGTTTTTAAATAACTGTACGTTTAGAGCCATCTTCTACACAAGGTTTTAATTATTTGACTCCATTTAAGCTTGGACTTCTCTTCTATAAATGTTTGAAACTGCGGTATATTTATCTGGTTTTCGTCAACGGCTTCTAAAGGGTCACTGGTGAGGTTCAGTACCCGAAATTGCGCAATATGGCCCACACCGCCGCCCCCAGCCCACTTTGAATGTTTTCACTGCTTCCTAAGGATCTTGCATAAATATCTTATTTTATCCATCGTCTTTTTGTCTTAAAGAACCAAAATAACAGCAATGTAACCTTATTGATGAATTCGGCGATTTTAAGCAATATTTATGCTGGCCGCGTTGAAGCCCTGGGAATACAAGCCAAATAAAACTTCGCGACAGAAATGAATGAAAGTATATTCTGAATGTAAATTTGCCATTTATTTTGTGCACAAATTAGTTTTATTATTGCTTTTACAGAAAAACATTTTCATAATTATAATGAGTCAAAGACTAATTTTATTATTTTTCCACAAAATCCTCATCTAACAGTGTGGCACTGAAATACAGTATGGACAGGATAGTCACGGAAGCAAAATGTAATTTATCTGCTAATTGCTTGCATCTGATTTATTGCTATAAAATATTTGAAAAGAAATAAACAGCAAGTCATGCTATAAAATTTAATACAACTATACTAACCTACAGTAGTAAGTAACATATTGTCAAGAAATATGGCAATGAAGACTATGACAAGGACTAGCTTCCTGGAGCCTCGTAGATTTAGACATGATTCTTTGAACTTCTTTATTCTGTTTGTGGTTACGTCAAGAAACGTCATACTCTGATTGACATCAGATCCTGAAAAAAGTAAATTCTGAATCATTACCAAAACTTGCTATAAAATTAAATACAACTATACTAACCTACAGTAGTAAGTAACACATTGTCAAGAAACATCAGGAAAACATGTCCGTGAATTGTTTACCCTTTTAAACCCCACTTTTATATAGCAAAACTGGGGTATGCAGGGGTATACCTATTTTTCTTATTTTTGTCCGAAAACATAGATTGTGGGTACTCGTTAGACGTGTACCCACAATCTATGTTTTGAGCAAAAATAAGAAAAATATCAACATTTTTCTGGTGAAATTTTCAATTTTTGGTACTGAAAAAAATCTCTATATATTGCATGGGCAAGTTTTCGTAATGATATGGCAATAAAGACTATGACAAGGACTAGCTTCCTGGAGCCTCGTAGATTTAGACATGATTCTTTGAACTTATTTATTCTGTTTGTTGTTACGTCAAGAAACGCCATACTCTGATTGACATCAGATCCTAAAAAAAAAGTGTTAAATCATTACGAAAACATGCCCATGTATTATACATCTTTTCCCAAGGTGTGAAAATTGAAAATTTTCAGTAGAATATTTTTCTTATTTTTTGCTCAAAACATAGGTTGTACACGTTAGAACTGTCTCGGCGAGGTGGTTTTAACGAGTACAGTTCAACCTCATTATAACGCACCATACTATAGTGCGGTTTTCAATATAATGCGGCTATGTTATGTCTCCCAAATTGATTATTTTGCTATCTGTCTATTGTAAATAACCTTATTATAACACAGTTTCACTTATAACACGGACTGTTTCTATGGACCCCAAAGACAACATTATAATGAGGTTGACCTGTACCACAATCTGTGTTTTGGGCATACTCCAGTTTTGCTATATAAAAAGGGGTATACATTACACGAACATGTTATCCTGATGTTCTTAATGGTGCCATATTTTGCAATCGCTGAAACAATATTTCCAAATTATTTTGTGACATTTGTCATATATTTTCAACAAAGTAAATTGTAAAATACCCTTTAGAAACGTCATAATGTGTTTCCATCATTTATATTCATTTTGAAGCAGAATAAAAATTTATAGTTTTACTCGTGTAAACCTTTTATTTTGCATTATTCATTGTCTCGTGGCATACTCTAATTAAGAAACTTGAAACATCATGAAAACATGTCCGTGAAATGTGTACCCCCCTCAAACCCCACTTGAATATAGCAAAAATGGGTATGCAGGGGTATACCTATTTTTCTTATTTTTGCTCAAAAACATACATTGTGGGTACTCGTTAGAACCGCCTCGGCACCCACAATCATTGTTTTGAGCAAAAATAAGAAAAATAAAAATTTTCTACTGAAAATTTTCATTTTTTACAACTTTAAAAGTTTCTGTATATTGCATGGGCATGCTTTCGTAATGAAATTGTATGATGTCTGATTAATTGTAATGCATTTTGTCGTAAACGTATAATCAACGCATTCTGCATTTATATTAAAACAGCGGGTACTGCAACAGTGCAATGTAAACATAATTGATTTCATAACGATAGTCAAACAATGAATGTGCACAATAACTCTGTTTTGTCTCTTTTGCATGACGAAATTCAAAATGATGCCGGTATAATCATTTGTATGGGGTAATGCGAATACCATTCCGCGGGAAAATGTAGTGACATTTGAGCCGCCTCATGGGAAAACCAACAATCTGCATATGCGAAAACAAAGACGCAGATCAGCTTCGCGGTAACCGCGAAGCTGATCAGCGCCTTTGTTTTCGCTGCTCGGATAGTACAATTCCTCTTCTTCTTAAATCCGAAATTTCAAGCTTCTAGCTCTTTTCTGTACTTGTACAGGCCGGTTTGTGTCGGACCTGTTCGGAAACCACATTGTTGGTTTTCCCACGAGGCGGCACATTTATTTATTAGGACAGGAAATTTAGCCATGAAGACGGCATATAATGTCTCGGCCATTGCCTTTTACGTGCTGGTCTTCAGTTGCCTAGCAACCGTTGCAGTGGCAACATGGTTAATATTTTCACAGTTGATGTCAGTCCATACATATGCAGGTACATGTAAATATAATTTAAATACACCTTAGATTTTGTTTAATGAGGCCATTGAGGCTGGAAATTTTGGATTTAGAAAAAGAGAAATAGTACTATTCGTGTAGCGAAAACAAAGGCGTGATCAGCTTCGCAGTTATGCCGAATCTGATCTGCTCCTTTGTTTTGGCATATGCAGATTGTTGGTTTTCTCATGAGGCGTCTCAAAATGTTGGGGCTATAAATAAGTGTACAATATTGTTTTAAGTAAACTTATTAGTACAGTATGGACGTGTGGCGTTTATATTGCTGATTTTCTTCATTTCCACGACAACACAATTGGTTTTGAACTTAAAGTATGTTCTTCGCCATTTAAAGTCTTTTTCGAACAGATATAAAATGCGTTTTGTAGGCAGTTTAGTATTAGATTTCCAGACCTGTCAGCCCTAGACGTGATATTTGCATGTAATGAGAAAGATATGCATCCGCGAGTAAAAGACACCGCGATTAGAATATCGAACCGTTTACAATTAATCCTTTGATTTTCTTCAAGACTAGAGAAAATGTCTTGTTTTAATGCCCAATTACAACTTCCTAAACGGCAGCGTTTAGCTGCAATGTAGAACGCCTGGCAAATAATGCCATTTCAGCAACTTCCCTAGTTATTGAACAGTTGTTATGCAGTATTTTATGTCAACTGGTGTACTTTTTTGTTACGTAATAATGTGAATGTACCTATGCTTTTATCTTGCCTCATTTTGTTCAGCTGAGTTCAGTAGTCATCACGATATGCAATTCATTATAATAGTCATGATTTTGCTCCTTTTATCATGTTTATTTATTTATTTTTTCCTATTTATATCAATAATGAATGTCAAATTTACAGAAGGATAAAAAATGGCTTTAAATTCAATGTGGTGTTTTGAACGAAGACGCACTTGACGTAACAAGTTATAGAATGAAACTGCAATCCAAACGAAGTAGGCGGCAAATGAAATTATCATGTCCTCATGTTTTTTTTTTTTATATTTCTACCTTGCGTGACCTGTGTCGTAGAGCAATGATAAAGATACAAATTCGCATGAATGTAATAAATTGATGGCGAGATATTTCGCATGCAAAAGTTGATGGTGAGATAATTATAGTGATATTCCAATGCGTCCAAGAACTATAACATTAGAGCCTGTGCGTGAGGAAACCAACAATTTGGGTTCCGACCAGGTCAGACACAAACCAGGCTGTACAGTCATAGAAGATGGTTAGAGGCTGGAAATTTTGGATTTAGAAAGTAGAGGAATTGTACTATCCATGTGGCGAAAACAAAGGCGCTGATCAGCTTTGCGGTTACCGCAAAGCTGATCTGCGTCTTTGTTTTCGCCTATGCAAATTGTTGGTTTTCTCATGCGAATGCTCATTATTCCATAGATAGATATTCGCAAGACTATGCTTTTAAACGATTCATATGAGCTTTAATGCTATGTGTATTTTTGCAATTTACATATATATCGCATATATTTTCGCATATATCAATTTTACATGTACATGCTTGATGCAAAGTCTTAATGATTCTATAGAACTGAAATGCAGTTCATAGTTCCATTAACAACATTGTGTCACGCGACGTCGTATGATCCAAACTCGACGTCATCAAAACCATGGCTCTCACCAATGAGATTAGACGTTTTAAACGCCGTGAGGTCATCGATGCCATTCCGTTGTTTGAACACACACACACACACACACACACACACACACACACACACACACACTATTTAATTGTAAATGTGATCACCTTGATATTTTTTCAACAAGCAATAGAGAGAAATGAATGTGAATATAAGCAATGAGTTTAATTTTTCTGATGCTCATAGAGCTATGAACCACAGTGGGTCGCCAGCAAAGCTTTCAGGAACCCCTTCGCGGGTTCATTCACTTTGCACGCAACCCACTGTAATTCAAAGCTCCATGAATACCAGAAATATGAACTTCATTTCTTAAATAATATTTGAGCCCCGACACAGACCGGTTTGTACAAGCACAGAAAAGAGCTAGAAGCTTGAAATTTCGGATTTAAGTAGAAGAGGAATTGTACTATCCGAGTAGCGAAAACAAAGGCGCTGATCAGCTTCGCGGTTACCGCGAAGCTGATCTGCGCCTTTGCTTTCGCATATGCAGAGTGTTGGTTTTCCCATGTGGTACCTGTTCGGAAACCACATTGCTGGTTTTCCCACGAGACGGCTCATTTATAAATCAATTGGTCATACATGTATACCAGAACTTTGTTCATCTCATGACCGAGGCATTTGCCGACTGAAGTTAGTTGGTTCTGCTGCAAAGTCCTGTTATTCTGCATCTATATTTATGTCCGGGTGTTATCAGGTTGCAAACTTCGCTGATCACGTGTTCGAACGTGAGCCTCATTACAATTTTCAAAAAGTTTTCAAATCGATTTATTTTAAACGAAATTTAGTTTTTACTTTAAGAGACAAAATTTAGTACATGTCTAAACATCACGGTAAACACTGATCTGTACGGAAGCGTATATGTGCACCGTGTTGTTGCTTTAGTTGGCATCATCTCGACTCTGCGTTTGTCGATTTGATTAGTTGATCTACCACATCTCGACAAATTAATGTCTAGATGTCGAGTTGAAATGATTCAAATCGATATACTTCCATTCTGATAGGATTTAAAGTTGCAATAATCTTTTCGGATAATCGAATTGATTATGTTAATCGTCTAGAATTATCTTGTGAAACATAATCATAGTGTTATCTTTATTTAAATAGAGATGATTACGTCGAAATAACACATTGTAACAAAACAGTTTGAAGTAAATTTCGCACCGATCAGAGTTATATTGCAATACACTTTTCGACTTATCCAACTGATTTTATTAGTCGATATAAGTTGTATAATAACATAATACAAGTAATACCTGTATCATGCAACAACTGAAAGTAAGGTATCGGTTGGTACCTCTCGCAAACAACAACTGACTTGCCGGTACCTGTAGACTACCAGAACTGACAATAGGGTAGCGGTATATACCTGTAGCCTACTACAGTTGATAGTAGGGTACCTGTAGTTTCCTGTAGCCTACCACATCTTAAAGTAGGATACCGGTCAATACCTTTAGCCTACCACAACTGATAGTATGGTACCAACAGATACCTCTAGCCTATCACAATTGATAGAAATATATTGGTAGGTAACTAGCATACCACAGCTGACAGTCCATACCGGTAAGTACATGCTGATTCCATGACATTGACATGCTTTACTTGCAACCGACAGTTTAGAGCCAGAATTAGCCTAGTCAGCCATCAAAGAACTCACCAACACACACGAACCTATTCAAGAAATAATGATGGTCTTTCTCATTAGTGAGAGACGAACGAGCAGGGTAGGTACATGTAGCCTACCACTACTGAAGCATACCGGCCAGTAACTCTAGCCTTTCTATCAGTTTCGATAGGCTAGAGGTATCTGTTGGTACCCTACTATCAGTTGTGGTAGGCTAAAGGTACTGACCGGTATCCTACTTTCAGTTGCGGTAGGCTACAGGAAAGTACATGTCCCCTACTGTCAACTGTGGTAGGCTACAGGTACCTGCCGGTCAGTTGTTGTATGCGAGATGTTTCAACCGGTACCATACTGTCAGTTTTTGTATGCTACACGGGTCAGCCAAGATCAGATGATTTTTTTTTATTTTATCAAGTGTAATGCAGTTGTGTAACAAATACTTCAACACTAACATACTTAAATTGAATTGCAGGATGTCAGAATCAAGTATCTCTCCCTGGTCTAAAAATTTCATGTTGATTGGACAAGCCATTTTTCATAGTTTAAGTTTAAATAGCCAAAAATATCCCCCAAATAGGTGTTATACTGGGACAAAAGTTTCATTAGAATATAGGGTGGAATAGATCAAAACTCTGGTTACCATGGCAACGGAAAGGTCACATTGGGTTATAATGCCGAAAACAATGTTTTCTTATTTTCTAGCTAGCTAATGGTCTGATTCTGTTCAAACTTTTTTGTAGCCAGGATATACACATCAGCTTTAATTATATAAAGTTTCGGCCAAATCTGATTCCTAAGTAAGGAGTTAGCTCCCCGTTTCACCATTTTTCAGGTTGAAATCGTGTTTTGGATACAACGGAATTCTGGGACATAGTATGATAAACAGGTACATATTTTCCGAAACTGTTTAACCTATAGAATTTGGAAAAAGTGAAATAAAGCCTAGGGCGCAACTTTGACAAAAACTTCTAAAAACTGGTGAAACAAACATTTGCATCTGATCGTAGCTGAAACATACAGGTATCTATCGGTGCCCTTCTGGTTTCATTATGTTATTATACGACTTAACCAATATCGACTAATAAAAATCAGTTGGATAAGTCGAGAAGTATATTGCAATATAACTCTGATCGGTGCGAAATTTATTTCAAACTGTTTCATTACAATGTGTTATTTCGACATAATCATCTCTAGAAGTTGCATTATTTAAATAAAGATAACACTATGATTATGTTTCACAAGATAATTCTAGACGATTAACATAATCAGTTCGATTATCCGAGAAGATCATTGCAACTTTAAATCCTATCAGAATGAAAGTATATCGATTTGTGTCATTTTAACTCGACATCTAGACATTAATTTGTCGAGATTTGGTAGATCAACTAAACAAATCGACAAACCCAAAGTCGTGTTTGCGCCAACTAAAGCAACAACACGGTGCACATATACGCTTCCGTAGATCTGCTACGTGGATGCACAGGTTGGCTTAGTCAGCGGTTTATTTATTCATTTTTTTTTATTTTCCCTAGAAACGCAATGTCATATGTTTACAAAGACAATGACGAATTTAGTTAACGGATGCTTGATGATTATAAAACAAATACGAAACGAATAATTCAAGATAAAATACATCTAATGCAAACGGCGACCATATCGCGAACATTTGCAGTATTTCATTAACGAACAGTGATAAATCATCAAAGCGAGTTATTCAATTTAAATATTGCCCTACTAAACAAACATACTAAATCAAAATTTTGTTTCTGAAAATAGATATCTGAAACTGTAACTGAGCCGAATCAACTCAAAAGATCAAAAAGGACCAAGGTATTCAGATTCGATTTCTCACCAATAAATAATGCAATGTCGTGCAAACCTATTCAATTAAGGATTGAAAGTCAGATTTTTAGCTTTCAGTGGATTACGAGAAACATTTGGAACAGCCAAAACGCCAAAACTTTCGCGCTTAACGTCATGGTAATATGCTACCGACGTCACACCAAAATGGGTTAAAAAACAACGTCACTGGCTGACTATGACGTCACTCCGCCCATAGGCGATGTTTTCATCGGGAAATGAAGAAAATCAAGTTTGACTCTTTAATCAAAGACAATTGCGATGAAACTAAATATTTTGGAAATGATTTTCATTTTGGCTATGAACCGCAGTGGGTCGCTTGCAAAGTGAATGAAATCCCAAATGTATTTACATTTCTCTCTGTGGCTTGTTGAAAAATTATCAAGGCGATCACATTTACATGCACATAGAGAATTTACACACACGGTTTGTTCAAACAGCGGAAAGGCATTGTTGACGCCATGGCGTTTACAACGTCAAGTCACATTGGTGAAGGCAATATTTTTGACGTCACGTTTGGCTCATTTGACGTCGTGTGACACGATGTTGTTCATGGAAATATGAATCGCATTTCAGTTCTATAGATTCATTAAGACTTTGTATCAAATATTTAAAAAGGAATAAACAATAATGGAAATTGTATGCTCAAAATTTAAGGAACAAGAGACATACATGTATCTAACAAATGCCATGTGCGCTCATCCTAGAATCGATCATGATTCTTAGCAGTCATTAAGTCTGTCTGGCCTTGACCGAGTGTGCAATGGATGTATGCATGTTTAGGAAAGGACAATCGGGATCAGTAACTGCACAACTGATCAGCGCCTTTGTTTCCGCTACACGAATAGTACAATACCTCTTCTACCTATTTCCCCGATTTCAAGCTTCTAGCCTATTTCTGTGACTGCACAGGCCGGTTTGTGTCGGACCTGGTCGGAAACCCCGAAGACCGTTTTTAGCGTCGATGCTCATACGTGTTTGTACACGACATTTGTAAGTATTTGTGCTGATGTGACTTTGTGGCCATATTGTCAGAATCCTATTGATTCCAGTTATAAATGTGATAAAACCCCGTGCCACTATTAACTTGCGTCGATTAGATAAATATTTTCTAATTGTTTCTTTTATTTTCGAGGACAAATCCGGAATGCAATGATGATTTGAGAGCTTCACATTTTTCGCTGAGCTCATGTCTGTAACTAATAACATGTCCGTTAAACAAAATCTAAAATAATTGTATGAAAATCACACTTAAGCATTGAAAAATACTACACAGATGAGTTCGCTTTGAAACAATAAATTGTTTTGTGTTGATATATTGTCAAGAATGGTGAAATTTGTTCATATCCATGAGAATAATCCATTTCTTGCTATCTCATGCTAATTAAGATAAAACCAACTATGAATGAGATGACGCAATGTCATCAAAGTCATTACCCAAAGTCTTTAATGTCGAATGGACTTGCCTATCTTATCATTTTGGCGAGTCCACTTTCAATACCCTGCCTAGAATGTCCGCGAGGGCGTATGGCAGTATATAGAGATAGATAGAAAGCACATGCAAGCAAGCACAAGCCATCCCCAGAATAGCAGAAATAAATGTCAAGGCCGCATCAAAACGATGATTGTCAGCTTTGACAACTCCAACCCACCCTATATCAAACAGGCGTCCATGGCGAGGCGGTTCTAGCGAGTACCCACAATCTATGTTTTGGAGCAAAAATAAGAAAAATAGGTATACCCCTGCAAACCCCAGTTTTTCTTTATAAAAACGTGGGGGTATAAGGGGGTATCCTTTTCATGGGCACGTTTTCCTGATGGTTTTATGGACACTCATCTTAGACGTTCCCATTGTCTTAACACAAATCCTTGAGATTTATTCAACAAATTACATGAAATTCTAATTTCTGCGGGATACATATCTATCACCGTATGCAAATGTCTTTTCGAGAGCAGAACATACGCTTTGAATAAGATGTCTGAGTAGAGAGGAAACTTAAATATTCATTTGTTTTGGTACATGGCATCATTCAAACACCAATTTATATAAAAAGGTACACGTAGGCAATGATCAAGCGCAATCAGAAAGAAATTTACACTCCAAAACCCGAGGTGGTAAAAAACTAAATTGGCAATTAGGTAAAAACTAAATTGACAAAGTTATTGATATAAATAAATCATTTATGATTACGAGAAAGTCATGTTTATTACTATATGACTAAAATGGTCCATTTCTGACTAAAATGGTCCATTTCCGACGAGACCCCATCTAACGAATATGAAAATTCGAAAATAACAGATGGCGCATAGTTTTGAAAAAATCCAACGTCCCTGATGGGAATCGAACCCGGATCGCTGGGGTAGAAATGCAATGCTCTAACCACTGAGCCAAATGCTCTAACCACTGAGTCAAATGCTCCAACGTCAGAGATTGTACTTATATGATTTATTGTTTCGAATAGCTGTGCTATTTATAGAAGCTACGCACCATGTAATCTGCCAACCCAACCTTAATGAATGAAGATGCAATGGGACATAACAGCATCTAGCTGCAATATTGTGACTTTGACACCCTTGAAAACGAGGCTTAATGAACAACTCAGAAAAGACCGTACATTCCAACGACTTCCTAATATATCTGTCAGTAAAAAAAGACGACGACCGACTAGAGAATTTGCATGCAGATGAAACGAGAAACATCTTTAAAAAAGATAATTGTCGAAGATTAATATCTGTTCTGTAATAGGGTACAGGATGCATGATGTACATTTTATTTATGCTTTATTCTAAAATATAAATTGTTGATAGTGCATAGAAGCTAAGTGATGTAGTAGTGATACCTAAGCACAAGATATATAGATGTGGGACAGAAATCCATCTTTGACGTACACAAGACTAGTTTGCTCTGTTGTTGAAATGACATCACTACCTTAGCCTGACAGCTAAACGCTCAGTGAAAAAAAACTGTACCTATTCGTTTTAACGTTGACAGTTTTAATGCATATATACCTACCCCAAAATTCCTGGATATCAATCCGATGCAAAAAAAAAAAAAAAAATGTAGTAAAAATATCGTTATTGTGTGGTGAGCCCTTACTGGCGGAAACAACTCGTTCTGTGAAGCAGAGCCTTTGATCCGAACACGCCTATATTCAATGGAGAAAATCCGAACGCATCTTATCTACGATGGCCTGCATGGATCATAAAATTTCAAAATCCACAGATTTTTTATTTTAATTTTTCTTTGCAAAAGCTTTCGTCACACAAAAAGCGATTAAAATGAATAACAATAAGGATCAATGATGACTTGTATAGTAAAAAACATCATCTTATAGAACTTTTTAAAGAGATGCAGTTTGTTGCCTTTTTCATCCTCCATATGGAAAAAACCCGGATGCAGGTCAAAAATGATCTGAGATGTCTTCGACAAATAAACAAGAGTCATACATATTGAAAGGGTGATTTGGTGCGTAATGAATCGTCGGCCTAAGTTTTGGAATGCTTAGGAGTAGTGCTAAGAAAGCGAGGTAAAATTCAATACATGGACCATAACATTTATTTCTTTTCAGAATATAACAACACAGAAATTCTCGCCGACTTAAACTACTTGAAAACACTACATAATAATTTATAGTTCTTGGTTTACTTTGTTATCAATACGAACCTTAAAAAATCAACGGTAATGCCACCTGATTCCACTTTTAGTGAATATATGGTTATTAATTGCTGAACTACCCAAAATAATATGGTATGGCAATAAGCCTCTTTTCATTCACTGGGACAGCTATGAATTAAACACGATCATTCTCTGGAACAAGTCCTAATACAAGGTCATATGCAAACAAAAATAAAACAACATAGTTTTTACGCTTCTTTTACGCTACAAAATAGTTTATTTTGAGAGAAGGCTGTAATTAGTACAGTCAGCGGTTAGGTAGGTAAGTCCTGAAACTGAATATGCGTGTATATCATTCTCGACACAGAAAGGCCTTTATGGTACATGGACTTCTTGTTTTCACGTTCGTGTCACAATTCAAATCACATCGGCTATTACATGTAGTTTCTCGAACTTAGCTATTCGACTTAGCATTGAAATAACCTACCCTATAATGTTTGATTCGGTACAAATGCTCAAGAACTGTCATTTCTGCATGTGCATTCATTCATATCCCCAATGTAATACTAGTAAGTTCGTTCCCTCGCCAGGTGATCTACAATGAGCCCCATTTTTATCGCACCTGCTTATAGCAGGGTGCGATATAGGAGTCCAAATTTCCGTCCGTCCGTCCGTCCGTCCGTTCGTTCGTTCGTTCGTTCGTCCGTCCGTCCGTCAACATTTACGTCGAAGTTTGGTTTTCTCTACATAAGTGATAGCTAGGATTGTGAAACCTTGCATAGTAATTGTCCTTGACATACCCTTCAAGCACGCACCTTGACCCAGTGCCCTTGACCTATATTTCACGGTCCATTGACTTTGTTAATTTTTACGTCGAAGTTCCGTTTTCTCTGTATCATTGATAGCTGTGAGTGTGAAACCTTGCATAGTAATTTTCCTTGACATACCCTTCAAGCACGCACATTGACCCGCTGACCTTGACCTATATTTTACGGTCCATTGACTTTGTTAATTTTTACGTCGAAGTTTGGTTTTCTCTGCATCAGTGATAGCTAGGATTGTGAAACCTTGCATAGTAGTTGTCCTTGACATACCCTTCAAGCACGCACCTTGACCCGGTGCCCTTGACCTATATTTCATGGTCCATTGACTTTGTTAATTTTTACGTCGAAGTTACGTTTTCTCTGCATCAGTGATAGCTAGGATTGTGAAACCTTGCATAGTAATTGTCCTTGACATACCCTTCAAGCACGCACCTTGACCCGCTAACCTTGACCTATATTTCAAGGTCCATTGACTTTGTTAATTTTTACGTCGAAGTTCCGTTTTCTCTGTATCAGTGATAGCTGTGAGTGTGAAACCTTGCATAGTAATTGTCCTTGACATACCCTTCAAGCATGCACCTTGACCCACTGACCTTGACCTATATTTCACGGTCCATTGACTTTGTTAATTTTTAAGTCGAAGTTTGGTTTTCTCTGCATCAGTGATAGCTATGAGTGTGAAACCTTGCATAGTAATGTGTATTTTGCCCGATGCAGGTGCGATATCGACCTCCGCGGAGTTCTTGTAGAAAACGCAGCTTGATTACGTTGTCTATCTTCAAACGTGATTAAGGACCGAAAGAGAAAGGTACAAGGAGGCAATGATCAGGAAAAGGAGCAATCAGAAAGAAATTCCCACCTTAAAAACCGAAGTGGTAAAATCTAAATTGGCAACTAGGTACTTATACTTTGAAAACTTATCGTAAGCCAAATGAGCAGCTATTTCCCTATAGGCAGCCACTCAGTTACCCGAACTTAACTAAAACTATTAAAATACTTTTCTTGACACCATCACAGGAAGATGATCACACTTTAGCGGACACACAGAATTGCATACCCAACGACTGAAAAGATAGGTTTTGTCAGGACGTAGTCCACACTATCTCGTTAACTGTGTTTGAAATCGACAGACGGTTTAATCGTTCTGAATTGCTCTCTTAACTCATGTAAGCCTGGCGTCCTTTTTGTGGGACATATGCAAACAGAATAGCCCCAGATGTGACGCCGCAGAACAAGGCGTCCCATCTGGGGCTATTCTGTTTGCACAGAGAAATTTCATCGAAAAATGAGATAAGAAAAAAATAAAAATCACTCCTAACACCCCTTAAAATGAAAGTGGACTCATCCAATTGATAATGATGGGAGAATCCATTCGTCAAATATGGGGTAAATAATCAGATTAGTCCTAACAAGATCACTCTTTGCTGAAACCACATTGGTAGAAAGAAGTCGATAAGACGGTACTTGGTTTGTGTTGTCGAGTGGGTGTAATGTTCTGTCATGTAATGTTAAGTACGTTATTTCACACAATTTTACATTAGAATCTTCACCACACACATTACATATTTTGTAACAACTTTCTTTCTCTTATAATTATTGTAAATTTGTTCTGAAACAAAGTAGAACTATTTCAGAAATCGAACAGGACACGACAATGACTTAATACCGTCCAATGACATGTCAATTCATCTGAAGTTAGTTGACAATAATGATGGTGCATTAAGGAACGTTGCTTGGTGTTTATTTAGCAAATAAAAAGCAAATACTGTAAGATAAATGGTCTCACACATATCACTATTAGCGGAACATATTTTTTTTTTCAGTCATCAGGCACAGAACTAGTCTGCTAAAGACGAAAGGGGAAGGTACGTGGGGTTATCAAAAATTACGTGGACTTTTCTTATATCTTTTGATTATATAATTCGATTTCACTCAAACTTACAATGCAAATATTCCCATGTAATATGCAGCGGTCTGCAAAATTTAATCACAATCCCTTCATCTGATATGAAATTACAGTGAAATGAAAACACCCACTTTCAACATCATGCAGCAGTCTGATTACATCAGTGACGTCGACGCAAAAACAACGATTTTGAACCACAAAATGGGCTTTTTAAGGTTACTGATTTTTACTTTCTACTGCTCAAAGTATGTTAAAAACTTGTCCACTATAGGAGCATGGTCTAAATTACCAATAAAAAAACATTAATGATTTACCTTGTTTTGAGAATAAGTTGGGACTGAGTATATTGATATTGATTTTGAACATTATGGTTTAGACGTTGGAAAAAAAAATAAATGACGGATATGAACTTCTGATATTTATTTGGGCATTATTTGTTTTAAGGTTCATGTAATGTTTTGATTGGTAATGCATTACAAACTGCAATTGAAGTTTTACCGGCAAAAGAGAAATTAGGGTTTGTTTCAAGGGGAATTGTACAAAATTGACGGTTGATCTGAGTTGCATGAAGTTCAGATGCCGTTTAAACATTTTGAAAAAGCAAACATGCAGGCTTTACGGAAACAACACATAGGTGCACAAACGGTATAATAAAATTTTTAAGCAAGCATAAAATGTTTTGTAATGGATTCATTAAGACGCGTGACACTTTTCGCTGCGATCTGCAAAATAGTTTTGAAGAAAACGCAAAAGAAATGCGATACTGTAATGCCAAGCTTAACGTCATTTCTGACGTGCTCCGTGATTGGGTGGGTGGGTTAAGTAAAACCATCACTTACTGGCAAGAAAAGACTTTTAATTAACCAAACTTTCAGAATTGATTGGATTTAAGCAAGTTTATCGTCAGCTGAAATTTGAATATGTTTACCTGAACCGTTATCAAGTTATGAAAAAAGTCCACGTAATTTTTGATAATCCCACGTATATACGTTTATATACTGTGGAAAGTCAAATGCAACGTACATGTCATACCCTCTTTGAAACCTCAACGGCAAATTGTTTTATAAAATTTAATGCAGAACTGCTCATAAAGGATCTCAGTTATATTAAATCTGCCTTTTAATTATGGAAAGGCAATAAATCATATATACAATCTATCTAATACATCCTCAGCACAAACAATTTTAAACTCAAACGTTTTGTTACTGGATTGATATCTGAAGCTGTAATGAGCCGAATCAACTCAAAAGATCAAACGGGACCACTCTACTAGTCAGATTCAATTTCTCAATAATAAATTATGCAATGCTTTGCAAAGATTTTCAAGATGATTAAACAAATAAAACATAGTAGGTTCCGCTTTTGCCACATTCAATGAAAACTAAAGAGTGCCATGTGCGCCCTCAACCTTGACTCAGATCATTCATTCTGTTTGGTGTTCGCTGTGTGTGAGACGGAAAACAGTTCAGAAACTGAGGACAACGGAGCTATGCTCTGCATTTTCGTTCGTGTGTGTACACGATATTTGTAAGTACTAGTGTTGTACATCTGTAAGTACTAGTGTTGTTTCCAGAATCTGTTGCCGCCCTATTGCCAGCCTACTATTGATTCTAGTTGTACTAGAGATAAAATCTCGTGTCACTAGTAACTTGCGTCGATTAGATAAATTTATTTCCTAATTGTTTCTTTTATTTTCGAGGACAAATCTGGAATTCTATGATGACTTTAGAGCTTCACATACAAAGCAGAATTCGTGTCTGAAACTGTTACAGTGTGTAGGTTATCCTGTAAAACAATTATATGAGAGTAAAAAGAGCATTGAGAAAATGGTTAAAAATCCCTTCTATATTAGTTTCATGTCGAAAAAGATAAAGCAGAAATATATTCGTATCCGTGTAAACAGTCAATACTTCGCAACCGTAAACAGAATACCTGCAAACTTATACGAAATATAATATATCGTCATATTCTGTGAATGCCATCTTGGATGATGTGACGCAGGTTTGTCAAAGTCTCAGAAACATGCAGTAAGTTTCAAAATCACACACGGAAACACAACAAAGTAAGCATAAACCATCACGGGCTGCATCAAAACGCACATCTACCACTTACCAGTCACATCATAAACCGGTGTCCGAGCATGCGTATATGGTGGTGTGCCGTCCCTTCGACTGCATAATGGCATTAAAGGACATTTACTGAAGGGATTATATTTGCCTGGTGTCCCTTTATTGGTACGTAGGCAAACAGTATAGTCCCAGATGTGACACCGCAGAACCCAAATGATAATTATGGGTAAGCTCATTTGTCATGAAAGTGGTTGAGGGAATTACACAAAGGGACATTCATCACAGACATTTCCATTGTCTTAACACAAATCCTTGAGATTTATTCAGCAAATTACATGAAATTCAAAATAAAAGGAATCGAATGTAAATCTACGATAACTTTAGATTGACAAAGACCAGAAACTAGTTATATTTGGATGCAGTCAGACATCATTCGGATTTTATTAGCTTTATGTCTTACTGAATGCATTCCAAAGTCGCTTGGAATACTTTCATGCATTTGAAATCAGTTGGTAATTCTAGAAATATCGGATGGCCATTGACATGTACCTCATTTGCTTTCACCCCTTGTCGCTTATATATAACAGTCTTGTGTCAGTGACCTTTATATAGACCTCTTTGTACTAGCACCAGTTATCACAGGAAAGAAAGGAACGTTCAACACCAAAGTTTTGCAGTGGCAACTCTCGGTCTCTTACACGGAACAGACATGTATTTAGCTTTGCATAGTTGGAATGATAAATGAAGTAATGCGAGTCTTGATGCCACACGAACCGAAAAACAGCCAATTGTTTTTCATTCAAATTGTATTCATATGCGCGCAATTTATCAAATGTAATGTAATTGCTCTTTATGTAATATGAATTGTGACAGACAGCCGTATTATAAACTTGAAGAAATTCAAAATCGAAATGAAATTACGCTTTACATATATACAGTATATAACATTTTACATATGAAGCAAATTGAACTTAGTTTCTTTGTCAGAAGATGATCGACTCGGTATATGGAGCTATATACATTTCGACCCAAATGACAACTGGAATTGTTCACGGAGTCATTAGAAGTCCGCAACAGTTATGACACTTCAGCCAGCTTTGATGTCATTTACAATAAATAATCTATTGAAATCAAGAGCCATGTGTATTCTAATGCAGTGTGCAACATGTATCTTCATGCTAGTAAACGAGAGCCACATTAACAAAATTAATTAAATCTACCCACTGTTGGCTAATGTGCATGAGCTGGTCAGAATAATTATAAACATCAAAAGGACGTGGTTCAGGTTGCAAATCACAGTACAATTTTCTACGCTTTCATATCGCCTTCCTTGTGCATTCTCTCGGAATTCGTGACACATCGTCTCGAAATCATTACGGATCAAATCATAGTTCAATATTTATGAATCTTGCTCTATCCATATGCATGCAAATGAGGGGCCCGTCTGTCAGTATTCGACTGTCGTATTAGGAGCTAACTGGAATATTACGTTTTGCTTATAAAATCATCACTAGGCGATGCTGTAATTTAAAAACATCTGTACTTTTTACCATTGCAACCCTTGGTGCAATGTCAGGTTCGCTGTCTGCTAGGCTTAAGCATATACACCATGTCGTTGCTATCAGCGGTAACAGGTCTGGTCGGTGTTTTTACAAACAATGTAATTAAAGCGATCGAAAAAGATGTACCCCGATTCTTTAAGTGGACCAGTTCTATCAATTCTACATTGAAAATTGGTCCAAGTTTCTCCAATTTACCAATACCTCTCAAATTGTCTTCTTAATGGAGGACAGCAAGCATATTGACATAAAGATTAGTTTACAGATCCAGTAAAACATTGGCAATTCCGCCGCTAACCGCAGAGATTTAATGATTTCAAGAGATATTTAATAAATCCAAGCATTGCTCTTGGGCATCGTAGGAAAGACTTAATGTATTGAGCAGAACAAGGCCGAGCTTGGGATCCCGTAAAACCGGTTTGAGACCTCCCAGTATATTGTATATAACTGACCGTTCCAATGCGATACTTCGGTGGTTCTAATTGTTTTTTGTTCTGTATGCAACCCTTATGTACGTCTTCATATATTACGTTAAGTCCGGGTAACTGAGTTGCTACCTATTGGGAAATAGCTGCTCATCCGGCTGACGATATGTTCTCTTTATATTAGTGCCTGGTTGTCACTTAAGTTTCCCCACCTCGGATTTTGGAGCGGGACTTTCGTTCTGAATGCGTAATTTCCTGATCATTTCTTACCTATACCATTTCTTGAATATTAAAATTGAATTCGGATTCTTTATATGACCACATAACAACAAACACGATACTTTCTATATAAGCAGTCTCGTTGTCATATGGCAAGAATATGTTACACTTGATGGACACACACTTATCAGAGCTTAATCAAACATGCCTCTTGTATTCAACAATCAAAATTGTCTGAAGTGTTTTCTGACAGCCGTGAACTTCTGTTGACTGGGTTGTTATGGAAATTAAAACTACACCTTGAACAATTCCAGGTGTCATGAATCAATTAACTGGAATTCAGATCCGAATCGAGTACAGATTTTGGGACCAAATATTAAGAAATAAATTTAAGCCGTTTCAAATTTTAAGCTGTCATATATATATAAATCGTAATACAATTTACAAAAGCAGAGATTTGTTTAGATCAGGAATTTCTTTACAATACGACTGTCTGTCGCAAGTCGAATCAATTATATGATTATTGCTTTACATCTGAAGATTTCTGCTTTGAGTTTTATTATGTCGCTTTGTTTGACACAACAAGTACAAAAATTAAGGTAACTTATACAGTCGTGGTCTTAAAAAGTTAAAGTATTACCTTATTACCAATCTAAGTTCAGAGTGCTAAATGCAAAGTAGTATGCGTTTCGTTCTGTATAACTAAGCATTTCGTCTAGTATGTAATTGCTATTTGTGCAGTCATTTAAACTTATTCGGTGTTCCAGTAGTAATGATCACTATAGTACATTCAAGTCTCTTTAACTTATATAAGCCTGTCTCTCATCTTGGGCTATTATGTTTGATTGAAGGAATTTCATCGAAAAATGAAATAAAAATTTTAAATTACTCCTGACGCCCCTAACAATGAGAGTAGACTCTCCCAAATGATTATAATGGGCGAATCTATTCAACAAATATGGGTTAACACAATACGGCACACGCAACAAAGAGTACGATGAAGTTAATTCTGTCGTGGACATTCGTTGTGTTCTAGTAACCGGCTCATATCAAATGCATGAAAGTAATCAAAATGACTTTAGAATGCATACTGAAAGAAGAAGCTAAAAAAAGCCGAATAATTTCAGACTGCAGCCAAATATAACTAGTTTCTGGTCTTTGTCAGTCTTAAGTTATTGTGGATTTACATTCAAATCCTTTTAAGAAATGTATCTAATTTTGTCTAAATTGTTTTAGTAACTGTAATACTTATTGAAACGCTTAGGGATTTTGAATGAGAATAAAGGTATAAATGAGAGCATTTGTAATTTTAAGTTCTGTAAATTGATTATTTACGTAACCAAAGTTCATGCGACAGAAGCACATTTCTGTATTTCAAATCTTCAATGTCGCTCTGAACAAAACAATATTAAAATAACAAGAACAATACGACTGCAGTTTCTGGCAAGCAATGACCAGCCTCCTGCGAGTCATACTCACAGTCGCAGCCCGCAGATTAGCCCCAGACAACATGTAAGAGACGTCTGGTCTTAAATTGACAATACGATACTTATACCAAGGGAACATAGGCTATCCCGTCACATTATTCCCCTTCCGAGAAGACTCGCCCCGAGTCTTGGCCTGGGGACTACATGGCAAGGCAAGCCCGGTCGGGCAGTACCGCTGCCACCAAAAGTACTGAACAGCCGAGGCAAGCAACAGCAAAACCCGTCGGTGGAAAAGCATGCTCATCCACCAAGGGTGGTTTGCTGCGCTATATAGGAGTACGAGTAGGAGTACAAAGAGTATGATGTGGTTTATTCTGTCGTGGACATTCTTGTGTTTTTAGTAACCGACTCATATCAAATGCATGAAAGTAATCAAAATGGCTTAAGACAAATGCATGAAAGTAATCAAAATGGCTTTAGAATGCATACAGAAAGAAAAAAAAAGACTAATAAAAGTTGAATAATTTCAGGATGTGGCCAAATATAACTAGTTTCTGGTCTTTGTCAGTCTTAACTTATTGTGGATTTACATTCAAATCCTTTAAAGAAATGTATCTAAATGTATCTAAATGTGTCTAAATGTGTCTAAATTGTTTTAGTAACTGTAATACTTATTGAAACGTTTAGGGATTTTGAAAATGAGAAAAAAAGGTCAAATAGACAGCAATTTGTTATTTGAAATTCTGTAAATTGATTATTTACGTAACCAAAGTTCATGCGACAGAAGCACATTTCTGTATTTCAAATCTTCTATGTCGCTCAGAACAAAACAATATTAAAATAACAAGAACAATACGACTGCAGGTGTTGGCAAGGAACGAGCAGCCTCCTGCGAGTCATACTCACAGTCGCAACCCCCAGAGTAGCCCCAGACAACATGTAAGAGACGTCTAGTCTTAAATTGACAATAAGGTTCTTATACCAAGGGAACATGTTTTATCACACAAACATAGCTATAAAATATAAACTTTATCCAGTAGCTTATCTCAGTTAACTGTCTCTGACTCGAAAAGACATTTGCGTACGGTGATAGATATGTATCCCACACAAATTAGAATTTCATGTAATTTGTTGAATAAATCTGAAGGATTTGTGTTAAGACAATGGGAACGTCTGAGATGTGTGACCTGTTATACAAGTCATTTAATGTCACAATGCCGAGCATAGAGGAAATCATACAAACATAGACACCTGTTTCGTAAGAGTGAATTTGGGAGGACTTAGATTACCACGACCGTTTTGCTGCAGCTCTTTCTAATTCTTTCTTCTTTTGTCACAAACTTGTGAGATGTTAGATTTTTTCGTGTGCTTTCTTGTCGGTTGCGGAACAGATAGATATCACGTTTTTAAAAATTGACAAAATTTTGTCATTTTATCAAAAATGACTTTCACTCAAGTTAACGTTTGTTTTATTTAACATGAGTTTGCTGGAACTCTGGACTATTCTGTCGGATATAAGTAAATTTCTGTTTCATCACACTTGATAATTTCCTGATCATTGCCTACTTTCACTTTTTTTGACATTATAACAACACAAAGCAATTCGTTAATCATATAAGTTCGTTGCCTCAAAATAGTAGCGTTTTAAAGAAACGTTGCAATTCTTACGAGATAGGCATTAGAATTGTAATGCGGGCCCTCATATGAAGTTCGCCACTGTATACAGTTGTAGTGACAAAACGTGTGGTACTAAATAGAACAACATTTTGGCATGATCACCTACACAAAATATTGTCCTTGTTGGATTCTTTCTGCCAATGTGGTGTTTGTTAAAGAGTGACCTTGTTAGGGCTAATCTTATTATCTAAGAGAGCAATTCAGAACGATTAAAACGTCTGTCGATGACAAACACACCTAACGAGATGATAGTGTTAAGGGAATCTGTCTTCGTGTCAGTCTTCGCATGGGTATAGCCTGGTTAAAGAAAGGGTAGATGGAGCTCTTCAGCTGTGGCCAGCAATTCATCTAGGAGAAGGAAACTCCAAAATCAAACCTGTGTGTCTGGATATGCCTAGTCCAGATATGCAAAGCAAAGACTGTTTCGGTAGATGGAGCGGAAGAAATCATCTGATTCAACGGTTCAGAAAGCGATACAGCAACATGTTGTGGAACATGCAGAGCGTGACAAGGCACTAAAGATGTTACGGTCATCCACTGCATCCAAACCCAACTCCAGACGTCTTGACCTGTGTCTTGCCTCTGGGCGCAGCTGGGCGAGGACTAGAGAGTGAGGTTGACGTTGCGCACCTCTTCCTCACTATAATCCAATTTCATAGCGCATGTCATCTTATTTCTCAACACACAAGCACTTGCATACACAACAATTTCATCACACTTGCACCCACATACCTACAAAGTCCTGTGGCGATGGGCGAGTGGCGAAGCAGCAGGTGTAGGACACACTGGGAGCTGTAGTTGCAGACCTGCACACAGGCGGCTCAGTTCTAATGGTCGCTTTCTGTGAGGAGAAGCAGTAAACAGAATTCGGCAGTCGGCTGAGTGACTGAGCAGACCTATTTAGGACCGCACTGCTCACCCCCGTAGCATGGGGAAGGGGCTAGAAAAGGTGCCCTAAACAAATGCCTGCTTCAAACCCCCTGGCTGGTTAACCGCGATCAGTGGGGATCCCCTTAAGCGGTCGAAATACAAAGAAAAAAGCTAGAGTAATCCCCTTACGGATTGGCGCATGGAATGTGCGCACTTTAATGGATAGTGCTGGGTCAGATAGACCACAGCGTAGAACGGCCCTTGTGGGCAGAGAACTTGGGAGGTATGATATACAGATAGCTGCATTGAGTGAAACTCGGTTCGCAGATGTTGGGGAGATCAAAGAAGTTGGTGCTGGATACACCTTCTTCTGGAGTGGACGCAAAAGTGAAGAGAGGCGTGAAGCAGGAGTTGGCTTTGCCATCAAAACAGAACTTGTTGGTAAGCTGTCAGGATTGCCAAAAGGCATTAATGACCGTCTAATGACATTGAGACTTCCTCTGTCAGGCAATAAACATGCAACTATTGTCAGTGCTTATGCACCCACAATGACCAATCCAGACGAGGTCAAGGACAAGTTCTATGATGACCTAGACAATGTTATTTCTGCAACACCCCGCACAGACAAGCTTATCCTTCTTGGCGACTTTAATGCCAGAGTGGGTACAGACCACCAGACCTGGGAAGGAGTTATAGGTCCAGAAGGGGTTGGAAAGTGCAACAGCAATGGTCTCTTGCTTCTCAGGAAGTGTGCTGAACATGATCTTCTAATCACCAACACAGTCTTCCGTCTACCTAATAGGAACAAAACATCCTGGATGCATCCCCGTTCCAAACACTGGCATCTCATAGACTATGTCATAGTGCGGAGAACAGACAGGCAGGATGTTAAAGTGACAAAGACTATGTGTGGTGCAGACTGCTGGACAGATCATAGACTGGTTGTCAGCAAACTCAACCTAAGAATACAGCCTGCGAGGCGACCTCA
The DNA here is from genome assembly GCA_964017185.1 of Rugalucina vietnamica. Taxonomy (NCBI): domain Eukaryota; kingdom Metazoa; phylum Mollusca; class Bivalvia; order Lucinida; family Lucinidae; genus Rugalucina; species Rugalucina vietnamica. Next base: position 10,631,244 of record OZ024870.1, on the reverse strand, counting down.
AGGCAAGAAAGCTCCTAAGAGACTGGATGTCTCAAAGCTGAATAAAGACAGCATGAGACAAGATTTCTTAACAGACATTTGCAACCAACTGGATGCAATGAATCTCAGTTCAGAGGACCCCGAAGAAAACTGGACAGTTTTCCATAAAACAGTTCTTTCTTCAGCTGCAAGCACCTTAGGCCATCCATCTCGCAAACATCAAGACTGGTTTGATGAGAATGATGATGAAATTCAGAGGCTTCTTGAAGAAAAGCACCGTTTGCTCAAGGCACATCAAGATGATACTAGCTCAGTATCAAAGAAAGCAGCCTACAGCAACATTTGTAAGACAGTCCAGACCAAGCTTAGGGACATGCAAGATTCCTGGCTGAGGAAGAAAACAGAAGAAATTCAGTCTTTTGCAGATAGAAAGGACATGAAGAAATTTCATGATGCACTGAAAACCATTTATGGTCCAAAGAGTTCTGGAGCCACCACATTGCTCAGTGCAGATGGAAACACTCTTCTCACAGATAAAGAAGCTATCTTGGAAAGGTGGGCAGAACACTTCAATAGTGTGCTTAATCGACCATCAAGCATCAATCAGGATGCAATCGACAGACTTCCACAGATAGAGTGCAATGTTCTGTTAGATGAATTTCCTACCGTTACGGAAACAAGAAAAGCAGTTCAACAACTATCATCTGGCAAAGCCCCAGGTGCAGATGCAATTCCTGCCGAAGTTTACAAGGCTGGGGGGCTACCCATGGCAGAGAAACTGACAGAGTTGTTTCACTGTATGTGGAGGAAGGAGGCTATCCCACAAGAATTTAAGGATGCATCCATAATCCACCTATACAAGCGGAAAGGAAATCCTCAAGTCTGTGACAATCACAGAGGCATCTCCCTCCTATCAATTGCTGGGAAGATACTTGCAAAAATTCTGTTAAATCGTCTGAATGCTCATCTTGATCAGACGGGACTTATCCCAGAAAGTCAATGTGGATTCAGAAAAGACAGAGGGACAATAGACATGATCTTCACAGCAAGACAGCTTCAGGAGAAATGCCAAGAACAGAATGTAGATCTATACATGACGTTTGTTGACCTCACCAAAGCTTTTGACACTGTTAGTCGTGATGGACTCTGGAAAATCATGGCCAAGTTTGGCTGTCCACCCAGATTCATAGCTATGGTGCGGCAGTTTCATGATGGCATGCAGGCACGTGTGCAAAATGATGGAGAGTTCTCTGAACCATTTGAAGTAACAAATGGGGTCAAACAAGGCTGTGTTCTGGCACCAACACTGTTCAGCATGATGTTTTCTGCCATGCTTATGGATGCTTTTCAGGACAGTGACACTGGTTTTCCAATCAGGTACCGTTTTGATGGCAACATATTCAACCTCAGAAGGTTGCAAGCCAAAACTAAGGTCCAGACTGATGTGCTAGATGAGCTCCTCTATGCAGATGATATGGATAAGAATGCCAACACAGAGGCAAAAATGCAAAGAGCCATGGATCAAGTCTCACAGTCATGTGATAACTATGATTTCACAATCAGCACAAAAAAGACAGAGGTTGTACACCAACCAGCCCCCGGAAAACCATATAATGAACCAACCATCACTGTGAATGGGCAAAAACTGAAAGTTGTTGACAAGTTCACCTACCTGGGAAGCACTCTCTCCAGAGCAGTGCATATTGATGATGAGATCACTGCCAGAATTGCAAAAGCTAGTGTGGCATTCGGAAGACTCCGTGCAAATGTCTGGGAGCGAAATGGAATCAAGCTTGACACCAAGCTGAAAGTCTACAAGGCTGTGGTACTGCCAACCCTCTTGTATGCATGTGAGACCTGGACAGTATACCAACGCCATGCAAAGAGACTTAACCATTTCCACTTAAGCTGTTTGAGAAAGTTGTTAAAAATCAAGTGGCAGGACAAGATTCCAGACACAGAGGTCCTGAGGAAAGCAGGGATGCAAAGCATGCATACAGTCTTAAAGCTAGCACAGCTAAGATGGACTGGCCATGTTATAAGAATGCCTGATGCGCGACTTCCAAAGAAAGTTTTCTATGGAGAACTACAGAAGGGAAAGCGCTCTCAAGGTGGCCAGAAGAAACGCTACAAAGACACCCTCAAAGCCTCTCTGAAGGATTTCGAAATACCAATGGGGTCCTGGGAACAGACTGCACAGGAGCGATCAAAGTGGCGAGGTCTCATCAACAAAGGAGCAGCTCTCTATGAAAAGAAGAGAATCTGTGAAGCTGAAAGAAAGCGAAGAGAGCGCAAAGCCAAAACAAATGTGCCACCAGCAGACTCTATGACATTGACATGCTCTACTTGCAACCGACAGTTTAGAGCCAGAATTGGCCTAGTCAGCCATCAAAGAACTCACCAACACACATCAGCACAATTCAAGAAATAATGATGGTCTTTCTCATTAGTGAGAGACGAACTATCATAGCCTGGTTATATATAGTCTCACCAAGGTGCTTAGACGGTTCTAGATACTTTACAACATGGTGTCATATAATCAAAATAGAGCCACAAGTATTACGTATACCAAGGTTTAAAAATCGAAGACAATGTTTCTTACATGAGACTCACTGGGTGACACTTGACAAGGGATAAGATTGCAATCCAATTACACTCGGGACAAGAATATAGGCGCAGGAAGGACACGACTGTTCTACGAAAATGATCTAGAGCTCATCTTAGTTGTAAAAGCAAATAAAGCCTTATATGCTCGGCCAGACAAATGTTGGGTAAAGGCTGATTCAAGACATAATGCCCAAGGTGTTATCATGGGCATTTGAATAGAATCTTACATTTATGACACGCGATACTGATGTTGTGCATAGTCCATTTCTGAAGCCAGCGTGAAGATGTACACGAATTAGAAGAGTCGTAACACAGTACACGTGTATTCCAAGGTACAAATAAGGCCTTTGTCAAGTAACCTATCCGCATACTCATTTCCAAGACTAACATTCCATTTTCAGCTTTCCCTCGAAACGCTAATTTGAGGCTAAATACAGAATATACAGATATTGTCTTATTTTTGTTTGTATATGACCTTTTACTTTATACTTAGCAGTGAAATTAATGTATATCAAAAATGGATAAAAGTGATATTTTCACTGCATAATTGATATTGATATTTTCACCAGTGATTGATATCAGCCGATATTTTTACTGTAGAGTTTGGATTACTTTTGACGTTTCCATTCACTTGACGTCATTAAATATGCCTCACTTCAGAAATTCAAATGCCTATAACTCCGTTATTTACGAACGAAAACATAAAGTGTGGGTATTCATTTTCTTAGTTAGAACGTTATGAACAATGTGGTACCCAAATTATTTGTGTTTTCAAAGATTTTTGGTTTTTGCATTTTCACCGCCTGCTTTGTGAATAGGAAAATGCCCGTGTATTGTATAAAATAAAAAGAAAATTTACTTTTTATCGGTAAATACCAAATATATTTCATCGAGTGAGTTTAAAACATCAGAATTTATGACGTCACTGTTTTCCAGTGGATAACGTCATGTAATAAAAGTGTTATGACCACACGTGTATCAACACTTTTGCGGGTATACGTAACGTCATTGACGACGTCCGTAACAACAATGTTAATTTTCATTCGAAATATGTCCACTTTAAAGGCGATACAATCGTATTTAATAAGTCATATGATAAAAAGAATCTTACACTCGTGGTCATTTCATATGAAATTTATTTAACTCCCGAAGGCTCGTTTAATAAGTTTCATATGAAATGACTTCTCATGTAAGATCCTCTATATACATGTATGAGTATTTGTTCCAGGGAAATATCCGATTCAAGTTATTGTTGTCCTGATGAATGAAAGGAGGCTTATTGCCATATTGATTGTCGTAGTCCAGCAATTAATAACCATAGCAAAGTTACATGTTGTCACTTTACAATTGCACCTGACCGTTGTAAAGCGGTGGTTTGTGTGTAGTTCTTATTAAGTCTTATTTAAAGTAGGTACTGCCTGAGGGTTTGCCAAATTCTGTTGTTGGCCATAATATCAGAGACTAGTTGATTCGTTATCCTGGATTTTTACCAAAAGATTGTATTTTGGTGTCTATTTGGTATTTAATTGTGAGTTTCCCAGAAACTCCCTTTGGGACCTCATGAAAATGGTTGAAATCACACCATATTTAAATTCGAGTTTTTCCAATTAAATACAGATAATCAGAAAATAATCCATAAATTACGCTAATCTTAAAAAAAACGCGATCGGTAAGAAAAAAGAAGTGGACTTGAAAAGTGGTAAAAATAGGAATAAAGACCAAAACAGCCCAGCCAAGAAATCAGGGACCAGCTGAATTTTAAACAAAAACCCAACGTTGTTCAAATGCAAATATAACAAATTCACTCTTTTTAAATGGGAATTGTTTAACAAAGGTAAATTGAAATCCAAACCAACGGTGCTCACAGATGTCCTGGAAGAGCTCCTCTATGCAGATGATATAGAAAAGAATGCCAGCTAAAAATTCCAGGGGCTAAAGATCATGAGTCACAATCCTGTGACTCCTATAACCTTACAATCAGCACAAACGCAAGCCAGGATCAATGAATTCAACCATCACTGGACCTAGCGGTTAAAACTTGTAGAAGTCGCCTATCTATCTGGAAAGCACTGAGTTCACATCAGCTCACTGCCAGAAATGCGAAAGACAGTGTAGCATTTGATTTGAAGGAAGTGATAATATCTATGAGGGAAGTTGAATCAAAATTGACACAAAACAGAATGTGTACAAGGCCAATATTTTGCCAACCCTCGTATAATTATGCCTGTGACGCTGTCAGTCTAGATCTGTGCACCAATGACATGCTAAGAGGCCTAACCATTTCTGTGTTTACTTTGCGTGAAAAATGTTCAAAACCATGTGGAAAGACCAGTTTCCAGACACGGAAACAGGGCCCCAAGGTACATAGGCTCTTCTTGTCTGTTTCTTGGCCCACCGGGGTCCAACTGGTGTTTTTCTTTTGCTCCGGAGTTAGTAGGTTATTCGGCGCCCAGGGATCTCCATCGTCGGGCAGCTTACTCAATCTGTGAGTCCTTGTTTTTGATTCATCAGGATGTTTATCATGATTTATTTGTTTGTCCTTGATGATTCATTGACTAGTTAGAGATTCACCACGAGGACCGAAGAACTTACTAAATGTTATGAACCACTGCAGAAGCTGAGGGTGAGGTTAGGATCCTGTAAAACCGGTTTAAGCCCGCCAGTAACTTTGTGTTACTGATCGTTTCAAGGCGATACTTCTGTGGTGGTTCTTTTTGTTTTATGTCTTGGTGTTTAAATTTTTTTTGTGCTGTTGGCGCCTTATGTATGTTTTCATATTTTTAATTAAGTTAAGGTAACTGAGTGGCCACCTATTGGAAAAATAGCTGCTCATTCGGCTTACGATATGTTTCATGGTATAAGTGCCTGATTGTTAGTTTGGTTTTTTCCCACCTCGGTTTTTGGAGTGGGAATCTCTTTCTGATTGCGCCTTTTCCTGATCTTTGCCTACTTGTACCTTCTTAAAGTTAGCCTAAAATGTTATAAGATTGAAATCTGGTACGGTTTATTGTTATTAGCTTCGGACATGAGCTCAGCGAAAAATGTGAAGCTCTAAAATCATCATTGCATTCCGGATTTGTCCTCGAAAATAAAAGAGTTTGAGTAGAAATCCAACGGATTCGTTCTGATGTATGAGAATCTAAGTAGTTCTCTATTTTCGTTAGGTAATACAAACCTTTTAATGAAAGTCAACTGTACTGTCACCGGATTCTACTTTAAATGAATATATGGTTATTAATTGTTGAACTACGGCAATCAATATGGCAATAAGCCTTCTTTCATTCATCAGGACAACAATGAATTAAACCGGATCATTCCCTGGAACAAGTGCTCATACAAGGACAGATACAAACAAAAATAAAACCATATGTACTATATTTAGCTACAACATTTACATTTTGACAGAAAACTGAAAATAGCGTGGTCAGTAGTACAGCATGCTAGAAAATAGTAGGTCGCATGGTCACATGACCTAGAAATTTCCTCTACTTGCATTACGAAAACAAAAACACTACATTGTAGATTAGTCCGAATACTAGCAGAAAAAGTTCAGTTAGATCGTTCATTGGTTTTGCAAAATATTTCGTAACCGTTCCTAGTGATTATATAACAAAGAATTTAACTAAACCGACAGTTTACTCGGAACGATAACTCAAGGGGTCTTGCATTCGATCCTGGTTTCCATTTCTTGCTTACTTTGATGAGGTTTCAAGCAGAAGTCCCATGAGATGTACACATCCGTAACTATCTCTTCTGTGTTGAAGGGGAAGAGATTGAAATGTGTACGCGTTCCTAGTAGTTGCTGAGATTGTAAATGTTATTAATAATCTACGTAACCATACAATTGCATTCTAGCAACCATCAGTCAGTTATACATGTGTATGTACAGGCAAAAAGAACTAAGAAATATTCTCAGAATCTCGCGCAAGTTAGATTTTAAAGTGGTTTGTTGTAATTTCTGTAAGATGCTGTCGAGCACTGATCTTGTTAGGAATTATCTGAGACAAGACAGAACAAAACAGTCCTTAGATTACTTACACAAACAGTTGTTCAGACCAGGAATTGGATATCCGCGCATTCAGCCGGACGTATTTTGTTGTGTTTTTTTTTTTCTGAACAGAATTGCCTCGTGTTTTGTTTCATTTAGCCTCTGCAATGGTACGTTTCAAAGGGCCTAGTGTCTCTCAGATAGCTTTCTTTAAAGTCTTGAATAATCAGATCAGCTTGGAGAGCTATTGACAGCGATTATAACGACTGTGTATGACAAACAGAGCTAAAGAGGAGATGTCGAGGAAGACTTAACAAACAAGCAGAAGTGCGATTGGTGCACCACAAAGTCTCCACATAGTCAGGTCATAATGCATGTGAAGAAGACAATAGGAGCAATACCTGGAACATTTTAGAATCAAACGAATCATATTTCCGTTGTGAAAGGGAGCCTCATTTCCTTGATACTTGTGCTTGGTTTGCATCGATACTTAGAATCGATGCCATCTTCATGTACTGAATAGTGGCGAAATGTTGGGATTGGGATTGAACTTAGTGGACCAACCCACTCGATGTCAAACACAAATGCAATCTTCAGCTGCCCGCACCAATGCGCTGTGCAGAAGTATTGACACGAAAGTAATGACTTCAACAATAAAATTAAAGAACCAAAAAAATCATATAAAGAGCAAATTGTATAACAGCCCATTAGCATATATTGTCAGACATTGTTGGCACGTGGCAGACCACATCGCAGAGGCTGTATTTATTCTGAAATTATTGAATAAACAGCTTTTTGGAATCTTATCGTATTTCAATAGCAATTTATTGGCATTCCTATAATACTATAAAGGCCTGTCGCAGTTATATTTGGCGTTATAAACAAGCTGAACAGTGGACCCAATATGGTCATTTTCAACACTTTATCGGGCATCCGCTATTTAGTCTTCGAGGATAGACAGTAAATTAAAGATAAACTTTTTTTTCTTTTTTTTCTGCTTTTCTTGTAGGTTATCTGAGGGCAACCCATTTATTTTGCACACAGAGGGCCGGAGAGGATCATCCCCCTGAGTGCCTTACAAACTAGATGGGGGGATTTGCGTATAAGAAAGCAGTTAAGATCAACTTAACACTACCCTTCCAAAATACATTCAGCAAATGATTTGCCTACTTTGTTCACTCGTCTGTCTATTCTCATTACTTATCGGACCTGACGACCAATAGCTGACACCAAAACGTGCCAAACCTTAAGTGTATAAATTGTAGGCTTTTCAGTAATTCTCTTTGGCTCCATGTTGCCAAATCTAAAAGGGTCACTGACGATACTTTAGTAGTCGAAACAGCGGTATGGCCCATCCCCTTTCTCATTAATGTCTTCACTGCTCTTAAAGGATCTCAGTTTTAATTTTTATTTTACGTTTTATGTATTTTCTTTCCCACCCGGTATATGTGTTGGGACTTTGAATTTAATTGCATCGATTCCTGGTCCCTGTATTCTTACTTAACATTACCCTCCCAAACTATATTCAGCGAATGGATTTGCCATACTTTATTCACTCGTCTGTTCTCATTACTAATCGGACCTGACGGCCAATAGCTGAAACCAAAACACACCAAATTATAACGTCGGAGGCAAAGCTACCAGATGATTCTTCCAGAAGCCGCCACAAAATATGCTTTTCATAATGAACAATGAAATGAAAAAAATGATGTTTGTCATATGAGATTGCACAAACGCATCTGCAGTGATGATTAAGCCATGCAATGTTTCACGCATGATCTAATCAAGGAGACACTATAAAGCCGCATACACAGTATGTGCATGTCATTCATTCTGCTTCTGTCATGCGGACAACCTTTGTTGAAATCTTACTGCATTGCACACATTAAGACCAGCATGTTTTCATTAAACCAGGTTTGTAAAGCCTACAATTTATAAGCTTAATTTCATACGAATAAAACAATCCATTAGAGCAGTCTTTGGAAGCCGTTCGATATTAATTGACATGGAACTTCATAAGTGAAACCAACGGAAAAAATTCAAATGCTAGTTTCACGTCATACAACTCGGAACAACACCAGAAAAAGTGCAAGTCTTTGACCTACTGAGTTGTTGGCAGAGATTATGCCAGGGTTTGAATGCCATTGTGTAGTATACTAAATTATGTGCACAGAGTAACTAAGTCTATGTACGGCTTCATATTTTAGTTAAAGACACAGTTTGCTGCTTCTTTACCTGGGGTGGCCTGATCTAATGACCCCTAATAAACAGTCCAGGAGGCATAGCGCACATCAAAGGCTTATCTTATCTAAGTGAATATGGGGCCATTGGTCTCTGTCTTGAGGGGCCACTTGAAGGGAACTTTTATATAATTGAGAAGTGTCTAAAATGAAATTTTAGAACATGTTTTATTTTCTTATAGTTTCTTATCTGATTTTCAGTTTTTGCATTTAAAATCATCTTATTTTCTTATTTTCTGAATTGAGCCAATGCTGAAATATAACCTAAATTCTATGTCAGAAAGAGCAGGCCTAGACTATTGATCATTTTCTCCAACAACTCATTGAATACTTTCTAAAAAGATTTAACTGAAGAAAAGTGTCGGAATAACAACAGAATAATTGTTATTATTATAATAATATCCATATTCCAAATAGAAATAAATGTGTCATATCGCACTGCACATATAGGCTCCGTTTTTGTATCACTAGAATGATATCCAAACATTTGTGTCATAAATCTCAGAGAGACTTGTCACTCTTAAGGTCTAACTAGAAATGAATGAATGAAAATTAAAAGTCCTTTATGAAGCGTCATCAAAGTGTATTACATTGTTGAAGTGGTCATCTGTTTTTCACACCTTCAACAAACCAACATAATTTCATGTACTCACTGTCTTCCACTAAGTCTGTGTTTGTTTAGTATCTGTCAAAACGTGTGAAAATCCTTGGTTCAATGTAAAATGGCTTTATGATAGTTTTCCTTCAATTATTCATGCAACATTCATTCATGTAATAATCAAACTGGACGGAACCTTCTTAAGTCTGCTATCAGACACAAGACTTTCAAGTGTGTTCCAATTATTCAACGAAAATTCTTTGTTGAATAAATAAATTAATAAATAAAATAAATTTACAATTCTTTTTTTTTCTGAATTAGACCAAAAGGGACATATCATCTAAATTACCAAAATGATGATGACAATAATCATAGATTAAAATATTATCTCTGTTATACAAAACATATTTCACAGGTATTGACTTTAGGTTCCCTTTTATGGCCCCTACCTGTAAAGCCACCCTTGCATTACCTGTGATTTCTTATTAGTAGTCTGCTGAAGGTCATTAGGGTGTTATGCAATGCAAAATGTGTCTTTAAGTTTGGGTAAATGAGATAACTGCTCACTCTGCTTCCGATATGTTTTCTTAGTATAGGTACGTGTTTTCCCCATCACGGTTTTTGGCCACGGTGTGGCAATTCTTTCTGATTGCAACATTGCTTGATTATTGCCTACTTTTACCTATCTATAACCAACCAACCCCATATATGCATGTACATAACTAGAGTGTCGAGGTGATCCTTATTGACACCACTGCATGTTCAAATGAACCCCTCCTGTCGTCGGCAGCTGTAAAACGCATCCGCGTTATTCGATAAAGTCATGTTAATGTACCATTTCTGGCATTTGGGATTGTAATTTTCAAATCGAGAGGAAGTTATAACGGGGTTCGGCTATTTTAAATCTTTTGATGTTATTTTACTGAAGGACTCCTTTACGAATTTATTTGAGATCAGCACAACAACCCAAATTTCATTACCAAGATCACACAGAAAAGTCGGACCTTATAACATACACAAGCTGTACATGTTCGTTCGTTCGTTCATATTTCTACAAAGCAAAATAAAGTAAGTTCTTCCACAATGTATTATACCATTGAAAAAAAAAAAAACTATATGAGTTCTCATATTTATCGTATAAGCCATAAGATTGCATTGGAGGTGTCAACGCATTAACTGCGCTTTATCATTTATTTCTACGATCGGTATCGTGCATTAAACGTTTATTTTTGTGATCAGTATATAATTAGCAATTTGCAAACTTGACATTCTCAATGTCTTGTAGTAAATCCGGGAGATCAGTTGCTACAATGACATGATATTTTAATCACAGTATCTTTTTACTGAGAGATGCATATCTTTCACATTAAATGAAATGTCTTTGTCGACAATCTGACAGGCTTTGAAACTCAATATACATCTCAGGGAAATGTCGCTCAGTAAACTTCTAGAAGCACGAAAAGAAGTACGGCACTATATAGAACACGGGAAAAAACCGAACAAATGAAGGCCATGGAGATACCACAATATAAATGGTACAGTATTTCTCGTGCTCTAAGAGAACTTAAACGAAAAGAAGACACTGAAGAAGGAGAAGAAGAAGAAGAGCAAGAAGATACACATGCTACAACAATTCGGCTTTTATAACATACTGAGCAATGATATTGAATATGTGTAAGCAATGACCTTATAAAAATGGTAAGCAAGACTTTGAAAGTTGTAAGCAATGACCTTTCAAAAATTGTAAGCAATGACTTCGAAGATTTTCAGTATTGGCCTTGTATAAAATTAGCAATAAAAGTGGTAATAGGAATGTTTTTTTTTTTAAATTGTAAGTAATGGCTTTGAATAGTTTTTAGTAATGATTTTTTTAAATGATATGCAATGACTTTGAAAAAATTGTAAGCAATGACCTTTCAAAAAATGTAAGCAATGACTCTGAAGATGAAGATTTTCAGTATTGTTTATTAAATTGTATGCAATGACCTTTTAAAGGTGACAAGCAATCGTTTTTAAAATCGTAAGTGATATCTTTGAATAATTGTTAGCAATGAAATTTTAAAATTGGTGAGCAAATACTTTGAAATTTGTAAGCAATGACCTTTTAAAAATTGTACGCAATGACTTTGAAGATTTTAAGCACTGGTTTATATAAAATTGTAATCAATTACCGTGTTCAATATTTTAAGCAATGATCCCATACAAAATTGTAAGCAATGACACTGTAAGCAATGATTTTGTACAAAAACTTAAGCAATGACATTGTACAAAATATTATAAGAAATCGACCTTCTACAAAATGACAAACAATGACCTAGTACACAATGGTAAGCACTGACCTTGAAACATTTGAGCCGCCTCGTGAGAAAACCAACAATGTGGTTTCCGAACAGGTCCGACACAAACCGACCTGTACAAGCACTGAAAAGAGCTAGAAGCTTGAAATTTCATATTTAAGTAGAAGAGGAATTGTACTATCTGAGAAGCGAAAACAAAGGCGCTGATCAGCTTCGCGGTTACCGCGAAGCTGATCTGCGTCTTTGTTTTCGCCTATGCAGATTGTTGGTTTTCCCATGAGGCTCATTTGTTTGTATTGTGGTTTAACGTCTCAGTCAACAATTTTTCAGTCATGGCGGGACGGAACCACCGCTTCCTGGGTTTTAACCTGTACTCTGGGGAGTTTGTGAGTATTGCCCATGAAAACAACACAATGCCGCCCGTGGGGATCGAATCCACGTTTCTCGGTTCGGAGTCCGATGCTCTACCTCTATGCCACCACGTTCCCAACTTGAAAAATGGGAATTTCACTGTACAAAATGTTAGACAATTTCATTGTAAAAACGTGAAGCAATTACATGACATTAAATGGTAAGCAAGACCCTTGTAGAAATGGAAAGCAATTACACTTTACAAATGGAAACAGGAATCAGTTACACTGTAAACAATCGTAAACAAAACCGTGAGTATACAAAATGGTGAGCAATGGCCTTGTAAAATGGGAAGCATTTGTACTTTACAAAGTGGTAAGTGGTAAGCAATGCCCTTATTCTGATACAATTATATAGAACGTAATGCTGAACCTGGTGGGAAGCTCAGTGAGATTTTAAATGAGCCGCCTCGTGGGAAAACCAACAATGTGGTTTCCGAACAGGTCCGACACAAACCGATCTGTACAAGCACAGAAAAGAGCTAGAAGTTTGAAATTTCGGATTTAAGTAGAAGAGGAATTGTAATATCCTAGTAGCGAAAACAAAGGCGCTGATCAGCTTCGCGGTAACCGCGAAGCTGATCTGCGCCTTTATTTCGCCTATGCAGATTGTTGGTTTTCCCGTGTGGTGGCTCAAATGTAGTTGACTGTACTCTTCTAGTTATCTGGACTGCGTACACCCAAAAGTAATGACAGCACCTCGCCAGTACATAAGACAATACTTATAATATTATAACAAACATCTTCGATGTGAAATACAGTTACATTGAAAACTCTATCATGGATACATTTGTTGAGACATAGAACAAACATTTTCAACCCACGCGGAACTAGAAATATTCATTTGTCTTATATAAAACACAAACATGTCCCCTATGTATCTACATTGAAAAAAAGTTTTAAGAGACCATTTTTCAAAACCATTTTTGTTTTCTAAGCCATGTTCAAAATTGTATGATTTTTTGCCAAAAGACGTGCCTTTCAAGTAAGTAAAGTTACAAAGTGTTTAGAAATAATTTTCTTTCATTTTACGGGTTTTTGGAGTTAAAGTGCAAAAATCAATGTTTTTTAATAAAAAAAAATGGTTACAGCACAATATTGATTGAAATGAGGAACGAGTATCACCGAAGGGGACCTTCCGGCTTTGAAAAACAGTAAACATTCGATTCTTTTCTACTGGTACATTTTTTACGCATTTTTAAAAAATCGCCATTTTCGAGTTTAAAAAAAAATAATTAAAAAATCAACAATGTGCCTCTTAAACATGTTCATCTCTGTTAAATACTTGACGAGGCCTGGGAATGAGAGATATAATTCGAAAGAGCTGCATTAGACGATTTTCGAAGAAAAGCAGGTCACGACTGCCACACACTTCCGGTTTCAATGCCAAATTTTTAACGAAAAAAATAACACAATTTGTGCCGGAAGATTTTTAAATTGTCAAGGTTTATCTGAGTCATGTATTGGACATAAGTAATCGATGAAAATTTCGATGCCGTGCTGCTGATAATAATACAACCGGAGAAGAACAAAGTTTGTATGCAAATTGCATGAACAATGCTGAATTCCTGTGATTCATGTTGCTGTTTGCTTGCATTTTCAAACCAGAAACGAAAGTTCTTATTGCAGCATCTATCTATCTATCTATCTATCTATCTATCTATCTATCTATCTATCTATCTATCTATCTATCTATCTATCTATCTATCTATCTATCTTGACACAAAACCTAAAGATTTATTCAGCAAAGTACATGAAATTTCTGTGGGAAACCTATCTACCACCGTATGCAGATATCTTATCGAAAAAAAAGTCATATTCTTGTCTATTCAAAGCGCAAGGACATCTTCTCCTGCCAAGTCGAAGCTTTTAATGTACAAATTTAAATGTATTTCTTAAAAGGAATTGAACGTAAATCTACGATAAATTTAGATTGACAAAGACCAGAAACTAGTTATATTTGGATGCAGTCAGACATCAATCGGCTTTTATTAGCTTTTGTCTTACTGAATGCATTCTAAAGCCGCTTTGAATACTTTCATGCATTTGAAATCAGTTGGTAATTATAGAAATATCGAATGACCACTGAAATGTACCTCAATGAAAATTGATTTCGCCCCTTGTCGCTTATATACAAGAGCCTTGTGTCAGTGACCTTTATATAAGCACCAGTTATCACAGGAAAGAAAGGAACTTTCAACAACAAAATTTTGCAATAGCAACTCGCGGTCTTTTACACGGAACACAAACATATATTTAGCTTTGCATATTTGGAATGATAAATGAGGTAATGCGAGTCTTGATGCAAAACAAACCGAAAAACAGCCACGGCGGTTTACTTCATAACTTTTGTTTTTCATTTAAATATACAGTCGGACATAAGTTAAGCATCACCCTTATTTTTTTCTAAAGGTGCGTTTCAAGTAAAATTTTTGAAAAAAAAAAAAAGTTTGTAAGGGTCTTTAATTCGCGCCTATCCCTGATTTGTCAGGCCTTTCCGTATGGCATTTGACCGTGTCTCTCAAGTACTATGGTGTCCTGAATACGCCTACCCCTATTCGGCAGTATGTCATTAGAAGTTTTTTTTTAACCAATCCCCATATGTTCGCCACTGAGTTGGTATAGGCAAGGAAAGAAACTAGAGTTATATCACAAAAATATGAAAAAAAAGAAAAGTTTTCTTCTGCTCAATGTTCTATTGGCAGTTACAGGCACACACAGGAGTTATTTGCTTGTTTATTGAATACAACGTTTTCACTTTGTAACATGTCGAGATATCTGTCTGAATTTTTCAGATTGATTATGGTGTTGGAATTGTAAAAACATGAAATTATCATTTTACACTATTTGGCGATTTAAAATTTCACAGATTTCCGGCAGCCATCTTGGATTTATGCAAATTGCACGAGTTGCCAAACGTTGGCAGAGTTGCATTCAAACCAGATTAGTTCTGTAACTCCTCTAAAGGACAAAGAAACACAAAAGTTCATAGTACAAAACGTTTCTAGGTTAAAGTTAAGGGCACGAAGCAGCGTGAAATGAATTATAAAACAGTGAATTCGGATTATGTAAGGGTATGCCTGCATAAACAAGGCCTCGTTGTTTACCTTAAGGTTGATTTATCAGGGTTTGCTTTAGATTAGCACCCATGATTATATCAAATATCTCAAATATCAAAGAAAATATTTGTTCTGAAAGGTGTACTGTGTATTTCCGGATGCTTAACTTATGTCCGACTGTATAGTATTCATATGCGCGCATTTCTCAAATGTAATGTAATTGCTCCCTATGTAATATGACTTGTGACAGACAGCGGTGTTGTAAAGAAATTCATAAGCGAAAATATCTCTGTTTTTTGAAATGAAATTACGCTTTACATCTATACAGTATATGGCACGTTTACATTTGAAGCAAGTTGAACTTAGTTTCTTTGTTAAGAGGTGATGTAGATGATCGACTCAGTATATGGAGATAGATACATTTCGACCCAAAAGTCTATCAGTTCATTACAACTGGAATTGTTCACGGAGTCATTAGTTTATAACAGTTAAGACACTTCAGTCAGCTTTGACGAATTCAAGAGCCATGTATTCTAATGAAGTGTACAAATAGTAAACGCGAGCCACAAAAATAAATCTATCCGCTGTTGGCAAATATGCATGTTGTGGCCAAAAATATAACATCTAGAAGGGCATTATTCAGGTTACAAATCATAGCACAATTTTCTAGGGTTTCTTATCGCCTTTCTTGTGCATTCTCTCGGAATTCGTGACACATCGTCTCGAAATCATTACGGGTCAAATCATATATTGATATTTATTAATCTTGCTCAATCCATATACATGCAAATGAGGGACCCCGACTGTCGTATTAGGAGCTCACTGGAATATTACATTTTTCCTAAAATCATCACTAGGCGATGTTCTAATTTAAAAACATCTGTACTTTATGCAAAACAGAAATTTACCATTGCAAATCATGTTGCAATGTCATGTTCGCCGCTGCCTGTGCAATGTCGTTGCTATCAGCAGTAACAAGTCTAGTCTGTATTCTTACAAATAATATAGTCAAAGTGATCAAATAGATGTACCCCATGCAGTTCCTTTAGATTAAGTGACCCACTTCTATCAATTCTACATTGAAAATTGGTCAGGTTTCTATCAATGTGCCAATACCTCTCGAATTGTCTTCTTAATGGAGGATAGCAAGCATATTGACATACATATTGGTTTACAGATCTAATAAAACATTGGCAATTCCACTTCTCACCGCAGAGATTGACTAATGTTTAATAAATCATAGCATTGCTCTTGAGCATCGTCGGAAAGTCAATGTACTGAGCAGAATATGGGCGAGCTTAGGATCCCGTAAAACCGATTTAAGCCCTCCCAGTAGTTTTTTTATAACTGGCAGTTCCAATGCAATGCTTCGGTGGTTCTTATTCGCGTTTTATGTTTTGTTATTGAACTGTTTTCACACCTTACGTACGTCTTCATATATTAAGTTAAGCCCGGGTAACTGAGTGGCCACCTATCGGAAAATAGCTGCTCATCCTTCTGATGATATGTTCTCTTTATATCAGTGACTGGTTGTCATTTTAGTTTTCCCACCTCGATTTTTGGAGCGAGACTTTCGCTCTGATTGAGTTATTTCCTGATCATTGCTTACTTTTACCTTTTCTTGAATATCAAAAATGGATTCTGATTGTTAATATGACCACATTACACCAAACACGATACCTACAACAACCAGTCTCGTGGTCATATGGCAAGAATATGTTACACTTGATGGACACACACTTATCAGAGCTTAATCAAACATGCCCTTTGAATTCAACAATTTGTTGTAAACGACATCAAAGTTGTCTGAAGTGTTTTCTGACAGCCGTGAACTTCTGTTGACTGTGCTGTCATGGAAATTAAAACTACACCTTGATCCGAATCGAGTATAGATTTTGGTACCAAATATTAAGAAATGAATTGAGCCGTTTCGAATTTTAAGTTGCCATATATGTAAATCGTAATATTGGAACGAAAAGCATAGCGAAGCCACAGCAAACCCCGTCGGTGGGAAAGCATGCTCATCCAGAAAGGGTGGTTTACTGCGCTATATAGTCAACACTTAAAGCCAGATGTACGTAATTGAAGGCGCTGAAAGGAACGTGCGTATCTAAGGGTGGAAACGTCATTTTTACGCCGCATTCGTAACGTCAGTTTTCGCTCGAAACGTCATTTCTAACGTCAGTTTACGTTCAGAATACGAAACTATGCTCATACAATAATGAGGAGGACTTCAGAAATATAAAAAATGTAAACAAAATGATATTATTTTTTATTTCTGCTCAAAATATAGATCATGGACATGTTTTCCCGAGGAAAACATCATTTGAGCGACAGTAAGAAATATTTAATGCATCGGAAATTTTGGCGCAAAACCGACGTCGCGCGTAAAACGTACTGAATTCAGCATCGACTACCTACCTTCTCACGCTTATAGCAGGAAAACGAATCCGGTAACTATGGACTTTCGCGTTATCTACCGGTCGTTCAGAAATTTCTCTATAACATATCAGTTTTTTAAAAAATCCTACCGTGGATGTTTCGAAATATAGCAAGAAAATCAACAAAAAAGGGGTCTAAAAATCGCATTTTACGTTGCCGTCAATGTATTTTCACTCTCAAATTTAGCGACTTTGAAGGCAGATATCTCGAAAACAAGCTCGGAACGGTATCGATTTCTTTTCATTTTCGTTTGTAGGACATCAAAATACACTCACATGCAAAAAATAAAAAAATTCTACCGTGAGGTCAATTACGTACATCTGGCTTTAATCGCGTCACAAAGTTTCGAGTTTCTAATTCGCATATAACTAGCACTACAGGTCCCGCTAATACGCTGCACCAACGTATTCTACCAAGGTAGGCTATCCCGTGACATTATTCCCCCTCCGAGAAGACTCGCCCCCCGAGTCTTGGCCTTTGGACTACATGGTAAGGCAAGCACGGTCTGGCAGTTGCCATCATCCCACGGCTGCCACCAAAATGTAACGAACAGCCGAGCCAAGCCACAGCAAACCCCGTCGGTGGATAAGCATGCTCATCCACCAAGGGTGGTTTACTGCGCTATATAGTCAACACTTACTCGCTTCACAAAGTTTCGAGTTTCTAATTCACATATTAGACATTAACGGATTAAGACGGTGACGGATACGGCGATCGAACTTCGATTGAAATCAAGCTAAAACTCAGGGTCGTCTCAAAACCAAACTAACTAAATAGTGAAATTACATTTTATGTGTACATGTATTAATTGAATTCAAATCATTAAACAAATCTTCACGTTATTAAACCATCCTGTTTCTTCCTAAACAACACGTATTGTCACAACGCGGACATTGCATGTGCGACAAAAATGCGGGAAAGGCAGCAGAAAGTTGCAGCAGCGAAAAAAAAAAAAAAAAAAAAAAAAAAAAAAAAAAAAAAAACGGTCAAGTTAGCAGAAAATTACTGCAGCGAAAACAAAAATGTAAGTTTGCTGCAGCGAAGAACGGCCAGGTTAGCAGAACAATTCCTGCAGCGAAACACGGTCAAGTTAGCAGAAAATTTATGCAGACATAAAAACAATTAAGTTAGCAGAAAAGTTGCTGTGCACAGCGAAAGAAAAACGGTCAAGTTAGCAGAAACACGAGTCAAGTGAAAAACGATCAATTCAGAAGAAAATTTGTTGGGGTGAAAAACGGCCCAAGTTAGCAGAAAATTTGCTGCGGCGAAAAACGGTCCACTTTGCACAAAATTTGCTTCAGCGAAATTTTCGTCGCCGATTGTTTCCGTTTGAGTCTGGCTGTGAGGGCTATAACATTTATCAGTATCCAACCTATGGTCTGAGCCATTTGTTCACAAAGTTAGCAGAACATTTTCTGCAGTAACAAAGTGGTCGTTAGCAGAAAATTTGCTGCAGCGAAAAACGGTCAAGTTAGCAGGAACTGAATTGCTGCAGCGAAAAATGGTCAAGTAAGCAGAAAATTTGCTGCAGCGAAAAACGGTCAAGTTAGCAAAAAATTTGTTGCAGCGAAAATTGGTCAAATTAGCAGGAAATTTGCTGCAGCGAAATTGTTTGTAGCTGTTAGTTTTCGTTTAAGTCTGGCTGTGAGGGCTATAACATTTCTCTGTAAACAAATGATTAAGCATCCAACCTATGGTCTGAGTCATTTATTTACATACAAAATTGGCAGAAAATTTGCTGCAGCAAAAAAATGGTCAAGTTAGCAGAAAATTTGCTGCACTGTAAAACGGTCAAGTTAGCAGAAAATTTGCTGCAGCGAAAAAATAAGCAGAAAATTTGAAATTTGCTTTGAAATTTGCTGCAGCGTAAAAAGGTCAAGTTAGCAGAAAATTTGCTGCAGCAAAAAAAAAAAAAAAAAAAAAAAAAAAAAAAAAAAAAAAAAAAAAAAAAAAAAAGAATGCAGCGAAATTGTTTGTCGCCAATAGCTTTTGTTTTCGTCTGGTTGTGAGGGCTATAGAAAACGATGATGATTACCGAAAAGAAAATCTATCCCACCTATGCCCCGAGTTATGGACCCAAAGTCCCTGCCAGCATAAAAATGTGTTGACGATTTTTTTCATTTCAGTCTTGCTATATGAGCACTATAGAAAACGACGATGACTGCCGCTAACGAAACTTTACTATCCGACCCATGATCTGAGTTACAGACCTCGATTCCCTGCCAGCAGAAAGAATTTTGTCGGCGATTTTCTTTCGTTTTTGTCTGGCCGTGAGCGCTATAGCAAAATATAACGAATGCCTAAAACCGTGAGAACTTATCTATCCGACCTATGACCCGCGAGACTTGGACCCAAATTCCCAGACAGCAGGAAAAATGCATTCTGTTTTCGACATTCATCATCGTTTTCTATATGCGCATACAGCCGTACTAAAAGGAAAATAAATGTCGACATTGTTTTTTTTTTTTTTTATTTATTTATTTTATTTCTGCTGGCGGGGAATTCGGGTCCATAACTCGGGTCATAGGTGGAATAGAAAAAGGTACATGTAGGCAAAGATCAGGAAAAGGCGCAATCAGAAAAAGATTCCCACTCCAAAAACCGAGGTGGGAAAAAACCAAACTAACAATCAGGTACTTATACCATGAAACATATCGTAAGCCGAATGAGCAGCTATTTTCCCAATAGGTGGCCACTCAGTTACCTTAACTTAACTAAAAATATGAAAACATACATAAGGCGCCAACAGCACAAATTTTTTTAAAACACCAAGACATAAAACAAAAAGAACCACCACAGAAGTATCGACTTGGAACGATCAGTAACACAAAGTTACTGGCGGGCTTAAACCGGTTTTACAGGTACCTAACCTCACCCTCAGCTTCTGTAGTGGTTCAGTGATAAACAAGAAATAAGAAATCATATTTAGAAAATACTAAACATAGATACCAACGTTTAACATGAATAACGGAAAGCAGAGTGAGCAGCAATTGAAGGTATTAGGTGGTCACAGTGCTAGCTTGGACAAAACAAGTAAATGCAGAGGGCTAAGTGAACTTATCGGTTATCGTCATCGTTTTTTATAGCCCTCACAACCAGACTGAAACGAAAACTATTGGCGACAAACAAATTCGCTGCAGCAAATTTCCTGCTAACTTGACCGATTTTCGCTGCAGTAAATTTTCTGCTAACTTGAACGTTTTTGGCTGCAGCAAATTTTCTGCTAACTTGACCATTTTTCGCTGCAGCAACTTTCCTGCTAACTTTATCATTTTTGCTGCAGCAAATTTTCTGCTTACTTGGCCATTTTTCGCTGCATGCCAGCACAGGAAAGTTTCTGCTAGCTTGACCATTTTTTCACTGCAGCAAATTTCCTGCTACTTGACCATTTTTTGCTTTGTCTCATCAGCAAATTTTCTGCTAACGTTGTGAACAAATGACTCATGCCATAGGTTGGATAGAAATGCTTTGTTTGCGGCATTCATCACCGTTTTCTACATCGACATTTTAGTTTCCACTTAACTCGGGTCATAGGTTTGTCAGAAAAATTTTGTTTGCGATATTCATCATCGTTTGCTATAGCGCTCACAGAAAGCTTGAAACCAACTTGAAAATCGTAGAAAAAAATCTCTGCAGCAGCTGTGATGTTAATTTGACGTATTTCGCAGCACAGCTGCTTGCTTGACCGTTTTTCGCTGCAGCAAAATTGCTGCTAACTTGACATTTTTGCTGCAGCAAATTTGCTGCTAACTTGATCGAGCTGGTTCAGTACTACTCCATAAAAGATAGAAAAATCAACAAAGAAAAAATAAGGGATTGCCAGTTTCGGTAGATGGGAGATTTACTCAACTGCACGAGGTTTACTTATTAATTGTTTATCAAAATTAATAAGTTTATTGTTTGGCATATATTAATTTATTTTACATAGATACTTTTGAGACGATCTGGTATTTTAACTGAAGTCCGAGCTCTTTCACCGTCACCGTGTTAGTCCGTAAATCTCTATTACTAGCACTCTATATGCCGCTAATACGTTGCACCAACGAATCATACCAAAGTAGGCTATCCCTTCACAATATAATTTACAAAAGCAGAGATTTGTAAACTAGCCCGTTTACACATTCACGATTTTTGGCTACGGTGCCGCTACGATTCGCCACGATTTGTAAAATCTTCGTGTACCGTGGTGTACCGTGGTCATTCGTAGTTGAAACGTGGTGAATCGTGGTGAATCTTGATGAATCGTGATGATTCGGGAAACTCTACGGCAGCGCTACGGAAGTTTTAAACTGTTTAAAACATTCGTGGCGTACCGTGGCGAATCGTGGTGGTAATTGGGCGTGGCCTAATTCGTAGCTCAACCGTAGCGGAATCGTGCTTATTCGTACTGACACCGTAGCTATATTCGCGGCTATTCGTGAGAGATCGTAGCCAATCTTGGAGCTCCGTAGCGAAACCGTGGAATATTTGACACCACGAACTCCCACGATTCACCACGAAATGTGTACGGTTGTCCTACGAATCATCCACGGTTTCGCTACGGAGCTCCACGATTGGCCACGACGGCTACCGCTGTGAATCGTGCTAGTACCGTATCGAACTGTACAAGCACCGTGAGCATTCGTTGTGTCACCGTGGTTAATCCTCATTGACCGTAGCGTTGCCGTCATGAACCGTCATTGATTCGTAGCGATACCTTACAGACACCGTACTAATATCGTAAACATTCTTACTGGAATCGTAGTGACATTGAATATTTCCACTTTTCGTCACGATTCATCCCGGTCCACCCCGATTTTTCTGACCATGAGAAATCGGGGTAAATCGTGGTGAATCGTAGAGAAAACCGTGAATGTGTAAACGGGGCTTAATTAGAGCAGGAATTTCTTTACAATACGACTGTCTCTCGCAAATCGAATCAAATATATAGTTATATTGCTTTACATCTTTCTGCCGCAGTTTGAGTTTTATAAAGTCTTTCGTCATCATTCTCTTTGTTTGACACAACACGTACGAAGGTTAAGGTAAGTTAAACAGTCCGTTGTTAAAAAGTTAAGGTACTTCAATTACCAGTCTAAGTTCAGAGTGCTAATGCAAAGTATCATGCGTTTCGTTCTGTATAATTGAGCATTTCGTCTAGTATGTAATTGCTATTTGTGTAGTTTAAACTTATTGGTGTTCCTGTAGTAATTAGGTCACTAAAGTACATTCAAGTCTCTTTAACTTATATAAGCCTGGCTTCCATCTGGGGCTATTCTGTTTGCTTGAAGGAATTTCATCGAAAAATGAAATAAAAACATTAATCACACCTGACGCCCCTAACAATGAGATTAGACTCTCCCAAATGTTAATGATGGGCAAATCCTTTCAACAAACGTGGGCTTACACAATACGGCATACGCAACAAGGAGTACGATGTGGACATTTTGTCGTGCACATTCTTGTGTTTTTAGTAACTGGCTCATAGTCATAGACATAGTCTAGCTGACCGCGAACATAGGGCTGAGCGATTCATCGGAGGTTTTCGGCAGCAACGACCTAGGTAGGGAAACCACCCAGCCAGACAGTTTGCTATCGCATGCCATCGATGGGTCTTTCAATTCTATTTATATGTATCTGAAATGCAACAGGACAGCCTTCTATGCTTGAGGACACTCAATAAGAAAGAAAGTAAAAATGGATCAAACATCTCTCGTTCTCTTTGAGAAATCATATTTAAAATTTAAAATTTGTAATGATAGCATTTCCGAGTGTCCTTAAGGTACATTTTCATCTCAGTCTCATGTCTCATTGAAAAACACTAAAGTAATTGTACATGATTCTGTTTGATAGGTCTCCCAGACATCTTGATTTGTACATATGTATATAACTATGTAGATATGTTTAACTCTTAAGAGGACCATGTGTGAGATTAGTCTATGTACTAAATATGTCATCCTCTTTAAATAAAGACATTATTATTATTATTATTATTATTATTATTATTATTATTATTATTATTATTATTATTATATCAAATGCATGAAAGTAATCAAAATAGCTTTAGAATGCATACAGAAAGGAAAAGCTAATAAAAGTCGAATAATTTCAGGATGCAGCCAAATATAACTAGTTTCTGGTCTTTGTCAGTTTAAAGTTATTGTGGATTTACATTCAAATTCTTTAAAGAAATGTATCTAAATTTGTCTACAGCTGTTAATTGTTTTAGTAACTGTAATACTTATTGAAACGTTTAGGGATTTTGAAAATGAGAATAAAGGTATAGTAGAGAGCATTTGTTATTTGAAATTCTGTAAAAAATATTTACGTAACCAAAGTTCATGCGACAGATGCACATTTCTGTATTTCAAATCTTCAATGTCGCTCAGAAAAAAGTATTAAAATAACAAGAACAATACGACTGCAGGTGTTAAGAAGCAATGAGGAGCCTCCTGCGAGTCATACTTACAGTCGCAACCCCCAGAGCAGCCCCAGACACCCTGTAAGAGACATCTAGTCTTAAATTGACAATAAGGTTCTTATACCAAGGGAACATATTTTATAACACAAACATAGCTATAAGATATATATTTTATCCAGTAGCTTATCTCAGTCAACTGTCTTTAACTCGAAAAGACATTTGCATTCAGTGATAGATATGTATTCCACACAAATTAGAATTTCATGTAATTTGTTCAGTTGAATAAATCTCAAGGATTTGTTTTAAGACAATGGGAACGTCTGAGATGGGTGTCCTGTTATACAAGTCATTTAATGTCATCATGTCGAATAATAGAGGAAATCATACAAACAAGGATACCTGTTTCATAGAAGTGAAATTGGGAGGACTTAGATGACCACGACCATTTTGCTGCAGCTCTTTCTAATTCTTTCCTCTTTTGTCACAAATTTGTGAAATGTTAGCTTTTTTCGCGTGCTTTCGTGTCGCTTGCGGAACAGATAGATATCACGTTTAAAAAAAAACCTGACAAAATTCTGTCATTTTTTTTTTCTAAAATGACTTTCACTCAAAATAACCTTTGTTTTATTTAACATGAGTTTGCTGGAACTCTGGATATGAATAATATCACAATTGACATTATATCAACACAGAGCAATTCGTTAATTATATAAGTTCGTTGTTTCAAAACGAAACGTTGCATTTCTTTAACAGTAGATGAATGAATAAACTGTTTTTCTTTCTTTGTTATACCAGGCCGAAACAACTGGGAGCATGAACGGACTAGGAATTATACATAAATAAAATCAAAATCGAGATCTGCAACTTAATTAGTCTGTAAATAACGAAACGACTATCATTTGCAATACAATATTTTCAGAATTGCTTTAGTGGATATTCTACACTATATAACTTTTCAGACATGAACTCGGCTTCCCCATGTGAAGCTCTCAATCCATCATCGAATTCCGGATTTGTCCTCGAAAATAAAAGAAACAATTAGAAAATATTTATCTAATCGACGCAAGTTAATAGTGGCACGAGATTTTAGCTCATGTAGAACTAGAATCAATAACTGAGTCTGCTGCATATACCAATAAACATGTTTGAATATTATGGTATTTAACCCCAGTGCAGGGGCAGATGAAACCCTTGGGCCGTTTTCTTTTTTCAGACTAATCAATATTCTGCCCATGGATGCTTCACGCCAAGTTTCATTAAAATCAAATCGTATTAGTTTCAGAGAAGAAGATATTTGAAGGGTTTTTGCCATATATGGGCATGGTGGCCATCTTGGTCATGTGACTTAGATTATTAATATACACATTGGTTCCCCCATCCTATAGATGCTTCACATAAAATTTGGCTTCAATTGGCCAAGTGGTTTTAGAGGAGAAGATGTTTGAATATTATGGTAATATACATGTATATTGCCCCGGGGAATGGACATATGAGCCCTTAGGTCCATTTTTTTTTCAGAATCATTAATATTTAGTCCTACTACCCATTTCCTGCAAGATTTTCACCTCAAATGACTTTTTAAAAGTTTTCCCCATTCCAATGCATTGGCGACCTATGTTGACCTTGTCATAAAATAGGTCAAGGTCACCACAGGGTCATGATTTATATATACTTTGTAGTACTTCAGCCATTGGTGCTTCATACCAAGTTTCTTTGAAATCGGTCCTCAAAATTTGGAGAAGAAGATTTTTGAAGGGTTTTTACCATATATGGGCATGGCAGCCATCTTGGTTATGTGAACTAGATAATTTATATATACATTAATTCCCCCATTCCATAGATGCTTCACATACAATTTGGCTTTGATTCGCCAAGCGGTTTCAGAGGAGATGTTTGAATATTATAGTAATATACATGTATATTGCCCCGGGCTGGGGGCAGATGAGCCCCTGGGGTCCAATTTTTTTCAGAATCATTAATATTCAGTGCTACTGCCCATTTCCTGCAAGACTTTCACTTTAAATGACATTTTAAAAGTTTTCCCTATTCAAATGCATTGGCGACCTATGTTGACCTTGCCGTAAAAAAGGTCAAGGTCATCAAAGGGTCATGATTTATATACACATTGTAGTGCTTGAGCCATCAATGCTTCATGCCAAGTTTCTTTGAAATCGATCCACCTGTTCTGGAGAAGAAGATTTTTGAAGGGTTTTTACCATATATGGGCATCGCGGCCATCTTGGTCATGTGACCTGGATTATTTCTATATATATTGATTATCCCTTCCTATTGATGCTTCACATAAAATTTGGCTTTGATTGGCCAAGCGGTTTCAGAGGAGATGATGTTTGAATATTATGGTAATATACATGTATATTGCCCCGGAGTGGGGGCATATGAGCCCCCTGGGGTCCCATTTTTTTCAGAATCATTAATATTCAGTCCTACTGCCCATTTCCTGCAAGACTTTCACTTTAAATGACTTTAAATGACATTTTAAAAGTTTTCCCCATTCAAATGCTTTGGCGACCTATGTTGACCTTGCCATAAAATAAGTCAAGGTCATCACAGGGTCATGATTTATATACACATTGTAGTGCTTGAGCCATCAATGCTTCATGCCAAGTTTCGTTGAAATCAGTCCACCGGTTCTGGAGAAGAAGATTTTTGAAGGGTTTTTACCATATATGGGCATGGCGGCCATCTTGGTCATGTGACCTGGATTTCTTATATATACATTGGTTCCCCCTTCCTATAGATGCTTCATATAAAATTTGGCTTTGGTTGGCCAAGCGGTTTTAGAGAAGAAGATCTTTGAAATTGTGGACGGACGGGCGGACGGACGGACGGACGACGACGGACGGACGGACGCCGGATCATGGCCATCCTATAAGCTCACCTTGTGAGCCTCACGGCTCAGGTGAGCTAATAATCAGACAATATGGTTACCGCAAGTCGCATCGGAACTATAAATGTCCTGGACACACATTAAGGGGTCCATGAATCAGATCGTAATCCCCGTTGTCCATTCTTAGACCGATCTCCATTGCACCCTCAGTGAAGGCCAACAGTGAAATGCCAAGAATCGTGGAGGCTGAGCGCACATGGCATTTGTTAAGGCTCATTGTTCTACAACAAACTGGAACTTACTATTCCATGTTTGTTTATTCTGTTTGCCAAATACTGCATAATTTATTGATGGGAAATCAAATCCAAAAGCATTGGTCCTTTTTTGATCTTTTAGCCTGACTCGGCTCAGTTACAGATTCAAAGTTACGTAAAAAAGCTTGATTTAAGATGTATTCTGAATATTGTATTGCATGGCTCACGTTTATAAATGATTTATTGTATTTTCTTAATGAAAAGACTATCTGTGCTTATAAATGTTCTCAAAATAATTTCCGTTAGTGATTTTTTTTTGTGTAGCCCAAACTGATATTTTGTTGCATAGACACCTAGCAGCGTTCTTTAATATGTAATAGTAATTTCCATTATTACCCAACCCACTATATACAGAGTAATTGCATATTTTTCGCTATATCATGAGTTTGTCTCTGACCGGTCCATAGTTTTGGATATAACATGGGACTATTCCATGGCCTGGTACCCAGCTCAAAAGATGTCAGCGCTATAGCAATGTTTCACTATGTCACGGGCTGGCCCCAACTACGCATATCGGGACCGGTCCATAGTTTTGGATATAACATGAGACTATACCATGGCCTGGTACCCAGCTCAAAAAGATGATATATAATAGGCCTGGTACCCAGCTCAGAAGATGTCCGAGCTATAGCAATGTTTAACTATGACACAGGTTGGCCTCAAATGCGCATGCCTGAACCGGTCCATAGTTTTGGATATAACATGGAACTATACCATGACCTGGTACCCAGCTCACAAGATGAGGAATAAGCTGCTAGATACATGTATAATAGAAGAACCAAATCAGAGAATAGATTTGTGATGATTGAAAATACAGTCGACGAATGTGGGTCTAAAACACACTGACCAGTGTTTTTGATAGCAAATTGTCAACCTCCTGATTAATGGCAGTGTATCTTTTAAAGATGCTAGAAAGGAGAGTCAAGACGAATATCCACGACATCTACTAGATATATTATTGTTGGGTAATAAAACAGTTATTTCATGGCTGTTTGGTGAATAGTCGAAACCATTGCCCCTCGGTGCCTCGGATGACCATGGTGGACTGTGGCCCTCGGCCTTCGGCCTCGGGCAATAGTCCACCATGGTCATCCTCATCACCTCGGGCAATAGTTTTGACTATTCACCAAACCACCATGAAATAACTGTTTACTATTAAACTTAAGGGAACTTGCATTTCAAGGGGAAACAAAGAAGTCACAGACTGCACTGGCACCGTCGAGTCCTGTTTGATACTTGTAAAATAATTCTGTGCTGTAAGTCAGCAAGCGTACTATTTGTTCAAATGTTAGTGCGAGATAGGCATTAGAATTGTGATGCGGGCCCTCATATGAAGTTCGCCACTGTATGCCGTTGTAGTGACAATCCGTCTGATATTGAATAGAGCAACATTTTTGCATGCTCACCCACACAAAATATTGTCCTTGTTGGATTCGTTCTGCCAATGTGGTGTTTGTTAAAGAGTGACCTTGTTAGGTCTAATCTTATTATCTAAGAGAGCAATTCAGAACGATTAAAACGTCTGTCGATGACAAACACACCTAACGAGATGATAGTGTTAAGGGAATCTGTCTTCGTGTCAGCCTGGTTATATAGTGTCCCACTAAGATGCTTAGACGGTGATAAATTTCTAGATACTTTACAACATAGCGTCATGACTGTTATCAAAATAGAGCCGCAAGTCAAGTACGTTTACCAAGTTTAAAAAATCGAAGGCAAAGTTTCCTTAAAGTCTCACCGAGTGACACTTGACAAGTTTTTATCAAAGGCTCACCGAGTGACACTTGACAAGGGATAAGATTGCAATCCAATTACACTCAGGACAAAAATATAGGCACAGAAAGGACACGACTGCTCCACGAAAATGATCTGGACCTCAAGTTAGTTGTAAGAGAAAATAAAGCCTTATATGCCCGGCCATGAGACAAGTGTTGGGTAAAGGCCGATTCAAGACATTATGATTGTTATCTTTGGCATTTGAATAGAATCTGACATTTATGACACGCGATATCGATGTTGTGCATAGTCCAATTCTAAAGCCCGCGAAGCCAAATAGCCTTGAAGATGTAAATGGAGACTAAAACGTTAAAATGGGTCGGCACAAAGTACACGTGTATTCCAAGGTACAATTAAGGCCTTGGTCAAGTAACCTATCTGCATACTCATTTCCAAGACTACCATTCTATCGAAACGCTAATTTTTAGGCTAAATACAGAATATACAGATATCGTCTTAGTTTTGTTTGTATATGGCCAATTATCATATGACGTCGCTGTTTTCCAGTGGATAACGTCATGTAATAAAAGTGTTATGACCACACGTGTATTAACACTTTTACGGGAATACGTAACGTCATTGACGAAGTCCGTAACAACAATGTTAATTTTCAATGGAAATGTGTCCACTTTAAAGGCGATACAATCGTATTTAATAAGTCATATGATAAAAAGAATCTTAAACTCGTGGTCATTTCATATGAAATTTATAAGTTTAACTCGCCGAAGGCACGTTTAATGATTTTCATATGAAATGACCACTCGTGTAAGATCATCTATATATGAGTACCTGTTCCAGGGAATTATAGGGTTAAAGTTAGTGTTGTCCTGATGAATGAAAGGAGGCTTCTTGCCATATTGATTGTCGTAGAGTTACATGAACTGTGACCTTACAATTGCAACTGACCGGTATAAAGCTGTGGTTTGGTTGTAGTTCTTACTCGGTGTTATTTGAAGTGGGTACTAACTGAGGGTTTGCCAATATATGTTGTTGGCCATAATATTAAGGACTGGTGGATTCCTTATCCCGGATTTTTA
This sequence comes from Rugalucina vietnamica, assembly GCA_964017185.1. NCBI lineage: Eukaryota > Metazoa > Mollusca > Bivalvia > Lucinida > Lucinidae > Rugalucina > Rugalucina vietnamica. The sequence continues at coordinate 10,601,249 of OZ024870.1, read as the reverse complement.
CCATAAGATGCATGTATTTTAGTGTCTATTTGCTATTTTATTGTGAGTTTCTCAGAGCCTCCCATTGGGACTTTATGAAAATGGGTTGAAATCACATCGTATTTAAATTCAAGTTTATGGTGTTTTTTCAATTGATACATAATCAGAAAATAATCCATAGATTATGCTAATCTTAAAAAAAACGCGAACGGTAAAAAAAAAAGTGAACTTGAAAAGTGGTTAATTAACTTTGAATCAGCGTATACCAGAAGGTAAGTTTTAAGATCACACGATGATACTTGTACACTTGCTTGGTATTTTATTGTGACTTTACCAGGACCTCCGTTAAGGACTTTATAAAAGTAGGTTGAAATCACATCATATTTAAAATTCAAGTTGGAGGTGTTTTTCAATCAAAATACACAGAATCAGAGGCGGTTCTAACGTGTACCCACAATCTATGTTTTGAGCAAAAATAAGAGAAAATATATATATTAAAAAAAATCTAATGCAATTTCAGATTTTTACAACCAAAAATATTCTGTATATTGCATGGGCATGTACTCGCAATGATAGTTAGGCAACATTATTCTATCTCTAAGTGCAATCAAGAGTCATTCGCTCTAGAAAACTGCTGTCAAAGGACATCAGAAAAGACTAAATCCGAGGATTTTCTAATATATCTGTCAGCAGAAAAGACGACGACCGACCACAGAATTTGCATGTAGATGAAATAAAGAAGAGTCATAAATATTGAAAGGGGATAGTAATCTGATGCGTAATGAATCGTCGGCCTATGTTTCATGCATTCAGTGGAAATGCGTAGGCGGAGTGCTATAAAATGTGGGAATTTACGCGAACACAATCATGTACTAAGAAAATCTTCTATGCTGAGGACACAGTGTTTCAAATCCATTCCAGTATAACAATTCTTAGAACTGATACAGTTACAGTCCAAATTTTACTTTGAAACCAAAATTGAATGAATTTCAAATTAGAAAACAAATATCCAGTCTGACTAAGAATGATCAAATGATGACAATCGCCACTGAATTATCTGCATATAATCAGTGTGGATGCAGTTAACATTAAAATAAACAAGACACAGAACCAAGGTTAAGGCAATGCCCTTGAACAAGTCGAAAAACATTACCAAGAACTTCGGATTTTCTGCTTTGGGACTGCATTGGACCTCTATGGCCTGCCCACACATTTCACGTCGCCTAACAACGCTGTCTCTGGTATTTTCCACAAGGGCAGTTAATCAGTACTAAGCTCACATTGTAAGATGAACAACTGTGCTTAACTTAGATGGGAAGGTCTTTAACATACTTTAGGTACTCAAGAAAAACTAGGACTAAAGACAAAAAATGCCAAACCAAGAAATGAGGGACCAGCTAACAAACAAACCGACATCGTTCATTTGCAAATATTACAAATTCACTATCATATTAATGGGAGACTACCGCTTTGATTGCAATTGTTCAACGTAGGGAAGTTGCAATCCAAACCAACCGGGTGCTGACAGATGTTCTAGATGGGCTCCTATTCGCGGTTGACATTGAAAACAGTGCTATCTGAAAATTTTCAGAGGCTATATAGATCATGAGTCATAATCATGTCCTTACAATCAGCACAAAAAACCCAGTCAGCATCAATGAACTTAACCATCACTGGGGCGAATGAACAAAATTTGAACAAGAAAAACTATAACATGTGCTACATGTTATATACGGCCTTGTTTCATTTTAGTTAATGCTAATATTGAGTGGCCGATCAAACATGCCTTTTCATGCATTTACGTTTGAAGAAGTGGATTGTACTCGAAGCCGCCATGCTTCTCGATATACTCTCGACATAATCTCGGCATGTTGTAGCAATGTAACATTTGTAACAAAACATATAAAACATAATGTAACGTATGTGACATAATACAACATATATAACATTGTACTTTATAACATAATATGCACGCCATGCAACATATGTAATATATATGGGCCACAACGTAAGAAAAAGTACCTTCGGACATTTTTTTGAATATTAGAAAAACAATGTTACATTGAATGTATGATGTTTCTAGAGTCTGTTAGTCTTTATTTGACCAGATTATTTCAGGTTTTTTTTGTGAGTTATGACCAATTTACTATATGTACCCTACAGACGTCATTGTCCTGGAAAATGACGTCAAAATTGCTTAATGCATTTCTGCATGTTATTAGAGCTTACAAGACTCGATGCATTTGCTTAGAATGTTTAAGCACTGGTCAGAACCTATTGTTAAGATAGAAGCATAGTATCCTTACATGCAATCTGTCGTAATTATTTTGTCTATCTTTATGATGATGTGGTTGCTATGCGCATAGTTAATCAATGTAAATATCATGCAACATATGTTACATATGTACGTATGTTACGTATGTTACATACGTAACATATATAACGTAACATATGTAACATATGCAACATTACAAAACATATATAACATAGCATGTAACAAAGTTTATCATATGTTACATAGTGTAAAATATGTAACATAACGCAATGTATGTAACATATTTGTGCGTGTAAGATCTTTAGGAGTAAACATAATTTTGCAAAAATAAACATTAGATAGCCCTCCCCCAAATAAATTAACATAGCTAGCTATTTATGACATAATGGTGTAAACAATTAATTCAATATTAAAACAATACATGTTTCACTTATATATATGCACTCTCTCATGCTCTCATTCACATAGTGGTGTCGTTGCATCTTAAGAATTTTCATACATTCTGAAATAGCGTAGCTCATCAAAGATACACACAAAACAGACAGTGTTGTTATAGTCAAATCTATGATATCTTGATAAATCTCAGTATGGAATACATTATAAACGGAAGAAACGTATGTGACATAACGTGTGTGACATAAGTTATGTAATGTATGTAACATAATGTATCAAAACGCAACATATGTAACAACATGAATGAATCAGCACCCGTTATGAAACATAGTGTTATGTTTGTAGCAAAACACGTAACATAATGCATCTTATATAACGCATGTACCATAACGTTACATATGTAACATAAAATTACATATGTAACATAATATATGCAACATAACATAACGCCACATATGTGAAATAACATGTCACAGAACACAGTGCATGTAACTGAACATAACATAGCATTTAATATGATACATACATAATGTATTTTTTATACCAACGTACAACAATACAGACACGACTACCTGGAAGAGTCACACTCAACAGTGCCACCAAGCAGTCACAATCAAACGGACTACCAGACAAAGTCACAATCAAAATGACTACAAGGGAGAGCGTAAACGTTGTCAGCAGTTTAAGTGTGTGTTTTATACATTGTATTTTTTCTGTGACAGTGTGTTTACCCTTCATTTTCAATAAGTTTATGTTGAATAGACACAGAATGGTTCAATAGTAGCATGTATTGACTCTTTGTTCGTATAACTGTTGGTTAATAATTCAAAAAAATGATAAATGATCTGTCGTAAATGCTCATCACAGAAATAAGGCTAAACTGTACTATATGAATTATAAGTTTACGAGTTGGTTATGTGAATATCTAAATGCCCAGTCTGCACATCGAAAATGAAGTTTCTGAATTTACAGTGCCAATTCCACATTAATGTCAGGTTGAGCGCAATAAATAGTAGTGGGCAAGTTAATCGTCAGGACGACAGAAACGCATATAACACGGACTGTAGAGTTGTTTCATTGTTGTCATAAAAATAACCATAAACTCTTGGGTACAAAAAAAAAGAAGAGAGAGAGAGAAAAAAAAAAGCGGAGACATCGTCGACGCATTCAAATTAAAGTGACATAAGCTACAGCGCCGAGATATAACCCTATTAGTACCATGACGCATGTAGGTCAGCGGTTAATAGCGGTCAACTTTAATTTTCATGCGTTCTAACATTTTCAACAATCAATGACTTAAGAGACATCATTCGAAACTGGACGTGATTTGTTATTTTGGATTTGGCCTCTATCAACTGTCACACCATTTCTCAAACACGGAGTAAGGCAACCGTTAAAAAGTGTTAAGAGTTTTTTGTTTGTTCAGTGCATGTCTGTTTATTTAGTCACTCACATGTAACTGTATGAACGTAGCTATATGGAGTACAATAATACACACTTGTGCATTTATTTGATTTGATACCAAACGCAACAGCTATGGTTATGTCGGGATTGGGTCACCATTTCTGAATTACAACAACAAAATGCCTGCAATATACGTGTTTAGGTGTCAAGAAGCTCGTCTTTTTCTTACGACTTTATGGTCAATGGAGATGTAATATTTATTTAATTATAGCTAAAAAGACCCCATTTGCGGAACCATGGGCGATGCCGCATATTTCGGTCAACGTTTGGCGATTCATGATTTATTCATTATTATTTATTTAATTCAACTTTTTTTTTATTCAGAAATCTTAACCTTAGGACGAAGTGACTCATACTAATTGATGTATTTTACCCTACTCAAAATCTTAGTTATGGTGTTCTGGAAGGGTCAAAATGGCATAACGTACAGATGTAACATAATATTACATATGTAACCTAACATTATATATGCAACATAACATAACGCCACATATGTGAAATAACATGTCACATACACAGTGCATGTAACTGAAAATAACATAGTATTTTATATGATACATACATAATATATTTATTATACCAACGTACAACAATACAGACACGACTACCTGGAAGAGTCACACTCAACAGTGCCACCAAGCAGTCACAATCAAACGGACTACCAGACAAAATCACAATCTATGACGGTGTACCGGCATTCTAGGGGTTAACCTCTATCTTAAAATAGGGGTGAACCTCTAAATATGTGGGTGCACCCCTATATTTGCGGGTGCATGTCTATTTCGAAAAAGGCATGGACAGTTCGGTTTACCACTTCGGTCATTTTGACCCTTCCAGTACACCATACTTGGTGATGTATTTTACCCAAATTGCTAGGGAAGACAATCTATTTTTGGAATATTGGATTTGCCCATTCTATTGACTTACAGGTATAATCAGAAAACAAACTAAATTACATATAGTTCTACATACTAAATGCTAGATTTTTGTCACAAGTTGTCTTTGAAAAGACATTTTCTCGTGATTGGAGATTAATGAACATGAGTTATAAAATAGAAAGCAACGGAAGCATGCGGAAGCATTTGTTTACACCCCTGTGCAGCAAATGAAACAACCCTTCATTGATAATTGGTAGTAAGTGTGCTGGAAGTTTGGATTAGTCTATTATAGTGAATAACACGTTTTACAGGTATGTCAAGTGAATAAAACAATTAATCATTCAATCTCTACATTCTAAGTACTAGATTTTGTTCATTATAATTTCAAAATGACCAATTCGGACCTTCCTTGTAAAATTTATTATACACAGTTATGAAACAGAAAGCAGTGAATCATGTTCATTCTTTTCTTTACACCCCGTTTCGATTGAAGGCAATGTTGTAACGGTCTCACATGGACCAGCCCATATTGATTTAATGTCAACCAAAATAATAAAACTAGTTGCTTTGACACTATATTCTATGTAGCAATGCTTTGATAATAGAATACGTTTCATCCTAATACAATGATTATTAGGATACAGCATGAATAACTCCTGAAATATGATCACTAAATATAAATCTATGAATGAAACTGCTTCATAAAAGGACGCCATTATTAAATTAATGGAACTGCTTCCTGACTTATGACGTATTTCGAAGTTGGTAGTCCAAGGGTGATTCAGGTACTTCTTAACCAAATTTCGAAAAGCAAAAACTCACTGTATAGACAAATGAGTACCTTTTATTTTTTACAGAGACCACATAATATCAAAACATCAGCTTTTGAAACTCGTCAAAATTCAATAAATACACTTTTTTGCAATAATTCAGAAGTGAGCACACCCACTTCGGAATAGTCCATTTCAAAACTGGTTTTAAGTATAGGCCTATAAAGGTATTAACTCAAGAATAACTAGAAAGAGATTCTTGTTTCAATAATACACTAAGGCCGTAGAAAAAGTCACCTATCTGGGAAAAAATATCAGCTCAGTGTCAGAAATTCTAATGACAGGGCGGTATTTGATTTGGAAGAAACTGTGAGCGAAATGGAATCAAAAACAGAAAGTGTACAAGGCCGATAGTTTGCCAACTCTCTTATATGCCTGTCAGTCTAGAACGGTGCACCAACGGTATGCCAAGAAGCTTATCCATTCCCGCGAAGAAATGTCCTAATACACGTTTCCAGACACGGAGACAGGGAGGCAAGTACAAACGCTATTAAAGTTAAAGTACAGCTAAGATGGACTAAAATGTTAAAAGAAAAAGATTGTTTTCACATCTAAAGGCTGGAAGGCTTTGACGTTTTAAAACTCACTATTTGAATTGAAATCCAACGGCTTCATTCTGATGTATAAGAATCTATATAGTGTTGCTCGTTATTAATATAAACCTTTTAATGAAAGTCAAATGTAATGTCACCGGATTCTACTTTAAGTGAATATATGATTATTAATTGCTGAACTACGGCAATCAATATGGCAATAGGCCTCCTTTCATTCATCAGGACAACAATGAATTAAACCGGATCATTCCCTGGAACAAGTGCTCATATATGGACAGAATACAAACAAAAATAAAACCACATGAACTATATTTAGCCACAACATTTACATTTTGAGAAAATGGCCAGTATCATAGATGCAAGAAAATAGCAGGTCGGATGGTCAGGTGGCCATGATATTTCCTCTACTTGCAGTCCGACCATAAAAGGCACTAGATTTGTCCGTTAGCTAGCTAGAATGAAAAGTTCAGTTAAGCCTGGTGTCCACGGACAATTTTTCTTTGACGAAGATTATTTGACACAGAAAGTTTGGCAATGAGTTTGCGTTCACACACAGAAAAGATTACTTATATTACTTAGCTCGCTAACCTTTACAGATATTTGACAATGCCACTTCGCCACAGAACTGAGTTGACACGAGCATAATTTTCTGCGACAAACCTACTTTGTCAAAAAAAAAAAAAAAAAAAAAATTGTCTGTGGAAACCAGGCTTTGCTTTGCTCGCTCACCTTTGTCACAGAGATATTTGACATTGAAACTTCGCCACAGCAGCATATTTTTCTGCGACAAACCTACTTTGTCGAAGTAAAATTGCCCATGGAAACGAGGCCTCAGATCGTTCATTGGTTTTTCAGCACATTTTTAACCGTTTTTAGTATTTATGTAACAAAGAACTTTACCTAATGCGACAGTTTACAAGGAATGATAACTTGTATACCAGGGGCCATGCGTTGATATCCCTGTCTCCATTTCTTGCTTATTTTGATGAGGTTTTAAGCCAACGTCCCATGAGATTTGTACCATCTATTTAGCTATCTCTTCGTTGTTGAGGGGAAGCGTTTGAAGCGTTTGAAAAGTGTACGCGTTCCTGGTATTTGCTGGTATTATAAATGAGCCGCCTCATGGGAAAATCAACAATCTGCATAGGCGAAAACAAAGACGCAGATCAGCTTCGCGGTAACAGCGAAGCTGATCAGCGCCTTTGTTTTCGCTACTCGGATAGTACAGTTCCTCTTCTTCTTAAAACCGAAATTTCAAGCATCTAGCCTGCTTCTGTGACTGTACAGCTTGATTTGTGTGAGACCTGTTCGGAAACCACATTGTTGGTTTTCCCACGAGGCGGCTCAAATGTTAATAATATACGTAACCATGGCAAAAGCATATAATTGCATTCAAGCAAGCACTTATCAGTTATACAGGCAGAAAGGAACACAAAAATCTTTTCAGGGTCTCGCGCAAGTTAGATTTTCAAGAGGTTTGTCGTAAATTCTGTAAGATGCTGTTGAGCACTGATCTTGTTAGGAATTATCTGAGACACGGCAGAATAAACAAGACTTCGAGTTATTTACAATAAACAATTGTGTAGACAAGGAAAGCGCCGGCGCTTTTGTTATTTGCGTAGTTCTATGATGGTGCAAAATGCTGTTTCCATATTATGAGTACCAAGATCCAGTAAAGTATTTATAAATGAACGTTGCATAGAGTCGAAATACCCACAGACAGCTTTAAGAATGTCTGGAATAATCTGATCAGCTTCGAGAGCAATTGACAGTGATTAAAACGACTGTGTATGACAAACAGAGCTAAAGAGGAGATATCAGTGAACACTTGAATAAACAAGCGGGAGTACGATTGGTGCACCACAAAGTCTCCGCGGAGGCAATGTCAGGCCATAATGCATGTGAAGATGACAAAAAAGAGCAAGAACTTGGGACATTTTAGAATAACGAATCATGTCTTCATTGTGAATATACCTCGATTATTTTGCCATCTACACGAGCTGTATCGTTTATCACGCCGAAATGATGGGGCAGAACTTAATGGATCAGCCCACTCGATGTCAAACACAAATGCAATCTTCAGCTGCCCGCGCCAATGCAAAGTGCAGTGGTATTGACACGGAAGTTATGGATTCAACAATAAAATGAAAGAACCCATAAAATCATGTAAAGAGCGCTTTGTATAACAGCCCATTAGCATATATTGTCAGACGTTGTTGGCGCGTGCCAGACCACATCACAGAGGCTGAATTAATTCAGAAATTATTGAATAAACATCTTGTTTGAATCCTATCGCATTTCAATAGCAATTTATTGGCATTCCTATAAAGGCCTGTCGCAGTTATATTTGGCGTTATAAGCAGTCTGAACAACGGACCAAATATATTTATTTTCAACTCTTTATCAATTGTATTTGGTCGTCGAGGAAAGAATGGGCACTAATTTTGACAAAAATGCTACATTTCCAAAAATGCATCCAAAAAATGGTCTGGGCATACATGTACTTCATGCGCTCGTTTGTACTCAGTCGGGCCTGTCTAGTGACGATCAACAGCTTACATCAAATGGTAATTTTACCAGCTGACTATTCCAGAAGACCCCTTGTATCACAGCGCCAAAATATGTTTCACATCATGAAACAAAAGTAAATCTAATGTATCATACGCTATATTATACGAAGTGGAACAACATTTCGCACAAGGAAATGAGAGCCACCACATGGGAAAACCAACACTCTGCATACGCGAAAACAAAGGCGCAGATCAGCTTCGCAGTACTTGAACTGCGAAGCTGATCAGCGCCTTTGTTTTCGCTACACGGATAGTACAATTCCAGTCTACTTTCTAAATCCAAAATTTCCATCCTCTAGCCACCTTCTGTGCTTGTACACCTCGGTTTGTGTCGGACCTGTTCGGAAGCCACATTGTTGGTTTTCCCACGAGGTGGCTCAAATGTCAAAGCGACACAGCAGAGAGCTGAAGAGACGGTTTGCGCATTACGTTGCTTCAGTCGCTGGCAGCCTTTGTTGAAATCCTATTGCATTGCACACATTCGAGACCAACATGATTTCCATTAGACCAGGTTTGTAAAGCCTACAGTTTATAAGCTTGACTTCATACGAATAAAACAATTCATTAGAGCAGTCTTTTGAAGCTGTTCAATATTAACTGACTTGGAACTTATTAAGTGAAACGAAAAGTGAAATTTCATGCTAATCTAACGTCATAAAACTCGGAACAACACCAGAAAAGTGTAAGCCATTGACCTGTTGAGCTTCTGACAGGAAGTATATGAGGTATTGAATGTTATTGTGTAATCACGTGCATAAAGTAATATACTCCAGAAAGCGTCGTTATACCTTTTCTGACCATTTGGAACTCTTGGGTTCATAAACCTGAAGAGAGAATAGTAGCATCCAACCTGGTGCTAGGCGGCGTGAAAGAAGTAAATCGTTTTCAAGCTTAGGATGCTCTATTTCCAAAGGATCACCTACACAGACTTATATTTCAGTTTCATCAACATGCCAGTTCAGAAATTTCCTAACCAGAATCACGAACAATAGGCAGGCATTGCATCCGACTAGTTGTGCGTTAAGGCCTCGTCACACATTGTCGAACGTCACTCGAGGCACACTTGCGTAAACGTTACAGCTGTCATTTTTTTCCAATTTCTGGTCAAAATATTTGGCAGCTTTTTTTTTTTTATAATAAAATTAGTCTTTTGACGAAGGATTTTGTCCAGAAATCGCAACTGAACATGACATATTAACATTTTCTTAACGCAAGTCTGCGTTGAAGGACTTTCGCTTATTTGTGACGAGGCATCTAATGTTAAAAATCCTGGCAAAACTGATCTATTTGTACATCAATTGGCAAAATAAGCGAGTTGTTTCGGAATTAATTGTACTCGTATTTTTATTTCATAATTGTATCCGTATTTATTTTATAAGCCTTATTGCATTCGACATCGAAGCACATTACTAGTATTTGTATGTTAAACGTTTCTTTCTGCATTTGTTTTTGTGATCAGTATATAATTAGCAATTTGCAAACTTGACATTCTCAATGTCTTGTAGTAAATCCGGGAGATCAGTTGCTCCAATGACATGATATTTTAATCACAGTGTCTTTTACTGACAGATGCATATCTTTCTCATTAAATGAAATGTCTTTGTCGACAAACTGGCAGGCTTTGAAACTCAATATACATCTCAGGGAAATGTGGTTCTGTAAAATTCTAGAAACACGAAAAGAAGTAATAAAAATGAACGGCACTTTCTAGAACACGGTCAAAATCGAATCATGTGAAGGCCATGGGTATACAATACTATAAATGACAGAGAATTTCTTGCCCACTATGAGAGACACTAAAGAAGAAGAACATCAGGAAAACATGTCCGTGCAATATATACACATGGAAATAAGTTAGGGAACACCTGTAATAATGTGACTACCAATTTTGGGCTGTATATATCCTTCTTTGTAAAAAATATGAAGAATGTTTTGACAGCTTGTCAGAATCTGTAGTATCAAAAGTTGCTTCTATGTGAAAATGGTTAGCATCAAACATTATCTGGGGCGGACAGCGGTCATCTTTGATTCAGAAATTTTTTGCTAAATTTAAGAAACGCACTGCTAGTCGTTGCGATAACTTCATTGTTTGAACTCGCATTGTTGTAATTTTTCGCAAGCATAAAGCTGAGACATTGCTTGTTGAACTCTGATCACAAATTCTTTATTTTCTGACCGACTGTTGGCGGTAGGTCCATACTTTCCCGGGGCTAGGTTTCTTGATCACGTTTTGTTCTTTGGGTATACATTTTGCAGGTTGTAAATGTTCGGTCAAATATTCGATATGACCCTTTAGGAATCTAAACATGCATGTTCTGATTATAGTGTCCTAGCGGAATTATTCTTTTACGGCTTTATTTGCAAAATATCCAAGAATTTTGCTTTCCATAGAAATCAATGCAAACAGTAGATTTTGTATGATTAGCTGGTTTAGAAATGACGCATGAAGTTTTAGGTCCGAAGTCGTTTATTCATTCAGAACGATCAGATTCAACATTTTATTCCTGTTTTGCTTTCAAAAAATGAGTTTTGCGGAGTGCAGAAGCAAAAAGGCAAACTTGTATTCTGTAAAAGTTGAGTTTTTCACATATGGCATATTGTATCCTCCGTAGTGCAAAGACAAAATTTTGTGAATTTCCATAAATTGGTCTGTAGCTAGGCCAAGGTATGAAATATATGTGATAAAAATTTCAGTATCGCCAGAAAAAAGGAAAACGGATTTTTTCAAACTTTCCTCAAGGGCTAAAAGTGTTCCCTAACTTATTTCCATGTGTATATACCACCTTTTAAAAGAGGTTAGCAACGCTTTTTTAAAATTGTAATTGATGACTTTGAATAATTGTAAGCAATGACCTTTTAAAAATGGTAAGCAATGACACTGAACATTGTAAGCAATGACTTTGAAAGTTGTAACCAATGAAAATTATAAGCAATCACTTTGATTATTTTGAGCATTGGCCTCGTATAGTGTGATTGCTCTGACCAAGCCGGTTGACCTCTCGTGACAACTGTTTATACGTATAAACATTGGCGGAGGCGTTTCTACTAGCTTTAGACGTTATTCCATTTCGAAAACTTGCCCATGCAGTATACAGAGATTTTTAAAGTTTAAAAAAAATGAAAATTTTCAGTGGATTTTTTTTTTTTTCTTATTTTTGCTCAAAACATAGATTGTGGGTACACGTTAACGAGTACCCTCAGTCTATATTTTGGAGCAAAAATAAGAAAAATAGGTATACCCCTGTATACCCCAGTTTAGCTATATAAAATCGGGGTTCAAGGGGGTATCTATATCACGGACATGTTTTCCTGATGAGTGTCACGGGAAGCGCGCAGACATGTCTTATTGGCCTGATCAGAATGCCATTACTTGAAATGTCGGTTTGCAGCAGTCTGGTCAACAAATGCATATCTGTTAGCAAAGGTCAACCGACAGAGTCAAAGTAATCACACTTAATATACAATTGTGAGCTATTACCTTGTACAAAATTGTGAAAAACGACGTTGTAAAAATTGTAAGGGATTTGCTTGTTCAAAATTTCAAGCAATGGCCTAATGCAAAATTGTAAGAATGAATGAATTTGTAAGCAATGGCCTTGTACAAAATAGTGTAAACAGTAACCTTGTACCAAATGACAAACAATAACCGTACACAAGGGTAGGCACTGACCTTGTAAAAATGGGATTTGCGCTGTACAAAATGGTAAGCAATGCCCTTGTAGAAATAGGCAGATATACACTTACAAAAGATAAGCAATGCGCTTGAAGAAATTGGAAGTTATGTACCTTACAAATGGTAAGCAAGACCCTTGAAGAAATGGGAAGTTATACACTTTACAAATGGTTAGCAAGCCTTGCAAAAACGGGAAGCAGTTGCATTGCACAAAATGGTAAGCAAAACCCTTGTCAAAAGGTGAAGCAATTGGTAAGCAATGCCCTTGTAAAACATGGGAAGCAAGTGTACTGTACAAAGTAGCAAGCAATTGCACTTGTAAAAACATGGAAAGCAATTACACTATACAAAGTAGTAAGCAATGTCCTTCTTAAAATGGGAAGCAATTGTACTGTTCAAAATGGTAAGCAATGTCCTGATTCTGAAACCAATGCTGGAACTGGTTGGTAGCTCACAGAGAAATTAAATTTAGTTGACTGTAACTCTTCTAGTCATCTGAACTGCTTACACCCAAAAGTAGTGACAGCACCTCGAATTGAGTACATACCAATATATAAGACAATCCTTATAACAAATATATTCAATATGAACTACATTGAAAACATTGAAAACTCTATCATAGATACAGCTGTTGATTCATAGAACAAACATTTTCAACCCACGCGGAAGTAGAAATATTAATTTGTCTTATATAAAATACAAACATGTCCCCTATACTTAACGTCCATTAAAACTGCTACTGCTACTGTCTACGTAAGACGCCTATGCTGCCGTCAATATACGTCTTTCTCATCCACAAAACAGCAGTCAGCCTGTGATCAGCATAGAAAAATTACAAACCATACTTGACATTAACTCCATTTTATTCAGTATTTCATAAACATCTGCATCAGAAAACAACGGTTTTCGCGCGGACTTAAGAAAACACCCCCACTCTGTGATTTATTAACGACCTTCTAAGACGGTGGTTTTGTTATTGCTCATTTCGTTTCTCGTTCCGTTGCTAGTTTTTGATCAGCTTTAGTAATGTTTTTGTTATTATTTTCATTTCATGTTAGGTTCGGTGACAGAAGCTGAGTGGCCATCTTTTGGGAAATAGCTGCTCTATCATTTTACTATTGTGCCCTATTGTATGTTGCCTAGTTGTTATTATAGTTATTTAACATCTGGGTTTCATGGACATGTGTGTATTTATGCTTAAGACAGTTCCTGGTCATTGATTACAGGTCTCGGGAATCAATTTGAGGGTGACGTTGGAAATTTACCATTAGAAATATGAATAAAAAGAAAACATTAGACCAATAGGAACAGACACATCATTCAGATTTCTAACGGTAAATCTCTGACGTCACTGTCATGTTGATTGCCGAGTACTGTACTATTTACTCTCATTAAAGTGATGTCCAATTTCTAAAAATAGTGATGTATGAAGGAACAAGTAGGCAAAGATTAGGAAAATGTGCAATCAGAAAAAGATTCCCACTCCAAAAACCGAGGTGGGAAAAAACTATATTAAGAATCAGGTACTTATACCATGTGAATATAAGCCAAATGAGCAACTATTTTCCCAATAAGTAGCCACTCAGTTACCTAAACTTAACTAAAAATATGAAAACATACATAAGGCGCCAACCGCACAAAAAATTTTAAACACCAAGACATAAAACAAAAAGAACCACCACAGAAGTATCGCCTTGGAACGATCAGTAACACAAAATTACTGGCGGGCTTAAACCGGTTTTACATGGCCATAACCTTACCCTCAGCTTCTGCAGTGGTCCATAACATTTTAGTTAGTTCTTCGGTCCTCGTGGTGAATCTCTAACTAGTCAACGAATCATCAAGAACAAACAAATAAATCATGATAAACATCCTGATGAATAAAAAACCAGTACTCACAGATTGAGTAAGCTGCCCTACGATGGAGATCCCTGGGCGCCGAATAACTTACTAACTGCGGAGCAAAAGAAAAACACCAGTTGGACCCCGGTGGGCCAAGCAACAGACAAGAAGCTCCGGCCCCAACCAACTAAAATGAATAGCTTTAAGTCGGGACCATCATAGAGTCTGACGCTCGACCCACCGGCGTGCAATTAAAGAAGGCAGCATATGATTGAGTTAAAACTAAGCATGTAGACTGTCGCATAACATTCAAGTTATGAATCCATTATTTTTATTGACTAATAGAACCAATCCGCCATGTCCATTTGACATACCTTCATACGTTACAAAATAAAATTGCATTATTATTGCTCTTGTTGGCATTTGTCGATGTTGTCAGTATGTTGTTATAACGAGATCATTACTGTTTACAACCACCAGTAAATTGTCACACCTTGGAGTAATGATGTATTCAAGTGAAAACAAACTGTTCTTACAATGCCAAGGGACGTCGTCCAATGTATTAAAAGCTCGGTTTGAGGTAGGGTCATTCTGCTCCTTATTTGTTGAAATTACATGTAAACATGACATTCGGGTGGATTAAAATCTCTTTTGTATCGCGCACTGATTGTACCCTTTTACCGCATTATTTCCTGTGTCGGGGCTGGTTTTATGACACATTTCTGCTCTTAATGGGGGAAGGTGCCACCAAAGAATCTCCTATTATTGCTTTATTACGTTACTTATCGATTTAAAGCTGTTAACAACATAAATAACGATTGATTTCACCCATAAAGGAGTTCTCTTGTCGCTGTGGTAAAACAGCCACTGTTATTTGAGAGTAAGAGATATTAATGGCCGTGGCTGTTTTAATTAATCCTTTAAGTGTTTTGCAGTGTGGGAAAATAGCTAGTGACTCCAGTAAAACTTGATTTTCTTCTTATCCATTTTATATTATGATGAATTATCGATTTCAACAGATAATAATAAAATTCTGTAAAAGGTTATTGAAGTTCCAAGACCAAGCTACTATGCTTATGTGCCACACCCTTATTTATTATATGACCATTTCCGCAAAATTTCAAAACAATGAAACCAGCGTCAAAAATGAAATCATCTCTAAGAAAAAGAGAAAAATGAAACAATGCATATAGGCAACGTATTCTCGATAACAACATCTAAACTTTTATACATTATCTTTGTGTATGGATATTTTAACTTGTTTGTACTCGCATTCATTTCCTTCCAATATTCTTATGATTGAAGAACGCAATACGGAATTTGTCCAAAAAATTTACTAGAAAAGTTTAATTGAACTTGTTCATCGTTATCGAAATCGGAAAATAGGTACTCAGTGCAATGCTGATTTTTCTTTCTTTTCGATGTCCTAGTAGAAATGGTAATTTCGCTGTCCCAGTACTGAAAATGGTTTTATTCTTGATAATAATAATCTCTGTGTTGCTGGTGCCTTTGGTTCGGATTTTAAATTAATTACATCAAAAGTTTTGTTACACGTGTTCGCCAGTTAAACACTAGTTTCTTTCTTTATAAAATCGACGTCCCCAATAATGGTTTTTGGCGTTGTCCCCAGGAAAAACGGTAATAGGCGTCCCGGTAAAAGTTGTTTATCTTCATGATACATTGTACATCTGTTTATTGTGCCTGCCTCTCTGTTGTGCTCGTTTTTGGTTTAGACTAGCCGGATGGCTACCTTGTTTGGAAAGAGCTAGTCATTCTGTTCTTCAAGTGTGTTGTCAGAAAATGTTTTGTTATGTTTTATGTATTTTCTTTTGTCACCTGGTGTCTAGGTTGGGACTAAATTTAATTACATCGCTTCCTGGTCCCTCTATTCCTACTTTTCAAAATGTGAAGAACAAGTTCGAGTCAATGATTCACACAGTGTATGCATTGTGCAATTCCTACTTTATCCAAAACATCAAGGACACTTAAACCTAGAGAAACTTTGTTAGGCTAATTGAGAAACAACTGCCAAAAAACATAAAGTTTCAGTTACTTTTTCAATGTTCCCGCATATTTGTTTTTGTTTATATACCTGTATTTCTGTTACTAAAATAGTCTTCAGTCCCAGCAAATCATTCAGACCTGGCCCGGAGGTTGTGTAAAACTTTTTCCAAGCTTAGCTCAGCTGAGCATGAAATTTCAACTGCTCATAAATATTGAAAATCAATAAATATCAAAATCAGTAGAAAATTCAAGTTCTAAACTAAAAAAAACTAGTACTTGTTGGCATTTTAAAATTTATGAGCAGGATAAATTTTAGTCTCAGTCGAGCTGAGCATGAAAAATGTTTTACAACCTCAGGACCAGGTATCATATCGCTAGAAAACAAGTAAAGAACTAACATACCGGCAGGTCCTAAATGCATCAAAACCTTAAGTTTCATTGACTGCATTACTAGTATTTTATTTCGATTCAATTCAATTCTTTATTCAAATTGCCAAATAATGTTTCGATGGAATATTAGTATATCAACCTTCGAACTCTTTTGTCCCTATCCAACTTCCATTACGAAAATATGCCCATCTAATATACAGATTTTTCTTAACTTGAAAAAATTGAAAATTTTCAGAAGAATTTTTTTTATATTTTTCTTATTTTTGCTCAAAACATAGATTGTGGGAACTCGGTAGAACCGAGGCGGTTTCTAACGAGTACCCACAATCTATGTTTTGCAGCAAAAATAAGAAAAGTAGGTATACCCCTGCATACCCCAGTACTATAATTGAGCCGCGACGCGAGAAAACCGGTCTTCGGGGTTTCCGAACAGGTCCGACACAAACCGGCCTGTACAAGCTCAGAAAAGAGCTAGAAGCTTGAAATTTCGGATTTAAGTAGAAGAGGAATTGTGCTATCCGAGTAGCGAAAACAAAGGCGCTGATCAGCTTCGCGGTTACCGCGAAGCTGATCTGCGCCGTTGTTTTCGCCTAGGCAAAAATCCGGTTTTCTCACGATGCGGCTCATATAAAAGTGGGGTTCAAGGGGTATTCAATACACGGACATGTTATCCTGATGAAGACTGGGGGTATGACGCGATATACCTTTATCAAAAATGATATAAGTGTGCAAAGTTATCAGGTAAATCTCATCTCAAACTTTCAACATACACAGCATATCACTCACAACATTAATCCTACCTCCAACGAAAAATAAAAATCAGGAACTATTTCCTTTAGAATTCTTTGGGATTAATGAATTGTATTTTTTACAACCTTCCAATCAATGCTAAATTAATTTTTACAGCTTGAATCAGTTCAAAAGTTCCTAGTATAAGTTGACGTCTATGGCGCGGAAGTCACTCTTTCGTCACGTGACTACCCTCGCAGACGATAAAAGGTTGATTTCCGTTTCTGGTTAAAGTCTGCGCTAATTGGCTCCTGAAAACATCAATATTTACAGACGACCAACAGAATGCAGAAATCACGGAATTCACAATCAGAACAGAATAATAGAAAACTTTCTGAGCCGGGCCACAGGAATAACAGCAAAATTGAATGAAGACGCGGTTTTGTACATATGAATTTTTTTTCCGAACGCGCATGTCTAATAGATCTAAAATCAGCGAGTGTTTAATACTTTAAAGACTCCAACTCATCTTTGCCTTCGATATGCGTTCTTAGTCTTGAAATGGTCAATGGTTAAGACGGGAATGGAGTCACATAAAATGTCACTTATTTACTCATGTAAAAGGGATATGTTCATGAACATTCGTCAAAGCAATTTCAATGGATTCCCATATGTTGAAACGTTTGGAAATAACGCAATGCAGTCAAATACTCAAACTTCTCCCCTTATCTGTCTATTTTACTGGATTTTATCAGGCATCAGAGGTGGATTGGCCATGTCTCGTCTCAAATCAATGGAAGCGATCCATCGGACGTCAGGAATCGTTAACATTCACTTTATATGCTAAATCTGCTATTTGTTTTGTGGCTGCTGAACGATCATTGTGCCATCTGTATTGTGATTTTGTCTGCTTGTTTTACAAGCTTTCAATCAATTCTGAGACACTTTGGACGCTATTCATAATTGAAGCTTATTTATGTAACCTAATAGTTTTACCGGCCCGACAATACAACTTTGATAAAACAGTGCTCTATCATTACAATGTCGGTATCACAATAATTGTAATACGGCCCACGTTGTTTGGATTATTGAACGAGACGTAATGTGATGGGGTGTTTCCCCACCTCATTTTATCATATGAAAATAAATTAAACGTCAACAATTTGTATTAGTCTACATTTTCAACCGGAATTGTCTTTTTTACAAAACAAACGCAATATCAAAACCGTATGTGGCACGTCGTTTAATCATACATGTACGCATGACAGGAAAGAGTCGTGCATAAAAGTTTTAGAATTATGAAAAACACATGAAAGACATCGGCCTCTATCTTTGCTTTCACCTTTCTCTGAGCAAAAACATGTCCGTGTAAAGTACAACCCCCTATACCCCACTTTTATTTAGTAAACCAAACGTATTCAAAACATAGATTGAGGCGGTTCTAACGTGTACCCACAATCTATGTTTTGAGCATCAATTTGAAAATATCAAAAAATTTTCCGAAGAAATTTTCAATTTTTACTGCTGAAAAAGTCTTTGTATATTGCATGGGCAAGTTTTCGTAATGCAGATCACACAACCTTAGCTTTCTTCTAACACTTACATGAAGAAGCGATTCATGTAATGACACTTTGCACATACATGTGCAATGTGAGCCGCCGCATGGGAAAACCAACAATCTGCATAGGCGAAAACAAAGGCGCAGATCAGCTTCGCAGTAACTGCGAAGCTGATCAGCGCCTTTGTTTTCGCTACACAGACAGTACAATTCCTCTACTTTCTAAATCCAAAATTTACAGCCTCTTACTATCTTCTGTGACTGTACAGGCTGGTTTGTGTCGGACCTGGTCGGAACCCAAATTGTTGGTTTTCTCACGCACAGGCTCATATCATAATGAACAATGTGATCAAATCATATTATCAACATGACAAAATAAGTCTTACCTTCTACCTCGTAACTATATCTGCAATTGTTCCAGTGGACTGCAAAGCAACACAAGTGCCAGTACACCACAGCTTTCGGCTCCCGCTTTGGATTGGTAACAAAACAACTCATAAAACAGTTTGGCACCAAGTGCTAATAAACTGTGACGTGATGTTATGCACGATTATATGACTCAGGTAAAGAAATCTAATGATGAGATCACCCTTTTTTCTGGAACGATTTTTAAATTTTCTTTTCTGTTCCAGAATGTAAATTATGTGGCGAAATAAACGACATTCAACGAAACTATTCTGACAAAGTCAGAATCAAAGAGGTGACAGTTTCTGGATCTAGGGCTGGACAGTATATCAACGTCATGAAAAGAGACAATCATTTCCTCTTAAGCTGTTTGAGAAAGCTGTTAAAATCTAGTGGCAAGACAAAATCCAGACACAGAGATCATGAATAAAGCAGGGATGCAAAGTATGCATACAGTTTTAAAGCAAGCACAGCTAAGATGGACTGGTCATGTTATAAGAATGCCTGATGAGCGACTTCCGAAGAAAGTTTTCTATAGCGAATTACAGGAGGGAAAGCGCTCTCAAGATGGCCAGAAGAAATGCTACAAAGACACCCTCAAAGCCTCACTGAAGGATTTCGACACATCAATAGTGTCTTGGGAACAAACTGCACAGGAGTGATCAAATTGGCGAGGTCTCATCAACAAAGGAGTAGCTCTCTGTAAAGAAAAGAGAATCTGTGAAGCTGAAAGAAAGCGCAGAGAACACAAAGCCAATGGGCCACCAGCAGATTCCATGACATTTGCAACCGCCATTTTAGAGCTAGAATTGGCCTAGTCAGCCATGAAAAAATTAACCAACACACATGAACCTTATTTCAAGAAATAATGAGGGTAATTCTCATTACTGAAAGACGAACGACCAAATAGGTAAGACGCCCCTTAATCTTATGTATATATATCTACAACTAGATTAGCGGTTCTGACGAGCTTTCTATCTTTTCGACTGTTTAATATGCACATAATGACGATTACTTTTTGTTTATGGTATACAGTGTACATGTTGATCAAGACTAAATACTTTTTTTTTTGCCAGAATACAGAAAATGCGCTAATCTCTTACTGCACATAACATAGTAACCATAAACGGTTTTCTTGGAGGAGGAATAAGGAATACACATACATAGCGGATACATAAAGGCTGTTCGTCTTTACTATGAACGTTACATATAAATCATAATGTTGTCTAAATGATGCTTTAAGCGGTATTTCAAATCTATATAGGGGATTAATTTTAGCGCCATTTCCTTATATTCGTTATTAGTAGTGTTACCTGTCACTATTTACGTTTTAGCGTTTCAGACAAGCCATGCAAATGCAAACGTTTGTGTAAAATTGCTTTTACAAGACAGGTGAATATCATGCTAAATACAAGTCTTGATTTAATACGGAAGCTACCAGGGCCAACTGGAAAGAGCTCATACAAGCCAGCTTGTACAGAATAGGATAGCTAGTTTCACAACCAAAGCGTTGCAGACAGGTGGTGTCTTGTCTGACACGGCTGTTTAATTATGACAACCTACTCCAGGTAACGTGTAAGGAAAGGCAAGTAATTAAGTAATTTAGCACATGTGTAATTAGGATGATAAGATGACAGCAAAATAACTTTTTCGGGTTTTATCAAAGGATAGAATTCTGCCTTTCAAAAAGGTAATATATATTTATATATTTTTTAAATGAACTTCGCTAGAAGGACAAAACAATATAAATTCAGAACAAAACAAACATCAAAATCAGTACGTGATCTAGCAAGACCTCTGAACAAAAGGAAAGTACCAATAGCTCGAGAGGTCTGTGACATCTGTTTGAAATCACCAGAGATGGTAACTCTAGACAGGATCTCTAGAGTTGTTTCAAAATACAAAGAATACATCAGCTGATCTGTTAAAAGGTGGAATACGACAAGTACGATTTTACAGATAGTTTTATGTTAATGTCAATAGACTCTGTGGACAGATTAAACGATGTTTGAGAAATCTCGTGGAAATGCGTTCTTGGAAGAGTAAATGTTTAAATGTTGACGATATATGTAGTCGTACATAGTGGAGGGGACAGAAAAACCATCGAACTTAAACAGTCGTTTGTGCATATGTACATGTTTATAAAATCGTACCCCGCAAAATTAGCAAAACGACCATTGGAAAGACTCGATATATCTTAACTTGTTCAGTATACTAATCAGAAAGGGTGTCTAATAAGTTGCTTATTGACTGTGACAAACAAAATTTCAGTGACATTATTCAAATCAAAATCATCCAGAATAGAGGTCAACATCTTCAGACCACATTACTTAATTAACGATGACAATTAATTTTATGATTTTGAGCTGCATCCGCTTTCATTTTCTTTTGACTCAGGACTGAGACAGGCGCACAATTAATTCCTTAACTAGCTATTTTATGATGGTTTTGACATTTCTTGACACGTAAATAATTATGTATGATATGCATACAGGTTAATGGTTGTTACGTTTTTGTCATTAAGAAGACAGTTACACTAACATTGTCTCGACATAATATTGTTGGTTCAATAAACTTAAGTGTGTTAAACTGCATTTACAATTGCATGTGCATGTTATTTGTTTTTCGGAATATTCAGTTACATTGTTTATTGTCTCCGCGTGACCAGTCAACTATTATGAAGGTGGACGGAACCAGAACGACCTTTGACACATATTTACAAAATTGCATTTTTGTATGTATACAAAAAAACACCGTGTCCATTCGAAACGCATGAAAAGAGGTCGTAACGCATGATCGGCGGCATTTTCACGTATGATTGCGGTAGTTTCCTTCGGATTCGCCGCCATTTTTGGAGGAAACTTTAGCGGTAAGTTTTTACAAACTTTTATTTGAATTATTTAAATTGACCTTTCCAACGAACGATCTAGCCTATCCGGATCTACATACATGCCTCTAATTGCCGAGTGTTCTACTGATGCATAGGCTTCGATAGGACTCGCAAACATCCGAGGAGATTATTGTTTTGCAAGTTCGGCCATACATGAAAATAACATTCGCCCAAAAACGTTTCGTACTTTTCTCATTTTCTTCAAAGTTTTGACTAACTGTTGGATGATTTTGCTTTTTGACATCACACTTTAACTTAAGAAGCCAATTTCTCATGATTTTTTTCCCGAACAACCACGGGTTAAAACAAAATACGTCAAAATTAAAGTAACGCACGATAATACGGCAACCTGGTCTTTCGAACTTTGCAAGTATTTACAATGAATAACATATTTTAAGGGGTAAAAGCAAGCCAAATGCTCATTTGTTGTCAAGTCCCGTTGTAGTTTGAAGTAAGGTCCAGGTTACTTCATTTCCAGGTGTAATATCTTACTGAAGTTGCATTCCATCCCTTGTCCATAAACAGCATATAAAAGGGCTTCAACAATTTATGAATGTTGACTCTGTGCGACGTCTTATTTATTTTAACATTAATTAACATTCCATAGTTTAATCTTAAATAAAATACCGTATCATGTGCTTCTGGACTATGAGGGCAGCAAGGTCTGAGGTCGGTAGCCAATAGAACAAAAGCCAATCTTTGTAAGAGGCATGCGCGTAAATTTTGTTTGTCCTCTTTTTCGTCAATCTCTGTGTCAATCTTGATGAGATAAACATAGGTTATATTAACATAGTGTGTTCATGTGCCAGGTGCATGTGCGAGTTGGTTATGGACCCCTGGTCTAGAGCGCATTGCATAAATAGTCACGCCGCATATACGCTCAATCATCTTTGCACAATGTATATTCAACAAAAGTTAAGCTTTTCCAAGAGATGCTCGCAATCTCACATCGCTATCTTAAGTGTATGATCATGTGTCAACCATCATCAATAGCAGAATAGTCAAAGATCAGGAAAGGCTCGGGCAGATCTCTCGGCATGCCCGTATGGCCTACTGCAATTGCATGGTCCAATCAAGATGACCAGAAGTCGGTGGTCGTTTAACCACAAGTTGTGAATAATACTGTATTCTATTTATGCCCAAATAATAAAACAGTTTCAGATTTGTTTCAATGTTTCTTTCACGCAGCCAGGATGTAGGGGGGGGGTACCACCTATACATACATGCTACAGCCTTATCTAGAAGTGTTATGCGGCGAGTCAACAGCGGCAATCGATTAAAAGAATTCACAATCGATAGTCAGTAAGTCAGTATATATAGTAAGAAAGAAAGAAAAAAGAAAAAAGACGATTTTCATGAAAACGAAAGTAGCACACTTCTGTGTAAATACTGATATATTGAGCAATGATTAAATCCCTCCCAAGTCCAATTGATTGACTGATGGTTTAATTTGAGTTGAGTTTTTACAGGTTTTACTATTCGGATACCATTTGATTTATATCAGTCTTTTGATTGACTGCATTGCTGAAGCTTGAAATTACTGTACATATTTTATCTGTTCATTGCCAGTTTATTCAGGGTCACTGAGGAGAATTTATTACTCGAAACAGATCTGTCTGGCCCAACCTCTTCTTTTGAATTTTTGCATAGCTCAAGGGAACTCAATTTTAGATCATTATTGGTATTCATCATGGTATTTCCGTATCTACGGCACCGTAGAACATAACTATTTTTAGAGCTATTTATAGCAGTGCCGAGCCGAGCTGCAAGAGTCCTTTTGGTCACGGTATACGTGGTCATACACTGAAAAAAGTGCTGAGAGATCGCAAGCTTTTTTGAAATGCTTATACTTGGTATATATTAGAGTCATGCTGTGTAGGTAGCAGGGGATAGTTTCGTACTTTGACCCCCTTCGATTTTTTTAACTATTTTACTACCTACTATTTTACTACTTGGCTTGGAAATGGCATTGCTGACTCTAGAAAAAGAAGTCTTATAATTGTTTATTGTCTTTTCCTGTTTGTAGAGTGTTATAATATAGTACCTCAACACGCGGATTTGTGCTCAAGAGCAGGTCCACAGATTGTTGGACGGTTCAAGGTCATGTCGGCACCTCTAAATTTCTCTGTTACCGCCGTGCTTGAAAAGGTGCTATAATTTCAAGACTGAATGCTGGAAAAGTATACTAGTCGTGACACCATTTACTTTCTACTTTTGAAATTGCCTTCTGTTGCTGTATAAATGTAAGGCGGTGTGAATGTCCAGGTGTTTGCAAGTAACTCTCCACATTAGGGGCAACCTGTGTAGGGTCGGTCTGATTTTCGTACAGAAAATTGGAGGTCTGGTGTACTAATACTTGGTAGCTGACAGCTAGCAATGCATTCCAGATGTAATTCCCCCGGGGGCTAATCTGAGAGTTGCTGGATTCCAGCACCTACCTTGCTCTGTACAACCTTAAAATAGCGGGTATGACGGGCTATCCCCCCCCCCCAATTAATGAAATCTTAACCTTTTCAAAAAGATATTTGAAATAGCAGAAAAAACAATAAAAAACAACTTAAATTTGACATTAAACAAACCCCCGTCCCCCCCCCCCCCCAAAAAAAAAAGAAATAAACAATGGGCAACAAAGTATCCATTTAAATCTCCCTACCCCCAAGATAGCCATTTTTTCTGAAAACCCCAAAAATACCGAAATTCGAAATGTTGACTCAAAAAAATAGGCCATGCCTATGTATAGAGATGGCGAAAATGTCAGAGTACCCACTCGGGGTCATTCCAGTAATTTATATGACTCGGTCAACATCAGAATATAGATAAATTGTAGAAAGGGAGGAGGTTTGTCCATATATTTGATTTAATCTCTCTGTAATTTATTACTGACAGTAATGGACTAACTATATGCTCAAACGGTAAGAGAGAGACCCTTGGTTCGTGCCCTGGTCGGGCCACATTCTTCTTCTGCTTCTTTGATAGCTATGCCAACAGAGCTACCGAGCAACATGGTCAGCAAATTACTGTTTTACAGCAAGGATTCAACTTTGTACAATTGACGAGCACCAAACGTGTAAACTGGAGACAAATGAGCGTTTGGCTTGCTTTTACCCCTTAAAATATGTTATTCATTGTAAATACTTGCAAAGTTCGATAGACCAGGTTGCCGTATTATCGTGCGTTACTTTAATTTTGACGTATTTTGTTTTAACCCGTGGTTGTTCGGGAAAAAAAATCATGAGAAATTGGCTTCTTAAGTTAAAGTGTGATGTCAAAAAGCAAAATCATCCAACAGTTAGTCAAAACTTTGAAGAAAATGAGAAAAGTACGAAACGTTTTTGGGCGAATGTTATTTTCGTGTATGGTCGAACTTGCAAAACAATAATCTCCTCGAATGTTTGCGAGTCCTATCGAAGCCTATGCATCAGTAGAACACTCGGCAATTAGAGGCATGTATGTAGATCCGGATAGGGTAGATCGTTCGTTGGAAAGGTCTATTTAAATAATTCAAATAAAAGTTTGTAAAAACTTACCGCTAAAGTTTCCTCCAAAAATGGCGGCGAATCCGAAGGAAACTACCGCAATCATACGTGAAAATGCCGCCGATCATGCGTTACAACCTCTTTTCATGCGTTTCGAATGGACACGGTGAAAAAATATCTACTTGAATCGAAATGTTATCAAACCAGGTGCCCCCACAACGTTCTATCTTCACTATATTGCTATAACTACTGCTCGTCAATGACCTGTACTCATTCAAAAAAACTCTTTACTGTATGCAGACGATATATCATTTCAGATAAAATGCGTTTCAGGATTTTTTCCTCAAAATGTAAATAACACTGTCACAATCTGCTTCCGTTTCCTCGTTTGCTACCCCCCCCCCCCCCTTAAGGACTTATGTGTGGTCACTGTATATACATGTTTGAAGATTTACCTGTATTAAAAGCATTGCTTATTTTTGTCAACAATGTTACATTCTTTAGCATGCTTTATCATGTGGCTGTTGAATATGTTATAAAATACATGGATTTGTGTATACATGAATGTGAAATGAGTGGTCAGCTCAGAGCAAGTGAGTCATTTTTCAGTTTCTTCTGGGTTGAAATCGTTTGACCCATTTTTCTTAGCTTTTTGAAAAAAAAAATAAGCCAAATTTTTCGATGTAGTCATTGACTTCAATCATATAAGAACCTGAAACAAAAGACATGTCATCTTTCAGCAAACAATAAGCGCACACGAGCCGCCCCAAGTTACCCACTTTCAGAATTTTCCAGAAAAACATGTTTACACTAACTTTTCCCAGAGAAATACATTTCCATGACCCCAAAATAATCCTTAATTTGTCAGATCATATATCCTAGACATTTAGGCTTTGTGTAATTTTTATTCAAATGCATCCAGGAAATGGGTCCCACAAAAACCAGTTACATTTCCAATTTTACACCAAGTTATTTATATTTATTCAAATGCATTTCATTTTCCAGGAAATGGGTCCCACGAAAACCAGTTACATTTCCAATTTTACACCAAGTTATTTAAATTTTTTTAATAATAATTATATTGAGTCATTCCTAGTATCAGTGACGTATATTAGCAATAAATGCACACCAACATTTGATTGACAGGTTCAAGAAAACAGTACATTTCTGTTTTACATACACCATCCACTCTTAAACATGTTTTTAACTTTCGTTACCTGACGCCGTGTTTAATGGACGTATGATACATGTCTAATATCATTTTACTAATACACTCATAGGAGAGACTCATTTAACCAAGATGACGCCTAGAGGTCTACTCTGGCTGTTTACATGTCTAATTGTTGCTGTCAGTGCCGTTGTGGGTATCGAACCAGCTGTCCCTATAGCACAATCACAGCCACTATCTGAAGGTCAGTTAATATGGAAATAGATTTATGATCGTCTCGGTTCTTTATGATATATTTAACTTTATTGACGTCTACCAGTTATCTCTTGAACACATTTATTTATTTATTTATTACAAATTTAATAAATAAAAAAAATAAATATCTGGCATACATGTATAATTTTGAATGGCATACATACAATTCAGTCACAGCTTTTACATTAGCTACATGTAACTCACTGAACCATTATTTGAAATTTCTAACAACGCAAACAATAGAAATATGTTACTGTAAAGACTACTGTAAGGTAAAATCTGTCACCTGTATGAATAAGTCCCTTCGTTTTGAAACCAATGTTTCATTATTCAACAGGAGGCTGCTTCAAGTATCTGGTTACTGGCAAGGGTGACTTTAAAATTGACAAGAAGCGGTACCCAACTCAAAAGACAGACTATTACATTGCTCATCTAGAACTAAAAGAGCGTACAGGATTCTACAAGTGTACACCGGAAGAAGTGAAGTATGGTGTAGACCTGGATGGGAAGACATGGTGGGTCGACAAAGGATGTGAGGGGATCTTTGAGGTCAGAGAGTGCAGGGATGAGGCTGCTAAGCTAAAACCAGGTTAGTCCTGATCTCTTAAATAGGAAATTGTCTTATTCCTTTACATCCATGGTCAACAGCTACGGTCATCTCGGGATGGTCACTTATCCAAGAGGTAGACTGATTACAGCCGTAGACGTTGAAATATATTCCCAAAGTACACCGTGATTTATTTCATATTATGCTGATATGCCATACCATACTTTACACTAAGCTGACTCAAACATCTCAAAGAAGCGAAGTCATGGCCAAGAAGAATAGTCTTCGAGTGGAGTGGAATATGGTATCATGTATGTAATTCAAAGATGATATAAACAAAGACATCATCTCATCGAACTTTATAAGTCTATCCAAGAGGCACATTACCAGTATTTTATGCAATGTACCCAGTATGCAATGAACAGTGGAAGGTACTGCGCAGACAGAATAGCATATTCTATAGAGGATAAAAGATGTAGGAGTTCCAGTCCTATTTCAAGAGCTTGAATGACACGTTTTACGGCCTAATGTCACAACTTCCATTAAAATTTCTAAATGATTTTGTTTGTTTGAATTGAGAATTAACGTCCCAGTCAACAATTTTTCAGTCATGTCAGGACGGATCTAAATGACTGTTGCTAATATCTTACAAAACTCTTATAGAATTTTCGACTAAAATTCTAGCTTTCGGAACATTCTTCATATCTCTGTATTTCATTTCAGAGACGATGCCTGACTGGACCAGCACAGTGTACACCAAGTTTCTCAAGCTACATGACAAACCTATAGCTATAAATAACCTACATGAGTGGAGAATACTCAGAACCAGTGAAAAAAGATTTGATCATCCTGCATTGTTTGTTAAAAAGCCATAGATGATTTTGTCAGATGAAATTAAAGGAAATGGAGAGTTTGACCATACCAAATTACTTCTTGAAGTCATAGACTTATACCAATGGATAATACCTGTGGAAAACTTGAAGAGATTAACAAGATGATACACAATTAAGAGAACAATGTCAATGGTTACCCACAACAAAAAATACGTCAGTTATATAGGATATGTAGTATTACGATTTCAATATCTTGTCAATGTATTTATTTCACTAAAAATTATACTGCCAAGCTGACTATTAGGTACCACTAACAGCTATCTTGTAAACAAATATGGCTAATGGGTAGGGGCAATTCAAATATGCCAGCAATGTGCTTGTATGGAGAAATAATACACTGTTCAAAATATTTAAAGGAACAGTGAAATATGAATCATAATAAAGCCCACAAAGATCCTGGATGCCTGTTTCTTTTCATCATTTGGGTAGTAATTCGTTGTAAACTTGTAAAGGACATCTGGTATCATCCGGACATGCCTTTAAATGTGGATCATATGTGGGGTACTTTATATTGCAGTATATGGGAAATAGTTCCGTGTTCCTTGAAATATTTTGAGCAGTATAGTTTTGCTATCACCAAGTATTCCCTAATCTTGCCACAAGAAAGAGTAAAGAAACAAAAATCCATTTTCAAGCTTTATTTGATATCCTTGACATCAATCATTTCAACATAATATATGCATGACAAATGCATGTAAAACATAATATATTCATGACTAATGCATGTGAAACATACAATATGCATGTAACAAAAACATATTGTTTCTTAGAGAAACATAATAAGGCCACTTAAAACAAGGTACAGAGGAAAAGAAAGTTGTTAATTTTATGATCATTAAAACAATATTTTCATGGATTATAACCAAAATTCTACAACTTGTCGGAGTATTTAATGGAAAATTCATCAAAATATCCTCTAATTATCACAAAGTATTCACCATATCTTTTCTTCCCATCCTATCC
The DNA here is from genome assembly GCA_964017185.1 of Rugalucina vietnamica. Classification (NCBI taxonomy): domain Eukaryota; kingdom Metazoa; phylum Mollusca; class Bivalvia; order Lucinida; family Lucinidae; genus Rugalucina; species Rugalucina vietnamica. The sequence goes on along the minus strand of OZ024870.1, from coordinate 10,571,513 downwards.
CCATACACTAACTACATTAATCAACATAGCTGCAAACAAAACTACCATTTAGAACAGGATACATAATACCTACATTCTATTATGCTCAGCTTCATAAGCCAGCAAGAGCCTTGATCTTGGTACAGTTTGTTATTAACATGTTTATAGAAGTTTAATAGCAATTTATCTCTAATACTTCTTGTGCCACATGCATAGCTTAAAGAGACACAAAAATAGCTACAGAATAAGATAAATCCCAGTCAGTTGCACTAAACTCTGTGAATCTACAAAAATACTTAACAGATACATGCAGTTAACTTTCTATCCACAAAGCATTATGCAAAATACACAACGGTCAATTCTAATTTTATCTTATTTTAGAAAAACTGTTGGTACAGTATCTTAGCCATATTAAATGGATTTTGATAATGGTTTTCTGATTACTTTATTTTCTCATACATGCAAATCTAAAGAAAACAATGCCTTTGTTGTTGGCAGTGTTGGACCTTGAGTATTGTGCTTTATATTTTGAATGACAAAACTTTAATATGATATTCCCACTTAGCAACTGGTTCATAACTGGAATGTTGAATTTATGATGACTGATGCTGTATTAACCAATGTTTGTACAGTCAACAGCTGCATCATATTCTCATTAAAGTATTTTTTTCTGGGAAAGTAACTGCGAAGCTGATCAGCGCCTTTGTTTTCGCTACATGGATAGTACAATTCCTCTTCTACTTATATCCAAAATTTCAAGCATCTAGCACTTTTCTGTGTTTGTGCAGCTTGGTTTGTGTCGGACCTATTCAGAAACCACATTGTTGGTTTTCCCATGAGGCGGCTCATCTATCAATTAAAATGTGCCAGATAAGGAGGTTGATCATTCAAATCCCACATGTCCCCTATGCCATAGTCAAAACAAAATGAGCTATGACACGAAAAAAATGGCCTGCGGGGTTTCTGACCAGGTCTGACATAAACCAGCCTGTACATTCTCAGAAGATGGCTAGAAGCTTGAAATTTTGTATACAAGTAGAAGAGGAACTGCTCTAGTGGTGTGGCGAAAACAAAGGCACTGATCAGCTGCACGATCTGTGCTTTCATTTTCCCATAGGCAAAAATCTGGTTTTCTCATGACATGGCTCAAATTAGACAACACAACAATTAGAAACTGTTCACTGGCAATTCCACAAACAAACTGAACAAAACGTTACTAGAGCAATTGGTTTCTGGGGCTTTCTAACAGGTACATTGACAGCTACCTAGAATCTTGACAATAAGAATTGAGCCGCAGTGTGAGAAAACCGTGTAAAGGGTTTCCAACAAGCTCCGACACAAACCTGTACAGTCTCAGTAGAAAGCTATAATCTTGGAATTGTGCTATACATGTAGCGATAACAAAGGGGCTGATCAGCTGTGCCTTTGTTTTCACATAGGCAAAAATCTGGTTTTCTCAAGACGCGGCTCAATTTATACAGACTTTCAAAATACATGTTGTGAGAACAAGTGTAAACATACATGAAGCTTTGCTCATACTTTCTTAAGACATGTTTTATCATGGTCTAGCACAATGACTTGTAATAAAATCTGGTAGAACTAACAATATATTGATAAAATGGTGAAAAAATTCACCTTACAATTTGGTTTCTTTTTGATACATATACATGTGTATGTACCTAACAGAAAACATGTTCTGCATATAAATTCAACGGAGAATCAACCAGAATACAGAGGTCTTCGGGCCTGGAAGGACGTCGACTACGTAAGAAAGAATCTTAGTTGTATTCTTGTACAAACAGTTCCTCAAATTTATAATACACCCGCCAAACAGTGACTTTACCTCAAAGCAACAAACTGTAAACAAAAGTCTGACAATATTCAAGGACAGTAACTCTTGATTATACGCACAACTTTATCGAAATCCAACCCTTACATTGTTTAAATATGACTAGTGAACATTGTTTAAGAGCTAATACCCTGCTACCTCTAACAAATGTGGTTTGGAATAAAACATTCTACTATTCCTATTTCTAAAACAACTAAAATATAGCCTGCTATCACAATGCCCTATTTCATAACCATCAAACATCTTTTGATATATGCAATCAATGTTTCATTCCTATTTTAAATTACTTTGAATTATAAATGTTCTATAGCTATACTAGTGAAATAGAAAAAGGTGTTGCAGATTAAAGATGACATATATGAGATCTAGAATTTAAAGTTCTGTTACACAAAACCAAACATCCTTACCCTTCTAGCACTCATAATCAAACAATATTCATATATAATTGTTACTACTTCATGCTTTGCATTTAGGTAAATAGGATTTCATTAAAGTTAACTAAACTTCATGATTTAAACAGTTTTTTCTTTAGATTGAAGACAGTGGAGAGCCGGTCAAAATGCAATTCTACTCCTTCTTCGCAGCCTTTATTGCATTATTTGCCTAAACTGACGCACTGCCAATTTTTCTACATTACTAAAACTTGCCCATGCAATAAACAGAGATTCTTTTAGCTTTCAAAATTGAAAATTTTCAGCTGCATACTGGGGTGTGCAGGGTATACCTATTTTTTTTTTCTTATTTTTTGCTAAAAACATAGATTGTGGGTACACGTTAGAACCGCCTCGGCGAGGCAGTTCTAACGAGTTTCCACAATCTATGTTTTGGAGCAAAAATAAGAAAAAAATAGATATACCCCTGCATACCCCAGTTTGTCTATATAAAAGTGGGGTTTAAGGGGGTATTCATTGCATGGACATGTTTTCCTAATGTATCTCTCATGACTATGTATAAGCATTGTCAAGAGAAATCTTATGCTCAAGGTTAAAGCCGGACAATGTTTATCCTCAGAAGCTAGCTATAAAGTTTTGCAATGCAAGGTAAAGAAACTACTGTAACTATAATACTATTATGGGCAACTCATCAGGTCCCAAGGTTATAAAACTTTTTTCATGCTCAGCTCAGCCGAGACTAAAATTTATCCTGCTCATAAATGTTAAAATGCCAACAAACGTTGGCATTTTAACATTTATTAGCAGGATGAATTAAAGGCTTTGGAGCTCTAAACCTTCAATTTCAAAATATTTGGGCTATTTCAGTATTTATGAGCAGTTGGAATTTCATGCTCAGCTGAGCTGAGCTTGAAAAAAAGTTTTACAACCTCGGGGGCCAGACCTCTTTGTTGTTCTCGATGCCTACATGATGCCCTGATGGCTAAATAGACATATCAACACACACTAAAATCACAGACACTTTACCTCAGCTTGACAACACACACAAATAAGAGCTGCACTGTAGATAAGCCAACAGTGGAACACTGAACGTCTGTCCAACATTCCCAGTCCCACAGGTTCCAAGTAGCGCTACACCTAGTCATATGAGTTTTCACGGTCTGCATACAGAAATCAGGACTTTAGCTAGATTTCCAGGCTGGCCTAATCCATCATACAAGAATGCAAATTATTTGTTTCTGTTCAGTTCAACCTTCTATTATAATAAGCAATTTAAAACCTAAGATTGTCCGAAGTTATACTTCTTGTCTGGTTTTCTGTTGGCTATCATAGCCGGGAAAGCCGTACTGTTGTGAAGCCTCTAACAATCGACTGTGAATGGTTCCCTGGTTGTCGACTGAGTACTGGCTCCCGCCTCGTAATCTACTCTCGTGTAGCTTCTTGGCAGCTGCATGGAGAGTTTCAACAAAACTAGGAAGACCTGGAGAATGAAATTTTGCATTGTTAACCCATATTTGACTAATGGATTTTCCCATAATTATCATTTGGGTGAGTCCATTTTCATTTTTAAGGGTGTCAGGAGTGATTTTTAAATTTTATTCAATTTTTCGATGAAAATTCTCTAAGCAAACAGAATAGCCCAGATGGGATGCCGCGTTCTGCGGCGTCACATCTGGGGCTATTTTGTTTGCCTATAAAAGGGACGCCAGGCTTAAATGAGTTAATGTTGTATTGGAAGTGTATATTATATGGGCCTTTCACTTTTTTTGGTGTTACAAAGCTATTTCAGCCCATATCAAGTTTGCTATCTTAACCATATACATGTACACGAAGCTGTTGACGAGCCTACCACAGACAGTTTACCATTTCTAAGAGGACAGTCTGCAGTGATTCTAAACTCAGTGTATAAGTGGCTCATGACCAATTCTAAAGAATGTGTCACTGAACTTGCATGTATCAATATCGTTATCCTTCACAACAGTGTAGGACAAAAACTGATCTACTGATACTGTTGACATTATTTGGGCCACCTCATGGAAAAACCAACAATGTGGTTGCCGAACAGGTCGGACACAAACCGACCTGTACAGTCACAGAAAAGAGCTAGAAGCTTGAAATTTCCATCAGGAAAACATGTCCGTGCAGTGAATACCCCCTTATACCCCACTTTGATATAGTAAAACTGGGGTATGCAGGGGTATACCTATTTTTCTTATTTTTGCTCTAAAACAGATTGTGGGTACTCATTAGAACCGCCTCGCAATGGCTGTTCTAACGTGAACCCACAATCTATGTTGTGAGCAAAAATAAGAAAAAGATCAAAATCTTTCTAAATTTTCAAATCAATGTATATTGCATGGGCAAGATTAAAGTAGAAGAAGAAATGTTATTATGTATTATCCGAGTAGCGGAAACAAAGGCCCTGATCAGCTTCGCAGTTACAGTCTGCATAGGCAAAAAACAAAGGCGCAGATCAGCAGTTACTGCGAAGCTGATCTGCGCCTTTGTTTTCGCATATGCAGACTGTTGGTTTTCCCATGTGGCGGCTCATTTCATACAAGTTTCTACCTAACTTGTGACTCAGAAATGCAATATGCTGATTATGCTCTCATAAAAACCTGCTTGAAATGCCCTTATTTTTGTCTATGCAGTAAATTTGGTAAGTAAATTGGGAATATATTGTTGTTCAAACTCACTTGAAACAGTCATTTTGTTGACAGCCCAGTATGGCACATACAGTTGAGGATCATCAAAGTATGACATAACATAATCAAACCCTTTCTCGTCAAACGTCCGGTGTGGTTTGATGACCATTCTCGAGGTGTACTTGCCGACCCTGACATAGTCGCTGGTCGGGGGGTAGTCGGGATGGTCGACAGATTTGGCAGTGGCTATCATCATATTGTTCTCGGTGTCTATCTGTAATGAGGACGAAACATATGAGCCGTCTCGTGGGAAAACCAACAATGTGGTTTCCGAACAGGTCCGACACAAACCGGCCTGTACAAGCACAGAAAAAAGGTAGAAGCTTGAAATTTCGGATTTAAGTAGAAGAGGAATTGTACTATCCGAGTAGCGAAAACAAAGGCGATGATCAGATTCGCGGTTACCGCGAAGCTGATCTGCGCCTTTGTTTTCGCATATGCAGATTGTTGGTTTTCTCACGAGGCGGCTCATATCTAGACATTGTCAGACATTATTTCTTTCACCTAAGCGAAAACAAAGGTGCAGATCAGCTGTGCAGTAACTGCACAGCTGATCAGCGCCTTTGTTTTCGCTACATCGATTGCACGATTCCTCTACTTACTACATCCAAAATTTCTAGCCTCTATCTTCTATGCTTGTACAGCTCAGTTTCTGTCCGGCCTGGTCGCAAACCCTAAAAGACTGGTTTTCTTGTGTCGAGGCTCCAATTATTTTATGATCAGCTGAAATATTCAACCTATATTAATCATAATGCTTAGTTTTCTCTCACTTATTTTCAGCTGCTAAGCATTTTTGTATAGAGATCATAAATTCTTTTTCTGCCAGTAGGCTTTCACAGTCTATCTAGAGTATATTGATGAAGAGAAAGCCCTTATTCTCTTTAAAGTATATTTGGGAAAAGTTGTGTTAATTTTTCTTGACATTCCCTGAACATTTATCAACTGAAGTCTCTCTCACAAAGCAGGCTGGTCTGAGTCAACTCCAGTGGATAATCCCATACCAGACTGCTGATGACAATGCCTGTTTCAGTAATAACATCTTCTACATGGGAAAAATCAGCCACTGCATAAGAAAACCAACAAAATTCTTGGGCGAAAACAAAGGCGCAAATCAGTAACCGCGAAGCTGATCAGCGCCTTTGTTTTCGCTACACGGATAGTACAATACCTCTTCTTCTTAAATCCTAAATTTCAAGCTTCTATCCTGCGTCTGTGACTGTACAGGCTGGTTTGTGTTGGACCTGGTCGCAGTGATCGGAACCCAACTTGTTGGTTTTCTCACGCACAGGCTCAAATTTGACTGATTGATTGATTGACTAATTGAAGCACAGACTAACCTTGAATCTTCTTACATACACATAGTCTCTACTGTAGATAAAACCAAGCTGAAATCATAATGATAAATGTGGAATTGGCAGAATGTGACCACCATCATAAAAAACATGCTTCTTGCACAACATTCTCAGTTTTTCAACCATTTTATTAAAAGGGTAGCATTGTGGGGTAGTGGTAGAGCGTCAGACTCCGAATCAAGAGGTCCTGGGTTTGATCCCTACTGGTGGCACCCCCTTGTGTCCTTGAACACACATTAACTCCCCAGAGTATTGGTTAAAAACCAAGAAGTCGTGACTCTGTCCCAAAATGACTGAAAAATTGTTGGCCCAATTTTTGTAGGACAGTCCTATATGTTATCATAATCATTGTAATTTTGGTAATTTTTTGCCAGACATTTGTGACAAATTGTCTCACAGATTAAAACATTTTGTCAGTCAGAATGAAACTTTGCTGGCTTTGACCTACAGACCAGCACTTTTCGTGAAGACTGGATTCAATAATTTTAATTTCACATAAACTTTGCCCTATAGGTTTTCATGTCAATCACATTCAAACTGTCACCTTAGTCTACATAACTTTTCACTTTAAATACACACTAAAATCAAAATTTTGCCCCAGGGAATGAACGATTTCCTGTGTCTTGTCAATAATGAATAGAGCATATTCTGAATTCAAATTCAAATATATCTTTGACTTATGAAACACTGAAATATTGATGCATACAGAGCGATTCAGACTTTAGAAACTAGTATCCTATACTTAATAACTCACTGGAAAGTGTGTGGCCCAATAGATGACCTCTGACCCAGTCTCCTCATCTTGGTCAACCTTTTCTATCTTAATTACATGAGAGTCCCACTGCTTACGGTACTCGATATCAACCTAAAATTATATATAAAAATTTTGTCAATATTGCAAAGTAAGACTTCTGTAAACAATACCATAATTTTGCTGAATCTTACATGCACACTGTAGTATGAGGGTCTGGATGGGGTATAATGATTAAAGAATAATGGCCTAAAAATTTTAATGAGAGTGAATAAAGAGCCAAAAATTTAATGATTAGTGAATAAGTAGGTCCTAAAAAATAATGAATAAATGAAAAATTTTAATGAATAGCAGAATAATATAATGAATAGTGAATAATAACATTTTAAAGAATAATGAATATGCTAAATTTGGCTATGGAATTGTCTTAGATGGCCTCCCTGACATCCCAGAATTTCATTTTTTTCGCCCCCAGACCCGATTTAGCTCAAATGTTATAGTCATATTTCTGAAATCTTTGAATGTTTGGAAAGACATAGCATGTACGGACTCACTTCATGAATCTTTTAAAAAATGTGTCATTTCCTGAGCCAGATACTATTTCACTGTTTTGTTTGCTTATGTATATGTATTTTCTTTTTATTCTGTTACCCCACTTTGTCCTTATTATGTATGTTCCAATCCTATAATGATAATCTTTTCTGTGGACGGACATTACTTTGCTTTTTTATTTGACAGAGCATAATTATGGTGACTTTTGCAATCAGAAACAAGCCAGTATGTACTAAGAACGTTAATGCAAATCTAACTGGCAGTTTATATGGCGCTACATAATTTTTTCCTCGCTCGCTTGGTATTTAAGACATTTATAAAATGTTTTGTACAATCAGGCACAAGCACAAAAACATACTTCACATAGTACTCCTATGCTTACTAGTTAACTAAATAAAAACAACAGCTTTTTATTATAACTTTTACCCCTGAAGTTACAATTTTTCTTAAATTAACCTTTGATATGCATAATTCAAGAGAAAGATTCAGGGTGAAACTCAGGGCATATTCAGTATACAGTTTGGAGGGGATTACATTCCCAACAGATTTAAAAGAGGATTTGCTAAAAAATCAGTTAACTATTTTGGAAAGTTTCTATGAGGCTTTGTGGTCTAGCAGATAATATATGCTTCTCTCAAGATGTTAAAATCAAGGTTGCACTCAGCAGTCTACAATTAAGTATCACAGAACTAGTCTTTGTGGCTTTAGATGGATAAGGGATGCCTTAGGTGGGGAATACCTATATTTGCTATTAGAAATTAGCTGGGTGAAGAAGGCGGTTTTAGTAATTATCATATTTTAATGAATAATCGAGCTAATTTTAATGAATAAGCCAAAATTTTAATGACAGTGAATAAATGGCTAAATTTTTAGTGATTAGTGAATACCAGGACCCCCCATCCAGACCCTCTAGTATGAGCCGCCGCAAGGGAAAACCAGTAATCTGCATAGGCGAAAACAAAGGCGCAGATCAGCTTCGCAGTAACTGTGAAGCTGATCAGCGCCTTTGTTTTCGCTACACGGGTAGTGCACTTCCTCTTCTTCTTAAATCCGAAATTTCAAGCTTCTAGCCTGCTTATGTGACTGTACAGCCTGATTTGTGTCAGACCTGTTCGGAAACCACATTGTTGGTTTTCTCACGAGGCGGCTCAATTTTATGTACAAAATACCGAAATTTTGCTGAATCTTACATGCATACTGTAGTGTATCGGTCACTATATCTACACTGGTACTTTGCGTTTCATCCTTCCGTCGGTATGACAGAAGACAATGTGCAAACTTTCCGATATTTGTGAATTAAGCCTTCATGTACCCACAATCAATGTTGAGCGAAAGTATTAAAAACATTTATCATTTCATTACATTGAAACTTTCAATTTTTACAGTTGAAAAAAAAAAGTCTCTGTATTTTACATGCGTAAGTTTTCGTAAGTATCAGCTCACCTGAACATCATAGAAGGCCCTAGCTGGTATGTCTTCATAGCTACCAAATGCTGAAAATATGTCAACCATTATATGAGCCGCGCCAGTCTTCAGGGTTTCTGACCAGGTAAGACATAAACCAGCCTGCGCAGCTACAGAAGATGGCTAGAAACTTGAAATTTTGGATTTAGGAGAAGAGAAATTGTACTGTCCATGTGTAGTTCTAAAACAAAGGCACTGATCAGCTGTGCACAGCCGATCTGCACCTTTGTTTTCGCATAGGCAATAATCCTGTTTTGTCCCAACTCAGCTCATATCATAGCATGGCTAGAGTGTTAATACAAGAATTACAAAAGGCATGGGGTATCTCGTAAGTGGAGATAAAAATAATGTGTAGATTTCTGAAAATATACTACTTTTTTATACTGGATTAACAGAAGATAGGCGGCCTGGTCATACTTCAGCTTTGGATGTCAAATCTTTGAAAGTAATTCTACAAATCTGCAAGCTATATGAATTGATTGAAGGTTTTTAATACTATGGTGTATGGCTTGATCTAGTGGCTTAAACTCCAAGTATGAGATATTCAGTCAATTTCACGTATATGAAAGAGCTAAATACTTGAATACTAGAACAACTCTACTTAAAACACGGCCAATTTGTTTACAGCCTATATTACCTCTATACTGATACAGGTGACTGTTTGGCACGGGACATCTCCATAGTTTGAGGGTATCATGGTCTACCACTTTTTCCCAGACAAGGCCCTGATGGTCAGTGATGGTACTTGTGTTTCTCCCATCATGATTGTCCCAAAACTGCTGAATGTCTTCCTCGTAACTGAAAAATGTCAATGACAATACATATCTTTCTTCTTCTTCTTTTTTTAATGATTAAAGCCCCTATCTCACTGGAATGCGACAACTGGAGACTAGTTCGTGAATAGTTCACGACTACTTCACGACAAAGATCAATGATATAAACACAACTTTCACGTTGCAGTCTCATTGAATAGACATTTATGCAACAAATTCGCGAGTTTAGGCCTAATTTTGAAAATATATCGCCCGTCTGTCACACGACATTCGTGAGTGTCGCACGACTTTCCAGCAAATGAAACTTATTTTCATTTAAATTCGTACGACAGTCGCACGACATTCATGCGAGTGTCGCACGACATTCGTATGAATGTCGCTTAGTTGTATTTTCTCGCCAGATAGTCCCGAGGTTTTCGCAAGACTGTCGTGCGACACTCGCGCGACATTCGTACCAGTGTCGCAAGAATTTCGCTTTGTAAATTTGCCAAAAGTATGGAGTTTGTCAATCTCTGTGACAAGGCGTTTGTTACTCTCTGTGACAATTAAAGGAGCGGAATGGTGTAATGTTCCTCAGCCTCCTGGTGTGGTATTGTCAATTTGACGTTTCACCCGTAAACTATTCTAATTCTAATGGGTGAAGTGTATCGTATGTGTAGTAAGACAATCCTATTTTGTTCTAACCTTCATTTTAATAAACAGGATTGTTTGGACAAAAATCTCATTAAAAGCTTTGCAGTTCTTAGCATCTGAATACCGACCCGTGTAAATCATCATCTGTTACACGTTCATCATGCCAAGAAAACAGAACAGCACCGAATAACAAGGATCCCCGGCTTTTATTAAATCTCTTGAAAATGTCCCCCAGCTTTCTGAAAATTTTATAAGTCTTTTCACCATACAGTTCGTTGTAGAGGATCATCATCTGATTTGCTCTCCGTACTCTCTGTGCAGCAATGGCATTACACTGTCTCCCAAACAGCCTTCCAAGAATCTCAAACTTGTCATTCAGAAACTTTACACAAGATTGTGTTTTCTGTTTCATTTTACAACCCTTTAGCAATTCCAGACGATTTATCATAATGCCTTGGTTAGTTTCAATTGCACTTTTAAAGAATCGATGCTTGAAATATCGTATATTTGACATTTTCCTACAAAAGTGTCTATTTTGAAAGTGAACTGTCAATTTTTTTTTCTCACGTGTTACCGGTTTGACCTTGACTGGACTGGATTCCGATCTGAGATTATGAGGGTAAAACACAGAAATCAACATTGTCAATTCGGCCCAAACGCCCAAACTCCAAGCCGCGGTGTTCCACATCCGGACGTAAGCCCTCTCGGAAATCGGAGAGCAACGGAGGTGTTGGCACTTTTGGGGGGTTTACCAAACGCCCGGACACATTTGGATACCGATACAGTAGGATACAAGGTGTGGTATTGTCAGTTAGACGTTTCACCAGTAAACTATTCTGATTCTGATTCGGATCACCGGTAAATACATGTAGTTAATGTTAAAATGTTTTATAACTCTCCGAATTTAAATACACTTTGTAATATGTCATCTCGGATTTGAAGGAAGGAAGGAAGGAAGGAAAGAAAGGAAGGAAGGAAGGAAGGAAGGAAGGAAGGAAGGAAGGAGATAGATAGATAGATAGATAGATAGATAGATAGATAGATAGATAGATAGATAGATAGATAGATAGATAGAAAGAAAGAAAGAAAGAAAGAAAGAAAGAAAAAAAAATGCAACTCAAGCTAAAGCAAAAAAAACTGGGAGTGCAAAATTTAGAACAAAATTTGAAACTTTGAGAAGGGAAATCAAAGCAGATATCAGAAAACAGCATGAGTTGTATGTTAATAACTTGGTTGATCCAAGTTTAAGATCCAAGCCAAGAGATTTTTGTCGGTACATAAATAGTCCGAAAAAATGTTCAAGGTATCCCCCTTTGAAAAAGAGAAATGGAAGTGGTCTTGCCGAATCAGATTTTGAAAAGGCTGATAAATTCAACGGTCAGTTTACGGATGAAATTATTAGTGCATGGCAGCATAGATAGGATGCTTACATTTTGACCTGCTCAAAATATGTGTCCCATCCATTCAGACAGATCCATCATGAATTATGATCACCTAGAGGCTTTCAGTAGATGCAATTTGAGCAGAGATCTGAATTAAGCGGAAGCTTGTCAAACTAACCTGAGCAAAGGTGTGAATATTTGTTTCCATTATAGACCCCCCTGGCCCAGCACTGGTTGTGTTCAACAAAACTGAACATAGCCAGGTCTCTCTTTTTGAATAGAAAAACCCCGTTCATGGAAGACATAGTGGTATCTAAAGAAGGTGTGACAAATATTCTCTTGAAAAGGTTTGAACCCGTCGAAAACTTTAGGCCCTGATGAGCTTCATCCCAGAACCCTTAGGAAGGAATTGGCATCTGAGTTAGGTCCAGTATTTGCACATCTTTTTCAACAGTCAATAGACTCTGGTGAAATCCCCAAGGAATGGTCTTTAGCAAACATTTGTCCCCTGTTCAAAAAGACTGACGTCTCTTGCTTGCAATTATCGCCCGGTTTCCTTGATCTGCGTACCCTGCAAACTTCTGGAACATATAGGGAATCGGAAATTCGACTCTTTGCTGATGATGCATTTGTTATCGTGAAGTTAAGAATGTGGAGGATACAGTGAAACTTCAGAAGGATATTGATCGTTTAAGTAGTTGGGCCCGGGAATGGGGTATGAGATTCCAACACGTCAAGTGCAACATGATGCAGCTGACGAACAAACGGACTAGTTTAAAATTCAGGCTTCTTACAAAATTGAGGGTACAGTGTTGGAAAATGTTGAAAGCATCAAATATCTCGGTGTAACAATAACTAAGGATTTAAAATGGAATACTCACATCAGCAATGTGTGCACAAAAGCCAATAGGACCCTTGTTGTTTTTTTAGACGAACCCTGTTTTCTTGCCCCCAAGATGTGAGAGAAGCCGTCTTTAAAGGTCTGGTGAGACCTATTCTTGAATATGGTAGCTCAGTTTGGGACCCTCATTATGAAGGTCTGATAGGCGATTTGGAGAAAGCGCAAAAAAGTGCAGCTAGGTTTGTAACTAGGAATTATATATACATGTATGAAAAAGGTAGTATTACTGAAATCCTTAAAAACTAAAATGGAAGAAAAGAAGGAAGGATAATAGAACTATATTGCTTTACAAAGGTCTAAAAAGGGAGCGCAAAAATACCTATGGATGACCTTATCCACAAAAATAGGCGTTGTAGGAATCAACTCAACACTCACTGGCATTTCAGATACCTTCAGCAAGTACAAATGCCTATTTACATAGTTTTTCCCCAGCCTAGTAGAGACTGGAATGAACTCCCTGTTTCTCAGATCTCCTCTGCTGAAATGTCAGATGATTGTGTGTCTAAACTTACTTCTCTTGTGAGAGCTCGGGACTAATCCCCTCCGGTCAAGCCCCATCCCCCTGGTGTGGTATTGTCAGTTTGACGTTTCACCAGAATCTTCAAACACGGGAAATAGTAGCTAGCCGCCAAATTAATTACTCTAAATTTGGAGAGAACAACGAAGATCACACATAAAGTTATTTCAAATGCTAGACTGTTTAACAGGCTGAAACACTCAAGATTGTTGCAAAAATAAGATTCAACATCAATGAAAAATTAGATCCGATCCGGTAATTGCGCCCGATCCGTTCCGTTCCGTCCTGTGATTGCACGCATCCCGCGTTAAGGTCAACAGTCAATGGGAGGGAATAAACTAAATGGTAAAAATATAGTTAGTATGTTAAGGTTGTGGTAAGTACTTCTATCATTGGGTTGGTTGTGGTAACCATGCCGTTACTCAGGGATGACCGAGGTGCTCCCTGTGGTTAGAGGATAATACATGTACATTCAAAATAAATAGATGAATATTCCCAGTTTCAAAAACATATTTTTAGTCACAAACCTTGCAGCACGATTCTGGATCTTTTCCAATTCTTCCTGAAGGCCAAGAATGCGAGGGTCCCAAACTAAGCTTCCATATTCCAGGGCCAGTCACACCAGTCCTTTATAAGCTGCTTCTTTCACATCTGAGACAATCCTAGAGTTCAGTTTGCCCATGGACAAACATTGGAAATAGGAAACTTCCTTCAAATTGTTGTGATAGTCACACCTAGGTATTTTATGCTTTCAACCTCGGTTTTTGGAGTGGGAATCTTTTTCTGATTGCGCCTTTTCCTGATCAATGCCTACTTGTACTTTTTCCTTTAGATATGGCAAAATGGAGCCAAAGGGAACTACTGTAATTTTGCAACTTTTAACAGAATAGTCGATACAAAGACAAGTATTATCCAAATCGAGCCAAATATATAAAACGTTGGTTAGTTAGAAAATTTG